>VZSZ01006909.1:473937-494420 GCA_013398815.1 Ibidorhyncha struthersii | reverse complement strand
CCGGGGCCTGGTGGTGGTTTAGCGGTGTAGGCCTCGGCACCATGGATCCGTTCTTGACTCTGCTGAACTCTTTCTCCTCGAGCTTGTCGGAGGCTGAGCTTGGTTCCCTGAAGTTTCTCTGCCGGGGGGAAATTACGAAAAGGAAGCTTGAGTCTGTCCAAAGTGGTAGGGATCTCTTCGGCTTCCTCCTCGAGCAGCAGCTAATTGCAAGCGACAAGGTGTTGTTTCTTGAAGAATTGCTTAAGAGCATCAAAAGAGAAGATTTGGTCTCGCAGCTAAAGCAGTTCGTGGAGGAAGGGGAAGTTAATGCTCCTGATGATCAACCAGATGTGCATGAAAAACGTAGGTTGATTATTTTTTTAATTTCGTCCCCCCCAACCCCCAGGCGACCCCATATATCTCTACGCATCCCCAAGCTGTGGGTGTGCTTAGAGCAAACACAGAGCATGGCAGCCCTCAGCTGCCTGCTGTAGCAGAGCCCACTGTTAAGGGTGTATCTGCTACTAACTGCTTCACAGGACTGTGTTGTACCCTGGGAATGTACCATGAGGGCAGCATATGCTGCAAACAGCTTTCTGGGGTGGAAATTTCTAATTTCTCCCTTTTTTTTTGATTGAATGGTTACTTGGAAATTCTGCTATGTACTTGGAATTCCGAATATTTCCAGCGGCTTTTCAGAACATGGTGTGACTTTCAATATTTGCAGTGCAGCAAGAGTAGTATCATTTTGCTAAAAACAAAACCCTAACTTAAAATTTTTCTTGTATTTCTTAGTAAATCTATCACTAATTTGATGTTTTTCTGCTATTTCAGGTCTTCAGAAGGCAGCTATTGAAGTCATATGTGATAATGTCGGGAAAGACTGGAAAATGCTGATGCGAAAACTTGACATTTCTGAAGTGAAATTGGAAAGAATAGTGGCAGCCAATCCATATAACTTACATGAACAGTTGCTTCAGTCACTTCGAGAGTGGCAGAAATGGAAGGGAAGAGATGCGAAGGTGGCTGACTTAATAAAAGCTCTTCGGGGCTGTAATATGAATTTGGTGGCAGACAAAGTTGAAAACAAACTCTTGCAACTGAACACTGGAACCAGGTGAAATCCTATATAGAAACACTTCCGTGTCCCACAGATACGGATGAAAAAACTAAAAGTGCCTTCTACTCTCCTGAACCGAAATCAGTATCATTGGTTCTGTTGCTTATTCTGCCATTAATTTATGTGCATTATTAGGCTGATTCGTGGTCAGACGAAAACATAAAAACAAATTCTGTTCAGGTAATGCTTTGTGGTTTGATGCTTCCATTAAGAGATTTTAACTTAGACGACCTAAACTCCATTTGGTAGAAATTCTCACACTTTTGTTCTACCATCCACCTGAAAACAAGATTTGCTTTACTGCAGGTACTTGTCAGATATATCTTTTCTGGAAATACATCCATGGGGCACTTCTGAGGCAACTGTAATTTAAAATGTCTTGAGGGGGTTGGATTTTTTTTTTTTTTTTGTGGTCTATTATAACTGTCGTGTGAAAGACAGAAGGAGTAGATCTCTTAGTTGCATACTAGGGTTTTTTTTTGAGTAGTATAAGATAATATCTGCCATAATTTGTCAAATACGTTTGCCGTCCAGTGCCTTCATCATCCTGGAGGAAATGTTCTCTTCAAACTATCAAAGAAATTGTGTGTGTGTCTCAGATGTTTACAGCAGCCTCTTTTTACTGCTGTGAATGTTTTAAGATTCTGTACTGGGAATCCTTTCATAACCTATATCACAGAGTCTGGTCATGTCTACTGGCAGTTGCAGCTCACCTCGTAAGTAAGCTGCAGTTATCCATGCTCTTGAGTAACAAAAGTCTGTACTGTAACAAAAACCTAGAAAACAAATTGGTTTCTTTTTAGTGGAGGGATGTGACAGCCTACTGAGAGCAAATATATAGTACTGACTTTCCTCTAGGGATACCCAGTCAAGATTAGTTGTCTTTTGCCAGTTTGTTCTCTTCAAAGGTCGCTCCAGATCCAATAGCTCTTCCAAGTCCTCTGCAGTTTTTTAGTTCATTCCCGTTCCTTTACATTTTTTGAAAGTGGTCCTAAGGCACTTGCAGAGGAAAGAGGTTTTATGAACAAGACCAGATTCCGTTTTCAGCCTCAATTTGGAACAGATTTCAAAAAACGGCCTTCACGCCCAACCTGAGACTGGAAAAATTGCACAAGCTTCAAGACATGCAAGGCTGTAGAGGCCTCTGGGGACTATCCCCTGTGCGAGGGGGAAAAGTTCTCTGAAATCATTGTTGCTTGAATGAGTCGGACTGTTTGTTACTGCAAACATCCTTCTAACTACATAAATAGATACTTGAAGAGGAGAGGCTTCCTTTTTGCTACTGTACCTGTGTGACTTTTAGCTCCTTTCAGGTTCTTACTACATGGTGCCATTACTGTGAAGGCCGGGTGTCAGCACATAATACACCACTACTCTGCATAAATATTGTGATATTGATAATTTCTGAGTTTTTGTTACAGTTGGTGCTCCTAGTTTAGATGATGACACTTGAATACTTGATTGTAATTAACGGAAACTACTGTAAAGTGGACTTACCTTTTTATTAGGGTATTCTCGGAAGTATTTTTGTAATCATAGTATACTAAATATCAGTGATTGTATCCAAGCAAAGGAGCAACGGGTAATACAGAAGTTTCCACTTGTCAGCCTTTTGGGCGGGTACAGTTCTCCCAAGTACTTGCTCCAATACCTGTCCGTATCGATTCTCAATTCCAGACTTCCAGTAGGAGACACAGTGCCGTGCTTCAGCTAAATGGCTAGCTCAGATGTTTGGGCGGGTTTTGTTTAGTAGATATGGTCTCCATTCTGCAGTATTTAAAGAAAATAATCGCTTCAGACTCTTCCTTTGTGCCTCTAAGCAATCTTTATGAGCAGAGTGGCGTAGAAGTGAAGTCAGCAAGATGAGTTATGTTCGTGGTGAACCAGCTCTGCAGCAGTTCCAAGTTCAGTCTGTCCAGTAACATGTTTTCTTATCTCCTTGTAATAAGTCTTCTGGTTCACATAAGATACATTTATCTGGAATATGAAAAGTAGTATACTCCCTACTGCATATAACCAGGATATTTTAAGAATCAGTAGGAATAACTTGTTAGTTGTAGCCAAGCGCTCATCAGCTACAAGAAATATTCTGCCTCAGAGATCTTTTAAGGATTTGTACACAGTGGATGTTTTACGCTGTATGAAAGCAATGACCTAGACTGCATCAATCTGTTCAGTACCTCAGGGCCAATTTAAAGCTGGGTTTATTAGAGATTTAAAAGTTGATTACGTGAGAACAAAATCAAGTGGAAAAAATGGAACAAAGGGAACAAATATTTTTTATTGGGAGGAGGGATAAGGGAAAAAGCTGCAATTTGTGAGGAAATGTGTTGTGATCCAGTTAGCAATCTTTTATATTAAAATGAAGTATTTTGGACTCAAATATACATATTTTTATAACTTGAATTCAAGTTTTATATTGTATAATTTTGTGCACGTTTCATTAAAAAATACTTCCTTAAAAACAAAAGAAACGGAACTGGTTTCTTATATTATGGGATTGCTGTCTATGATGAGATCTCTAATTGGGAGAAGATAAATGTTAAGGACAGTTTTAAAGCACGAAGTGGTGCTAAACAGGCGTTATGTTACCAATGTCCTTCTTGGAACATTTTGGAAAAAAAAAAAAAAAAAGGCAAAAAGCGTTGTCATTGAATTTCTCAGAAGTGCTAAAAAGTCTACAGTTTTCCCAGCAGGAATAACATTTGAATGCTGTCACTCTGGGAAGTGCAAGAGAGAAAAATTCTCTGCAAGCCCTCAGGAGCCTAAAATTGAGTCGCAGTGCAGCGTATGCATGCGATATAGGCCTTCTGTGAGTAAGTGCCTTACAATTGTTCTCTCTGCTAGTCATGCTGTAATTAAAAACAGAGCTTATAGCTTATTCTAAACCTGTTCAGGCTTTTAGAAGATGTGTTCAGAAGTTAAATTGATAAAGGCTTCACTGTTCTGTGAAGTATATACTGGTACTGAAGTGTTAGCGCGCACTTAAAGCTTTAAATATGTTTTAATTACCCATTTTATCAAATTCTCTATGATACTCTTACAGAGTACTTGCCTGTGAGGAATTACTAAAACCTTTTCCTTTTGGTCTTCTGAGAGACTTGTTTCTTTACAGCCTTGAGAAAACAACACATCAAAACATGCTGAGAGTCAAAAGCGTCATCTCAGGAGAATTCTCAGTTTTGGGGGATTGTTTTTCCATGTCACTTCACCGTTCCTTTCAGTACTTGCTTGCCATTTCCTATGATTTTTTTTTAAGATAGCGATTATATATTGCATATTGGTTTGTGTTTGTTTTTTTTTTAAGTTGCATTATTTTCATTACTGAGTTAAAAGAAGTTTTTTAGACTTTTAATTAAAATTCCTTTTATACAAATCGGTTGCTGTGAATATTTCAAATGCAATGCTTTGTTTTCCTTTTTCTTCATTCCCCAAACACAAGCAGCTGTATTTCCTCCAGCCTTTGTTTCAGTCCTAAAATAATTGGTTACTTTATGAAATCTAATTGTTTCATTTAATTGTCTAACACAAAAAGCTTAGTAACACATGCTGTATCTCCAAGTTCTCTCTGGCAATCAGCATGTTCTTAATTCAGGGTTTTCGGTTGAGTATTTTTCAATTAAATTTTATTTCTAATCACTGTTTCTTTCACAATTATCAAAAGGTGGTTTGTGCTATTCTTCCCGTTCCCTGCATGGATCACCTGTGTCCTTAAAATGTGTTCCACCATGGAAAAGATTTTCCTAAGTTGTTTTCCCTCCTCAATTTATTACTTCTTTTTTCTGCCAGTGTTTTTACTGCAAGGATGCATTGGTAGAATTATAGAAACTCGTTCACTGTTTCAGTTGTGTACCATAAAAATAGGAATTGTAGGGGTGAGATGAAGGTTAGGGGAAGCAGTTTTGAGTAAAGGTTCAAGAACTTTTGAAGAATCTATCTTTGTCTTTGTAAAAATGTTCGTAGCTGAGGATTACTTAATGTTAAGAGGGTGTATGGCAATGGATTCTGGGAATGGTAGGTTTAGAGGAAAGGAAGCACAGCTTTACTCAGCTGCCAGGAAAGCACAGATTAATGTAGGCTTCTGCTTGGGAAATCTGTGTGGAATAAACTTATAGACACTCTGAATGATTAAACAGGCATAAAATTCATCCACGGAGCTAGTTCTACCTTTTCATTCTTGAAAGCACTGCGCACTCACTTCTTAAAACAGACTAAAAATAAAAAACACAGATTTGTTCTTGTAAAATTTGATGTAATATACACTATTAAAATATCTTAAGTTGGTAATACTGATGGAGTTTAAATTCAGTAACTCCTGTGATTTCATCAGTGATGGAAGCTGAAAGCTTTTTCATCGTTTTTGAAATATGCCGTGTGTACAGTTGTTCTCGTGTGGATGGTAACATAGCTCTCCCTTCTTTCAGCTTGGGGCTTAGTTTGTCAAAGAACAGGGTAATGCTGTGTTCCTGGCAGGTCACAGTGCTTAAGACAGCTTTCAAAGTAACCAGCTGTTGTGGCCAAGTTAAGGTTTTTGTATGTATTCTCTAAGACTCTGAAGAGATTGGTATATAAAAAATAACATCTGTAAAAGAGGTTTTGAGGATCATATTTCCAATACAGTGTAGTAAGTATCTTTGCTAAGGAAAACAGCTTCATGTCAACTTTGTATGTCTAATGTTTCAAAATCAAACTGGCATTTTTATTTACTTCATAGTGTTCAAGCCTTCAGACCAGGCTCTTGTGCTCTGTGAAGCTACACAGAGATAAAATTGGACTGTTGTCATCAGAGATGTGAAAAACATCCAACTGGGATTTTCTGTGGTGGGCATTTTATTTACAGGTGAGCCTGGTTTTATAGAACTTTCACATAAAGCAACAATCTTGCAATTAAAAAAGTTGACAGTTCTTACAATGTTTTCTTTTCCACTTCTTAGTGCCCTTATCCCTATTGATTCCAGCAGGACTATTAACTTCAGAAAATAATTTGCAGAATTTAATAAGTGAGCACTTCTTATTGTGGTCTAAAAGGTTTTAACAGCTGGGTTTTGAAGGGTTTTAACAGCTATTCTGCAAGTGTACACACTACAAAGATTTGTCCAAAGGGATGTCTGAAGACTGCATTTCTGTACAAAAGTTGTTAAGTGATTTTTGTATGCAAGCCTGGTAGCAGATTTTATGTAGCAGCATATAAACTATGAGAAAAGTTTGGTCTAAAAATTAAGCTGCAAAACTTTCCTTGTTATTAATGTCTTGAGGGTTTGAGTATTTACAGGCTTTTTGCTTTGGAGTTCTACTCAAAATTAGCTCATCTTTTTCCCATTCTTTTTCAGAATTTGTACTATTTGTTTTTAAAAACCCCATTTTTTAAGAAATAGGTTCCCACATCTGTTAAATAAAAAAGAACTAAATATATGAACAATTGAGCTAAATGCTTATCTTTTCCCCCCCCACATACACTAGTGGTCTCCCTGCGAGGTGCTTCCTGTCGCTTCTAGGCATATTGCCAAATTTTGAAAAAAAGTTGCAGAGAAAATGTGAATTAAAAGGGTACAGCACCTGGCAGGTCTGGGCCCATGGTTTCTGGGATCCAAATCCTATATTATTTTTTTTTCTTTGTTACGCTCATTGAGAGCAGAATTTAGTCACAGCTTCTTGGCTGTAAAGTTCCTAATGTGGGAAACTCTGGATAGCCTGAATTACCCTCAAAGACATTATTCCCATGGCAACCGCCGTGCACAGCAGTGCATGGGGCATGCGGCTGCAGCATGCTACCTTCTGGCTATCCCAGCCAGCTGAATAATGTTTGGAAGCTGTTACTAATTGTGAGATTTGCTGTAGTCTCTGGTCGGTGACTATGTCAAAAATCCAAGCTTTAAGTGCAGGAATGTCAAATGAAATTTCTTGACTGAATTCTCTCCTTTTGGTTCCACTGCCCCATGGGCAGGGCATGCAAGAGAGCACAGGGCTAGAAATTAAGAAATTTACTTTCAACATTTTTCTAACCACCAGTTTAGCACACAGCGCTTTCATTTCTGTATCCAGCTTGAACAGTAAAATTCAAGCTTGTGTGTCTAACAGCATGTTTGTGCATGAAGTAGCTAATATATATGCAGATGAATTAAAACTAATTAGAGCTAAAGCCAACAAAGTGTACATTTCTAGCTAACGGCTACTTGCAGCTCTGTTATATACCACCTAAACAAGTTATTGACTATGGACCTGCTCATACAATTTTCTGTAAAACGTACTCTACTTTTTACAAAAAAAATAGCACTTTAATGCTAAAGAACTTAATATCTCTGTACAGTACGTATGATTCTTTAAATCGAAAGGTCAAATTCCGCATCTGGTCTGTGAATTTTAAGGGGTATTAAACAGCATGTCTTGGATGACTGTATTTATAAGGCACTTAAGTCCATGCAGTATTTTTTCCTTTCATTTCCTGGAACTTCATATTTACCAGCGCTCCAGCCCTGATTCACTGCACTTCATTCGCAAGAGCAAATGAGACCAAATGCGTGAATAAGAATTTAAATCCCTTAGTTTCATGTTAGACAAATATAATAAAACAGTAACGTGAGTAAGTACCTTAATGTGAGCAAGAGGCAGGCACAAAACCGTGGACTTTGATGGTAAGAGTAACTCTGTGGATGGGACCCTCATTTTCCATCCTGCATTCAGTACATGAATAAAATGCTGGGGAAGGAAGGTGTCCAAACCGCTTCGGTGCTTAGCCAAGATCCCAAGCAGTCCTTGAGCTCCTCGGCATACATAACATGCTTGTGCTCCCTACAGCTTCTGTGGGTAATTAAAAGCAGCTGGAGCATGGCGTAGGATACTCTGATGATGATTTTCTCCCTAGGAATAGCTCCTCCTTTCTCCTCATGTTGCTTACAGTGGGAATGGACACAGGAATCCCCGTCAGAGTGAGAAATCCTCAGCCCTAAGAAATTCCTGATTCTCCAGTAATCATTTCTACTGGATAAGCCACTGAGTAAGGACTGGAACATTTTGCAGCCTGAAGGCCAAAGTCAGATTTCTGTCTTTACTTCTGTGAATTAAGATTTGCAGAAGCGTCTAGACCAACGGTCTTGAAGTAGATCCCATTGCAAAAACAGCTGGAGTACTTAACCAATTTTAATATCAATACCTTTGAAAATCCTGAGTTTGCTTTCACGCATAATGTAATGCTGTTTGTGCATTTCCTAGGTTAGTATTCATACGGTTTTGTAGAGTGGTAGTATTAGAGACACTTGTATTTAGGTTGAACTGAATTTTTTAAGGGTGACTTTTAATAGTCAGTGACTCAAATAGGGTTGTGTCATGTTTTCTGCCAGAAGAAGCCTCATCAGCAAAGTCTGATGGCTGTTGCTCAGGTCTGAGTTGTGGGGAGCTCAATTTGTTTTGCGAGGTCTGAGAAGTTCCCGCAGGCTAATTCAGAGGAACTAGGGAAAGAATTATGGAGAAATTAGATCACAGTTTCTTTTATTTAAACAGTAGCTGAAGTGCCCCATAGGCTTGTCCCATTTTCTTCTTTAAAAGGTTACTTTCATCCCTTATCTCCCTCCTGCAAACTGATCCCCACACACATCATTAAATGTTGAATAATTATCACACACAAGCCTGAGGGAGGACAAACACTTGTTTTCTTGGTGGTTCGAAGAGGACTTTGACATTTCTTGAATCATCCCTGGTTATTCAGACAGCCTGTTCCTGTGGATTTTAATGTATTCAAATATGATAAGACAACCTCAGCTAGGGAAAAATGGGCATGGATGGAATTGCCACAGTATCTGTAAGCAGGTCAGGGAATATCCTGTTTTTGAAATGTTATCATGTCAAATGTTGCAGCAGCAGTGGCAGTTTCCTGTTTTTTCCACGCAAAGAGAAGTAACGGGGAGCTGATGGCTGAAGAATGCTGCCAGCTTCTTTCAGCCGCATATTTTGGAACTACAAAGGTGGCATTATTAAAGACAAACAAAAAATAGCCTCTAATGCAGCCAAACTGAACCCTAGGAACTAAAAAAACCTTCCTTTGCACGCTCATAAACCTTGCTAAGAACGAACTGGTGTTACACGCAGGTTTTTCTGCGGTATTTTGGCTGCAAACTGAGACAGGTAAGAGATGCTGTCTCTATGAGCACTTAAAATCGAAAGACAGGAACCTTCCCCATTGCTCCTACTGGACATCCTGACCTTTCTGCAGAATGTATAATAAAGCAACCCAATCCAGCAAAACATCGCTGGATTTGGTACCTAAAACTTTAAATTATCACTGTAGATTTTGGCTGGTATAAAATTTGATGATTCTGTTTACAGCAAAAACCTGGTACTGTGGAACTTATTTTCGTTGTATTACTTATACTGAATGTTTCCCTTTTAGCTGAATATCCATGGATATGCAGCAGGTAAATACTTATGCAAGGAACATTACTGTTTGTACATTGCTTAAAGATATATGGGAATCAAGCTTGTGCCATGTTATTTTGGTGAAAGGAAAGTGTACAGTTTATTATGGGACACAAAGAAAGTGTTGGACATGAAAATGACATGCCTCCCAAATCCTGATATGCTTGTGTATGTGTATATAAACACATATCTCTCTCTATGTGTGTACAGCCTGTGTATACATATGCATATGTACACACACCCTTAAGTAAAGCTATTTGATATAATCTGGAAAACAAGACTTTCCTGACAGGGCTATTTCTCAATACTGCTTCTCGAACTTACGTCTGTTACTTCTAAGCTGTATGTTATCTCTGTAAAGAAATACACCGCTATGACAATCTCCAGCAGCAGCCCTAGTTTTGCTAGAAACAACTGTGTTGTATTTCTGGGCCAACACTAAATATTAAGTACAAATTCAGGGCCAGCTGTTGCATCTTCAAGAGGCAGAGCAAAAGTGATTTTAAGCCATTATTTTAATCTCTCAGATTTAAATGCAAGAGTTGGCTTAATTCCTAGTATGTGTTAGAGCAGTCAGTGGTTACTATAATTTTCAATGTTTTCCTTCAATCTAATATTTTGGGTCAATACAAAATCTGTGATGCTGTTCTCTTCCCTGTTACTTCTGCTCTTGCAGGCAGCAGCTTGTAGACACCAAAGAAATGATTTAATAGGCACAGTGCAGTTTAGAAATGATCTACCTGACCAAAGCAACTGGAAGAATCCTTCCCTCCCATTCTGTGTGCACTTTCACGGTCCCCCTGAATGATTACAGCAGAAGATAGGTGAGTCCCTGTCATTTCAATCTTTGGCTTTACAGGTAAAAACTGTTAGGTTTTTTTTTTTTTAGGCACAAGTTAGTGCCAAGTTCCTCGATGGCTTTTGTGTCAAGGGCAACAGTTCACTAGACTGAAACTACCAAATTAATCCCACCTTGGGTAGACTTAATATTACACATTCATATATGAAGAAATGTTAATATTCCTGAAGTTTTAGGTATCAGCATTTAAAATTGTTTAAGGGACAAAGGGAAGTTATAAGTTTATTTGGATTTGCGAGAGGATCTGACCTGTATTTGGAGTACTGACTGATTGATTGTATGTAACATGAAAGGAAAAAGTGACCAATATTCCTCTAGCTCTTTGCGCAAAAGCTTGTGTATTGTGGCAGCTTAACTTACAGGCCTAAGCTAGAACCTGTTCATGAGTCAATATTTATGTTGACTCTTTTAAATGTGAATTACAATGCAAACAGATGGCACGGTCAAAGGGTCTTTAATATGAATTGTGTTCAGGGGAACAAGGAATTTAGCTGTGAAATAAATCATTTGCCCTCCTTGTTACGGCACAGATGAACAATGTCAGGTCTGATGTTTTTTCTGTTATGAGTTATTCCCCTTTGTATCTTACATGTGGCTTTCAGACATCTCCTAATTTTTTTTTTTGTTATTCTCACTTCATTTAAGGATTAATTTAAGACAACGACAAGGCTTTTTCAGCTTTTGTCCACCTTCCTAGAAATAATGATTTCTTAACCAAGAGCAAGGAGAGGACTACCTTTCATACCTTTTTCTCTTGTTTTTTTCTCTTGCAAGCTACATGCCATGTAATCTTACTTTCAGCAGCTAGATTGTAAATGTTTTTTTATGTAATAACTGCCAGCATTAATTGTAATTTGACAAAAGCTATGTAAATACCTCCACACAAAGGAACAAGGCATTCAGGCAAACAGAAAAAGGCAAAAAGAAACCTCAAGTGACTAAGAGTATTATCTGGCACAACACAGGGACAAATCTTTTGTTGGTAGCTAAGATGAGTCAAAAGACTCCATGTGAAGACCTTAATGGCAGCTGAGGACACGCTGGATCAAACCTCAGGTGAAGATAAACACGCCCCTGTGAGATGCTTGAACTCAGGGGAGTGACCTGCAGAGATCGGTCAAGAAGCACAACCTGCTTTATATAAAGTGTGACTCCAGTTAGAGCAGGCAATATGAACTGTGGTGGTGCTCATGCTCACAAATGTTCATAGGAGGGGGTGCATGGCAGGAGTCTATTTTCACTGCTATCCCTGATACCGCCGCTGCCATCTCCACAGGACACCACCCTGCCATGAGCTTCTGTACACACCACTGTAGTGTGGGTACCACTGTACACAGAAAGCCAAACCTCATCTGGGACTTGGCACTTGTGTCTTTGGGACAGACAGAAAGCCATGTTATGCCAGTATCAAACAGGTGGTTAATATCATTACTTATGGCAGCATTAGCTTCAGTTTCCAATGTAAGGACTGCTCAGTAGTAGCTCTCTGAAGCTGCGTACGTCTTGCTCTGTTCTTAAAAACAGATTAATATCTTTTTTCTAGAAGGGGATGCAGAAATTGGCCACTTAGTTGAGCTTCAGTTGTATAATTGTGAAATTATACACCAGGGCATCTTAGCAGCACTAAAATTATAATTTCAGACAGGAACCCTGAAAGTGCCTTTCTTTAAGGGAAATGTGAATCCAGGTGTAGGGGTAACCCAGGAGGTGCAGAGGCAGCTACTGCTCCTGCTGACATTAGGAGGATGCTGCTGGCGTCCTGCCTTCTCCATGAGGCACTGCTGGTTCTCCTCCCCATTGCACCTCTCGCCCAGGTCACGTGCTGCACGCTCTGGGTTTATAGATTTGCAGGGAACTTTGCTCAAAGTCATGGCATTTCTTTAAAAGCTAAGGACGAGACCACTTGCAGCTCTCTTGGCTTATATGTTGACAGGCACGCACTACCTTTCATGTATTTGTTAGTTAAACATCACAGTAGTGTAGACTTTTTGGCACAGGCATGCTGCTGAGGGTAAGGACAGACCAATACAGAAGCGAGCAGGGAAGGAATTTACTTAAAACGACTGTATGATAATTTTGCAAAAGAGGAGAAGGTCCACTTACTCTATTTCCTTTATTTTTCTTAGTAATTGTTTCAAGTTGACTTGAGCACTGTTCCCAAAGGTCTTGTTTTTTCCTCTGGCAGAAGTAGAGCTGCTTTTTTCTAAAGTATTGTCTGTTTTCCCTGAAGGTTCTCTTCTGACTCTGATTGCTTTTAAATGTCACTCTGCTGCTTAAGGCTACTAGTAGGTGGTCTGAGCTGAATGTTTACTATTAAATGGCTTATACCTATACTTATTTTCCATGTCAGATCCTGACCTAATAACCTCCTCCTTCTCAAAATGCTGAAGCTGAAATTTAGTTTTAAATGACTTGGTTACCTAGGCAGAATTGCTATTAATCAGAGCAGGAAAATAATATCAGGAGGTGAACTTTCTTTGGTAGCAATTTAATACACCGTATCTATTGGCAGACAATTTCATCTGAGCTTTAGGATCACCTTGAAACTGGGGATGTTTTTTTGGCAAAGCATATTGCTGCCATTCCAAGTCTCCATAGGTGTTTAGAATTTGTATCTGTTGCAGTTTTCTTTATGACTTCACTTTGAGGCCGTGTTGGTTTGTAGTCACCATCTCAGCTAATTCGTTTTAGCAAATTAATATTTTTAGTAAATACTGTGAAGACAGTGGGGAATTCTCAAATGGTGAAAATAAACATGTAACTCATGTACATAAACTAACGAGTCAGTTAAACATTAAAAATAGGCTTAAGTGCTATATGAGATCTTTTTATTTTTAAATGCTTTTATCTACTTCACTACAATATGAAGGACTAATAATAGAGGATCCTGAGTACATAGAAATCATGGTCCAGTTTGCTTAGTGGCTACTCCAAAGCCACTTGAAACAGTAGGAGCCTTCACATAGAAGACAAAGTGAAAAGAAACTATTTTTTTCCTTTAAATGCTGGTTTACAGGAACAGAAGTGTTACTTCACATGCAAATCCTTTTTACTCTAGTCAGACTATTTATAAAGCTCATTGCATATATTATTAATATAATTATTTTTTTCTCTTAAGAGGTCTCAAAACATTCTAAAAGCTGAAGCCTCAATTCTGAAATGATCCACATAGAAACAAACTCCTGTCCTCTCCTGGGTTCTTGCAAAGTAAACAGGTGAAAGGCTCAGTGTCTACAGAACTCACTTTGGGATCACTGTGTGCGTATACAAGGTGTTCTGGAATAAAAGTAACATAATTCTTTTTTCTTGGTAATTGATTTTTACATATCCTGAGAGACTGCCATGGTTCTGAAGCTGTAGGCTCCAGTTTTGCAAATACAGTAATTTAATTCCAGACCAGTTAAAATTAACAAAACAGACGAACCTTGGGATGCTAAATCCAAAGCAAGGAAGCCAATAACAGCACTGCTTATTTCTGTGGACATCTACATTCATTTTACTTGCTTTCCTACAAACAAGCTGTGCTGTTTCTCACACATATCCAGCATCCCAGCCCAGATTAATCTCATGCTGGTTTAGACATCTAACTGCAGATCCCACGGCAGGAGTCCGGCTGCCCTAGGCTCCCTGTGTAGTCAATGAGAAGAGAGAAGCATCTTGAGCGGGTGATTCATGGACCACACCAAAGATCTGAATCACTCCCATGGAGTGGCTCTCTTGCTCCACTGATTACAGAGACAACCAAGGGTAAATGGGTTCATGATGTAGGTGGTCAGCCAGGTGGAATGTATCCAAACCTGTTCTAGTTAGTCAGGAGCTGCATTATCACAGCCGGTTCTGAATTCTTGACTCAAGACAGTTTCTTCTTCCAATATTATTCACAACTGTGTCACATGAATCTGGCCTTTCCTAAAAGTTTTTTTTTAAAAATCAACCACATAGCTAAATAACGTGCAACCCTATTGCCCTGAACTTATAACTGAATGCACTTTTAGGTAGGTATCTTTCATTATAGTTCGAAAAAAAACTATTTGAAGATGTGCTGAAATCAGTACATTCACTTAGTGTAGACTATTTTTGCATTAGATATTAGAGGTATATTTCATTCAAGATTGAAATAAATGATGTTTTGCTTTAGAAATTCTTTTTAGCTCGGGGGGATTTCTGCTGCTGTAAATCCATACAAAAAAGACACCAGCTGCAATAGTTCTGAACTGCAAATTGCACAACTGAAGCTGAAACTAAGCTGAAAAACCTTTTGGAGTTCAGTGGGTTTACACTTGAGTGGGCCTATGTGGTTTTGGTTGCAGGAATAACAGCTAAATTTGGACAATATTTATGGTATTGACATAGGTATGATTCCCATTAAAATAAATCATGTAAGTTAATCCAGTCTCTTAAAGAGTTTTCTGCATGCCTTCAGTTTCCTGTGTGTCTTGTGGAGACTTTTCTTCCTATCAGATGCAGTACGTTCAACTCAAAACCCTCTGAAATTTCAGAGCAGCCAATTCTGATTTCATTTGCACCTGCCTAAATCCAACATAGATCCATGTAGACCCATATTATATCAATAAAATGTCACTGTAAAGAAGAACTGTGTCAAGGCATGGTTTCTAGAAGTCATGGCTTCTGTTGCCGAAGGGCTGACACATTTATTTACTAGTGCACTTATCTTTATACATGGGCATAACCATTAATTACCTCTGTCCTCTTCTCTATAGGGCACCTTCCAGCCTCTTCCCCTCTTGTTCCTTCTCCCTCAGGCAAAGCGTCTCTTCTGTCTAGCAACCTCTGGAGACATTTGTTGCGGTAACAGCATAGTCCAGGTCATGTCTATCTACTGACAAAAGAATAATCAGTGCTGTTGGCAAAAATCCTGTTCTTTCATCTATTCATTTCAGTATGAAATGCCTGAAATATGTTCAAAATGCATTTTGCTGATAATTCATTAAGTCATCTATAAAGGACAAGGAGTAAATAAGATACCGTCAGCTTGACTTGGAAGGAAAAAAAAATGTGTAGGCGATCTTGGACTATTTTAAGTGGGGATTTTGTGCTAGTGTAGGGTGGCTTTGAGGCTCACAAAGGAAATTTCAGTACAAATGAACCATGAAGCACTCTGTGGGCAGAGAAAGCAGCGGATACAAGCCTGCGCTGCTGTGAAGCGAACGGAGGAGTGCTTTGCTCCTTCACCTTCTGGTGAGAAGCTCTTCCTCGCGGTGAGCGGGTGGCAGCAGGTGTTTGTCCTCAGAGCCCCACTGCCGGCAGAGAAGGCAGCTCGGCACGGCCGGACCCCGACACCTCACCCTGCAAAATTCACTGGCAGGAAGAGGTTGCTGTTTCACTGAGCTTGGATAAACATTAGGATCTAATTTATCATGTGACAGGAAAGGAAAGCTTCTTTTTTTTTCTCCTCCTTTTTTTTTAACAGCTTTTGTTTGAATTTCATCATGTGGTTTTGAGGTGCAAAGAGATATTTAACCTGGGTCTCTGACCTGATTACTTTGCTGTCAGCTGATTGAGAGTATGGCTCTTTCTGGACATGTCTACAAGTGTTACGTCTCACCAAATGCCATGGACAGGGAGCCAGACCTCTTGCTGAACTTACAAAAGAGGTATCATACTCATTTAGTTAAAAAGATCTGAGCTGCTAGTGCTCTTGATGTCATATGGTATATCTTGCGTTACATGCCCATGAGGAAGAAAAAAGGAAACCATTTTCCTTGTACTACAAAGTAAATAGGAACGCTGAGAAATGTTTTGGTATTTTGCAGTAAATACCTGGGAGTTCTCCTGACTTTATTATTTCATGTGTATTATGTGCAATGCACAGCATTATGCAAAGACCTGATTATTCAGTCATGTTTGTGGTATTTAAAGCCCTGATCTTATGCTAATCCACTCTGGGGTACGGTGGACTGCACACAGGGATAGAAATATGGCTTCAAAATCAGGCCTTTCAGATATTTTTGAGGCACCTCAGAAATTCTGTTGTATCCACAGTCTGGGCTTTGAGTAGAACATTTACAAAGTGAGGTGCCTAACACGTATTTGCAGTATGACATGTGGGAGGCATATTCCTTAACTAGGATATGCTGGATTCAAGTTCCCTCCTGGACTAAGACATCCTTTTGGGCATGAATAAACACCGAGCTCTTTATACACGAGGAGACGGTGCCTCCCTCTTATATAGCAGACATTTATATGCCATGGGAACACTGTTCCCACCTGAGGCTGAAACCCATTTCTCAAGAAAGTGCCTAACCACTGACATTTCCATCTCTTCTCTGAAACTTGTGTAGAGGGTGATACCTGATTTGAAGGTGACAAATATAAAGGTGACAACTCCTTGAGGCTGAGGAGGGTCTGTAGCTAAAGCCTCTGAGATGGGAAGTCCAACCACTTATGTGAGGAGCTGGGAAAGCTGAATGTGAGGGTGTCTGTGCCCTGTTAACAAACTGGTTGAAGTGAAGATTAATATATGGGGTTCATTCATATTTATTCTCCATTTCAGAATTGTGTGGAAGGTTCTTTGCTTTCATAATGAAGCATGATTATAGTTGGCAGTTGGTATGACTGTGTATTTTTGGTTTTAACCATTTAAGGACAAAACAAAACTTATTTTCAAAAGAAAAGAACACCATATTCCAAGTCATCCAAAATGGAGAGGAAAGGTAATGACATCTTTTAGGACCTAGGTGAATGCTGAGGTTCACTTATTAATTTATTCTACATAACCTGGCGCTGAGATCAATTAATCTAACTGGAGGTATTGCAGTGTCCAATTTGATAGAGATTGTCAACTCTGTGCCTATTACAGTGTTTAACCTTTTGCCCTTACATTCACAAAGTATCCACTTGACTCATATGTTAAATGCAAATCAAATCAGGCCAGATTCTTTCTACTAACATTAATGATTTTCATTTTTTATGTGTGATGAGTTGAAGTGAAATTGTGTTTGTTCATGCAGTAAATTCCACTTTATTTTTCAGCCTTGTTTTGTTTTTGCTTGAACATGCTATTTTGAAGATGCCACCTTAGACTGAAGTCCACAGAGGTGGTACAGCAGAAGTAACCAAGATGAAAGGTGAGGATTTTGCCTTTCCTGGCATGCACCTGAATTCTGACCTGGAAGGACCTCCTTGACTTGCAACATTGGGTAGGAAGAGCCAGGTCAAACAGTTTCAGCACATTTGAACTCTGACTCCCAAAGGATGAGGACAAAATAATGAGCACTGTCCTATCAGTAAAAGTATCTCGTGACTCCATTGCCCTCATCACCACAGCTGACGTACCTGAGAGACATATTCACAGGGAACAAAAATTCAGACCTCAGCTTGGGAAGTGGCAAGACACAACCTATAAGGTCTGTAGTGAAGATTGCTGCTGCTATGCTGGAACTGTTCATTGCTTGTCAACTAGCAGCAGGAAAAAAAGCTTGACTCTTCTAAAAACTTACTATATTTATTTTTTTTAAAAAATAATGAGCAAGAGGGATTTCTTTTATTTTTTTTAAATGCTTTTCAGTTTTTAAAGTCTCACTTTACTAGACTGGTATCAATTTGACTTATTTATATTTTTATATTACCGTGCTGAATATTGCATTATAAAGAATTATCTGAAATCCAAGTCTGAGAGGTAAGGAAATACCATCTCTCTTCTGCCGATACCTTTTCATCCTTTGTGTTTGTGATCATGCTTAGAAAACTGGGTTTGCTTTTCACTTGCACATGAAGAGTTTAAGTACTTTTACTAGTGGTTTGCTTAACTTTTCAAGAAGCGGGTCAAGCTTGCATGGCATTTTATTTTTCTTTAAATAACCAGACAAAATCAGCACCTGTGGTGCATAAGGAATACAGTCGATGAATTGCATGCGAGTTGTAGGAGACAATTTTGTTGATGCTGGTAAAGACAAAGAGAGAGTTTGGGGCGATGAAATAGAAGCATTTAGCTGTAGAAATGTGCTTAGAAATAAAGAGCTGATTACGTTCAAGATAATCTTCAGGACCTAGTTTTAAGCATTAAGTAACTGTCTTTGTTTGACCCCAGAAATACGTTGCTGTGCTTCACAAGCATGGCCTAGACTCTGCTGATAGTTCTACGTTAATGTGAATTATGTGAAAGAAACCCTCAGTGTGAGTTAAACCCTCAGTAGCAGGTTGAAGGAGAGGGCCAGGTGAATGATGCCTGCCTTCCTCCTCTCCCATGACCAATTTAAGTAGTTTATGTAAAAATAGAAGCTTAGAAGTTTCTAGATATACCAATACAAATATATCAAAGCTTATAAATAATAGCTATACTGAGACTATTTGACAACACAGATTAATTCGTAGTATTGGGAGGTTTCCTCAGGAAGAGCACAATTGATTTTGGAATTTTTTTTGCTACTCTTTCTATATTGAAAAGCCAGATCTCAGTATTTATACAATTAGACTTCAATGGTATATTAGTGTTAAACCTGTGCTAACTAGTATTTGGCAGAACTTGTGATTTGAATGTGCCTCATAATGTTTGGCTTTTTCCCTAAAGTTCCAGCTCCCAGAGTCGTGTGATTATATCAGAAACTTCAAGAGGAAAAAAAAAATAAAATCTAGACCTCACGGCTGTAGAGGAAAAGCTTGAAAATGTGACCTGAATTCACCTTAAAGGCTCAAATATCAAAGGGAAAGAGCACAGTATAGTAAATTTGTAATTGTAAAGATTTTTGTATTTGGGGGAAGGAAGAATGACTCATTAGTGATCCTTTCTATCCAGTGCTAGTTGTTGATACGTTGTGTTTACAAATGAAGTGTCACGTAATCCAGTCACAAATCTGCACAACCTTCAGTGCAGGGACTGCTGCTTTTTGGCATGACCTCCCTCTGCATAACTGGCCCTTGATGCTTTTCAGAGCTTTCCGCTATAAAAGCGAGCATAGGGTCCAAAATGCAAACGCTTTCTTCATAGTGGTAACACGAATGGAAGAGAGAAAAGAGATTTTTTTTCCTGAGCTTTGCCTACAAACTCTGGCCTTATTCAGGTGCATGAAAAAAGCTTTAGAGACAGGCTTATCCAGGAACAGAGTAAAAACAAGTGGAAAACATTTATATGCTGTTTTGGAACCAGATTACACAGGGAAAAAAAGAGTTCTTTCGTCAGCGCAGCCAAAGCTAGTTTCCTGTGGAGAATAAGCTATGCCGCCAAAGTCACCCCTCGCTGGAGCTGTGCTGAGGACGTGGTGGCACCATTTCCTCACAGGACAAGGCGGGAGAAGCCTTTGTCGCCCACACCAAGCCTTCCGACAGCACACACGCGTATGAATTATGGCGGCAGACGGCTCGTTACACCGCTTCAACTGTTCTCTGCGTCCTGCAGACCCACACAGGTCGTTTTGATCACCACGGAGCCACCCTTTAATTGGTTAAACCCATCACCTCACAGCTCTGTGAGCCGTAAGGCTCGAACACACGGCTTACCGCCATTCCAGTGTGCGCTGCAAGGGTGCAGGCGGAGGGCACCGGCAGTGGGCTGAGGCCAGGGGAGCAGGTCGAGGACCAGAGGGCAGGCTGAGGCGATGGGAGCGGGCCAAGGTGATGGGAGCGGGCCGAGAGATCGGGGCAGGGCCCGGCTCCTGCTCAGCGGGCGATGCCTGTTGGCAGGAGCGGGCAGACCCGCCTGGCAGGGCCCTGCCATGACACGCAGGCCCTGGGAAGGACTGTGATTGTGGGGTGACTCTGGCACAGGCAGCGGCGATGACTCCCGTCCTGCCCTATTGCTTCAGCCCTCAGCAAGCACGCCTCCTACCCCGGGGCTCTGCTCCAGAGACGTGGCAGCCCTCCTTTCGGGCGGACACCCGTGGGCGGCGGGAGTATCGCTTACCGAGGAAGGGAAAGGGCGCTCCGCGGGGGAGCGGGTCNNNNCGGCGTTGGGGGGAGGGCCGCGCGGGAGCCTCCCCGCGCGGTGCATTCTGGGCGCCGCACTGATTTATGCAGGAGCCGCAGAGGGCGCCGGGAGAAGCGGGAGGCGGCGGCGCTCGGTGCTGGCGCGGCGGGCGGCAGGTCGGGGGCCGGAGGCGGCAGTGGCGGCGATCGGGGCTCTCCCCAGCGCGCAGGGCCTTTGCCGCCCCCTGAGGCCGC
>VZSZ01006909.1:449757-464134 GCA_013398815.1 Ibidorhyncha struthersii | reverse complement strand
GCCATGCTGTGTTGTGCCTTACTCCTACTGATAACACACAGGAGACTTTGGTATCTAATTCTGTTTCACATCTAGTTGTCTAGAAATATTCTGAAGCACAGTGCTTGCTTTTTTAAATCCTACCTCCCATATAAATACATATTGAATTTGATTCTGTTCAGTTTAAATTATGTATATGGAAACACTGTTTTTAAATGCATATTTACCTTTTATAAAGAATTGTAGGGTAGGATATCTGGTTAAAATGCATAAAGAATGTAGACTACGGGTTAATAAAACTCTTTAATGTTGAAAGAAGTGAGATTTTTTTCCCCCACCTCAAATTTACAGAACCATGCACAGTATAAGGATATAATTATGTAAGCTTAAGTAGCTGAATAATTTACATAGTTAAAAAAAAAAAAACAACCAAAAAAAAAACAAAAAACCCAAAGCCACCTTAAGATGTGCAGTTTAAATAAAGAATTCTTGTGTTGACCTATACAAAGTTGAGACTGGCTTGCTGTGTAGTCGGAAGATCTAACTATGAATGTTCATGTAAAGAAACTACCTTGCAGTTGGTGAAGTTTATTAATCATTGTCTTCTCAACATCGGCAATTTCCTGTAATGAGAAATGGTGTTTATTTTTAAATTACTTGAGAAAGAATTTTAGCTGCCCAAATCCTTGGTGTGAAAGCTAAAACTTTCTTTAATGTGGAGAGGGCTCACTCAATAAAGAGGATCATAAATTCTTGTTGTTTAAAGGTACTGGATTCATGATTACGTCAGTAAATAGTAACCAATTTTATTAAGCTGGTTTAGTACTATTTTTGAATTTTCAAGCACGATCATGAAACGAGCCACTGAAAAGGGAGAGAGTTATCTGAAAGTGGAATTGCTTGCTTGTTTTATTGTGGGCTTCGTAGAATGCTTGACATGAAAGTTTTCTCACTGTGTAAATCAAAATTGTTTTAAAAGAAAATTGGGGGAAAAGGGAATTCTGCTCTACTCATTCAAAAGGACTTCGGTCTTGATCAGTGGCATGGTTTAAACTGTGGTTTTGTGACTCTGAGTTGTGGCTTCTCAAATGCCTTACATGAGCCTGTCGCAAAAATAATTTAGCAATATGTACTTTTGCCAGTAGAATGCCATAGTCCAAACTTAACTTTTCTTTGTACCCCTATCCATAAATAGGAAATGCGCTAGCTGAAATGGTGCTCTGGTTCATGGGTCTCCGTTAAGCTGGCTGGGTGAATAATACCGAAATTCTGTTACTAGCTGTGCTTTTCACTGTAGTTTGTGCTTGAGTAAGAGTTGTGGCTTTACTGTTACCAATGGGAACCTGAACTCCATGCCATTTTATGTGCTTTGAGGTTCTGTTGTGAATCGTATTTAAAGTCCTGACTGACATCTCACACTTGAATCTCTTGCTTCTGCTAGGATTTAAGACATGGGCTACCTCTTGTGTTTTAATTTGGAGACCCAGAAGAAACTTTTGACCCAAATCAAAGGTCATTTAAAGATTTAAATGGGATGCTGTTGTTCAAAGAGTCACCTGTAGTACTAGAAGTTCTTCAGATAATCTAATTATGGGTGCAAAGGATGAGACCAAGGTTGGAACAGCAGAGCCACGTATGGAGAGCGCTCTTGGGTGGATGGATGGGTGAATCTGGTTGGGGTTTTTGCACGTTTATGCATGTCATAGGTAAACTTCCAACTTCAGCATATCTCTTCAAAGCTCTCTCTATTTACTGTATTACGTTTGGGTGAATGACTTAAAGTTTGATTTAGATAATTTCAGGGATGTCTTGGGATACCACTGGGAATTTTTTTTATTCTTATTATATTACTTGGGAATAAAAAATATTTTTCACACGGTGTTACCACCTTTTTGTTGTTCATGGGGAAAAGGCTTGGGAGGTCATAACATTCTTTTAGCTTTGTGTTGAAGAACATGCGGCAGGTGCATCTCATAATTTCTTTCAGAACATGCAGCTCGAGTTTTCAGAATGTCATTTGAGGGTGTGGTTCAACAACATATCTTCCAAAAGCTGAGCCTTTGTTTTAAGAAATCTGGAATTACTTTACTTCATGTACAGTGGAAATGAAAAAGCTTCTTAGGATTTTAGCTCTCGCTGCTTGTCCATGCAGGAAAGAAGCCGTCCTTTTCCCCTCCTGTAATCTTATTTATGCTGATACTTACATTGGTGTAACTCTGATCCCCTGTAGGAACTGTGGTCTTTAGAGACTGCATAACACTCTTCTGTATTTTGTGCAGCAGTTATAAAAGATTAAGTCCTGGGAGGCAGTAGAGGAGAAAGGGGCCAAGCATGCCTTTTCTCTCAACCGAGTAGGAGGCTGCAGGGTTTCCCAGTTGCATCATCTTTCCCTTGTTTGTAGCCCAGTGTGGAACAGAATAGGAGCTTCTTCCTCACCTCAGACCAGCNCCCCCCGCCCTTTTAGCATTACTCATATCCCTGGTTTTGTTCTGTGATGTTACACGTTTTCTGGGTTCAGGTAGTATGCAGTTTGGAACTGTGGATTATGGATATTACTTTGAACATTAAAAGAAGCTTAAACCGCCCCTCTCCTAAAATAACTCTTTGACGCTTAATCTATGTTGCTAAGTTTTTCTGTGTTTAAATACCAGACTTGTCTGTTCTAAGACCTGAGACTATACTCTTTTTTGCATGGGCTTTAGAGTTGCCTTTATTTGTAAAAATTGAGCAATTTTTCCATGGAATGGTCCTGTTGCATTTATTCTGCATATTGCAGATTTGGGTATACTTAGCTTTGGTTAGCCCAGTAAATTGACTTAGCAAGTAAACTGGGGTGATAGAGTACAAAGAAACAGAAAAATAAAATGTAAAGAGCGCTGTGAGTTGAATTTCCTGCTGAAGGCATGTATCTGTCCTCATTGAGTATTACTTGCTTAAACAAGTTTGAAATTAAAAGACTGAAGTGTTCATCACTTGGCTAAATAAATAAATATAATAGGAGAGCACTGAGGGGGAAGTACGTGTTGATGCTTGTTTAATGAGGGTGGCTTGGCCAGCCTTATTCAGATATTCCCAAGCACTCCCTTTTAACATAGTGTGAAAAACGTACTTTACAACTACTAGCCACAGAACTGAACCTGACAACTGGAGGCCCAGATGAATGATTAGGATGGGGCAGGGCAGGGCCTCAGCTGCTGCTTACAGTTTTTGCAGGCAGAAGTATCTTGTTGCTGAAATAATCGTGCATGATGGATCTTGTCCTGGGCCTATTTCTAAAAAATAGTGAAGTATTAGTCATGTGAGGATTAATTTTTTGAAATGTGCTAGAATGCAGTATTTAGGATTAAATAATTTTTGGTTCCCAAAAGTCATAGGAATTTAATGCTGAGTGTCAGCTGAGCCAGAGTTGTGCTGTTTCTTGGGAGTCCAGTATGTTTAGAGTTGATATACAGAAAAATACTTACTTTTTTTTTCCGCCCAAGGAAACTGACAGTTCAATGTTGTTTACAACTTACAATATCTTGCTATAGCTTTTGTAGTAGCTGCTTAGCCTCCATAATGGGAAGTCCCATGAGAAATACTGAACTTGTTAAACTTTCTCAGTATATCTTGCCCTTGTTTTATGGTCTGGCATTTTTGAGGGGCATTGTATGCTGTGAAATCCTTTATGGGATCCCAGGAAAGCTTGACCAACTTTGTGCGGAGAGGAAAAACTTCAGTGGAATCTCTACAGTGTCGTATTAAAGATGGAAACTGGTTTTGTCCCATACCTTGTCAAACTGGTAATGCAAGATTCTTCCTCTTTAATTAAGTACAACTGTATTCTCCTTTTGCCATAGTGGGTATGGGTGTGGGTAGGTTTCTTCGCTGACATGGGCTCCAAAAATGGAGATGCCTAAAGCTACAACTAAGAAGTTGTGCTACTACTTACTGTATTAGTTACTAATCAAAATAGACTGGGCTAGGGGTGCAGGAATGTGGTAATTCGTATTGCGAAACCCTTAGAATTCACTGATTCGGAGTGTAACTGAGAGGCATTTGGTTTTCTAACACCCCCCAAGTATTGTAAACTTATTTCTGTGTTAAGGTAAAGTATTCTGGAGTGTAGGTACTTGTGCTGGTACAGTATCGGAAAGGATTACTCTGTTACTGATCAGTCTCAACAGTTAGTTCTGCATGAAGTAGCCAGATGCATCCCAAGTTGAAAAGCCTGTTTTTCAATGATGACTAAAGTTTTCCTGATACGTGTTTTAGCCGATCTTGTACATTTTTGCCAAGTTGAACAAGTGTGCTATGGTTTTGGATACTTTTGTGCCATATCTGCCCTTTCGGGAGGTTTAGTCATGCACATCCAAGAGCAGCTAAGGTGGAGCATCACCAGCACGGTGAAAAGATTCTAGCCATGTGATGGAAGAAGGTTTTCTGGCACTATTGCATATGAATAGATGTTAAGTTTCATGCAAGTCTGAAGAGTGCTTCTGTATTTCCTGTGCTTGCTGCTAGGCAGCTGTTGGAATGGTTCTACTTTTGGACTTCCTTACTCAGATTCTTAATGTTGCCTGAGTAGGGACAACATTTTAAAAGTATTTTACAAAGACAAGAGAAGAAAATAGCTTAAAACTAGAAACTACTGTTCCTAGTTAGTGTTCAGTTTGTTCATTTCTTGTTAATCTTCTGTGCATGCTGTTAAGCTGCAGGGTTCACACCCCACCCCCCATTGAGTATTTGGAGAAAGCTGTTGGGAAAAAATAAGTACTTTGGTATAGTTGGTCACTGGTTTGATATGTAATCTTTGATGTGCATCTGTAGCTTTAAAAGTAGTTTAAAAGTCTGTGTTAAAAAGGCTGTGGTGGAAATGGGTAGTCCAGTCTGGGTTATCTGAAAATATACCCTGTGTGATCTACCATACTGTGAACAAGATTCAGATGCTGGCAATGATTTGTGAAGGTTGATGAAAAGATTAACAAACTCTCTGGAGAAATTACGGATTCTTAATCTTTCAGTGACTACAAGGCTAGTTGCCCTAGAGGAAGATGCTTAGCAAACTGCAAGTTGTTAGACCTAAAGAGAAGTAACCAGAAGAAATTTTCTGACTTAAACAACTTCATGTTCTCTTTCCTTAATTTCAGACATACCAAGAAGCTGTAGGATGCAGCTCTGGCTTGGTTTTGACTTCCAGCACATTGCCAGCAAACAGTCTTGTAGATATGATTTGTTGCATATATGTCCCTGTGGTGTATGTAGGTCTAATGGTGGAGCTTGGAAGATGCTCGGAGATCAGCATATGTACCTTGCAGTGTAGAGTACAGTATGTTATCAGTGATCGTTGGCTCTCCAGTGATGAACAAATACACATTTTTGCATGAGGCTTTGCCCCTAGTCTTGTGTATATAACAGCACTGTTTTGCTGGGTTTAGAGAAAATTAAATGCAGGTATAAAGATGGTAATGATTTTGGTAGTCTGGGTGGTTTATACAGGCTGTAGTTAATGATTTGAGTGTAGGTGGCTTCTCTAGTAGGTGTACTAGAGTTTGCAGGCTCACTTTCCAAATAGTTCTGTAGCATGTATAAAGTTTGGGCATTGATTAGCATGGTGAAAGGAAGGCCTCTTCAGGGAGCGAAGGGCTGGATCCAGCCATGTCTGGGTTCCGGTACTTTTACCCCCCACCCCACCCCCCCCAAATAGGACGTGTATCAGAAATGTGGTAGTTCAGGGAGGGGGAGCTACAGGAGAGAGAATGTGGAACTGATACGTTCCTACCTCCTTTTTCCTGTTCCTCCTTCATTCCTCTTGCCAAGCTGCCAAATACCACCCTTCTTCATTTATGTTTTCTTGCACTTCAACATGCAGCGCTTCCTGATGGCTCCTAGCAGTGAGGTCCGGATTTAGTGCTTTGTAGTTCAGGCTCAGTGAACACTGCACACAAATATAAGCAACTCACTCAGGACGGTAACTGGAAACCTATTTATTACCATGGAGATTTGGTCTTGCTATAAGCTTTTGCATTTTGCTCTTGGGCACGTTTGGTACCTGCTGGCTGTGAGCGCTGAGTTATTTTGCTCGTTGCTGGTCAAATGCTCTGCAGTTGATCCTACTTTCAGCTGCAAAGTGGACTGGAAACAGCAAGTTTCATTCCAGAGCAATACCGTTATGCAACTGTAAACACTTTAAAACTTAATTGCCTGTTTAGGACTGGGCGGTGTGAATGACAAAGCCTAGATAGGTCAATCCAAGAAGTAAGCTTGAAGAATACTGTACTAAAAAAGAGGGCCGGAATGATAAAATGTTACTCAGGTTTAGTATTAGTCAGTGACTGGCTGCTGGCAGCAATAGTCACTTGAGTGTTTTCATGCAGTGGTACAGTTTTTGCTGGGGGGGGGTGGGGGGTGTGTATGTTTTTTGAGTCAAGGAAAATGTAAACGTCTGAGAATTGACCAAAGGTGGTATTAAACATTTTAAAGTATCTCAATGCCACTAGTTGGAACGTGAGAATTTTTTTTTTAATAGTAAAGTAGTCTGCACCTGTGTTTTAGTAGGGGTCTTTTGAATTATAAGACATCTTATGCATGTGGAGAAATAGGAAAGGAGCTCGATATATTAATTATATTATAAGCTACAGCGTATTCTCACTATGGTGGGTAGTTGGAAAAACAGCTACATCGAGCATGAAAAACCTTTTAGTGCTCTGAAACACAAGAGTTTGACATAACCATATTTTAATATTACTTTAAGTATTTTCTTCTGCTGAGGTTTTCAAGAACAAAAGGTAAACTTACTTCATAGAACTAATTCTCTTAATGCTTGAAATAAGTTTCATGTTTCCAGGTTAGAAAATCCAGGCTGTTTGCTTACTGAAAATTGATTTCACTAGGTGAAAAGCAAAACATTTTGCTTTACAGGCTATAGGGTGTTTCCCATTAGCACATGCCAGAGATATGGAAAGGTTGAAAGCAAACTGGTTTATTATGCAGGCCAGGCAAAACACAATTTGTTTTGGTTGTTTCTTCTGGATTTGTTGTTGTTAAAGTGTGTGTAACCGTGTTTTCTTGGAAGACTGGATTCAATCATAAAAACATGTCAATTCTTTTCAGTTTTAACTGTAAATACCGTGGAACTATTTCATAATTCTGGCTGTTAGCTTAAAAAAAAAAACAAACCAAACCCCAGAACTAAACTGTTGTGACATAATAGGTACAAAAATTTGCCTGCTAGGAACTTCCAAATATATTGGGGATATTGGTCGCTGCGTGCTGCCTTAGGTTTAAAACGAAGTGGCTATGAAATACCCTCTTAAGCTTAGATATTTAGGTTTTCTTTGATTGTTTTGTTTAAGACTGTTTATTTGGCATTTTCATGTGTGCATCATTTGGAATAATTGTGGCTTATATATAGTGTAAATAACATGATGGCAACTTATCTCAGACTCTGTTGGTTTCTCATTCCTGATGGCCTGCACTTTCCCCAGTTGTTCGTCTCGTGCTCTCTTCAGCTGCTCAGGTTTTTGAGTGGGTTGTTTGATATGCAGGCTACAGAACAGAATGTTAACAGTAAAACAAAATATTACTTTGAGATTAAACAGATAAATTCCACTTGCATGGTTCTGGCAGAGATGTTCCTAAAGATGCAACAGTTGCATCTTCATCCTTGTCTTGCCAGAAGATACTACTTTAATACCAATTTAATAGTGTTTTCCTTGATGAAAAATATGATTCTTTTTTTTATATCGTTTCATCCTTTAAATAAGCTTTCTGGTCATGTTGTTGCCTGTAATCCATGATTCCTTACTCAAGAGTGGTGTTGTGTTTTATTGTGGAATAAATTTTTCTGCTTGAACAAATTGCAAGCAAACTTACAGTTTTTTGTAGAGCATCCCTAATAAACGGATTATGTTACTAGACTTTCAGGGATTACCTCCGTTTCTTTCAAGTTTTTCCCTGAGTTAAACACTGTCTTTCCTGTCACGTAGCATTTATTGGCTTGTGATGTACTGTCTGTAGAACCTATAAATTACACTTGTAATAAACGTGAAGAGAACCCGTTCCCTGAAAGCTGTAATGTTCCTGGACCTAGATCTCGTGAGTAACCAAGTGGCTGTCAACTCGGACATTAGAAATGGATGGGTTTGATGGCTAAACACTACTTGGTCCACCTTCTGGACGAATGTTTATGTTGTGGCCCCTAAAATACTAAAGGTTGGAGGTCAGTTCTGAAGGTTGATGTAGAAGAAATGCCGTTGCTTTAAAAAAAAAAACGGGGTTAGTGGACAAAAAAAACCCACCCCAAACCAGAAAATGTGTTACTGAACAACAACAAACTTACTTTCTCTTGTTTTAGCTTTTTTTGAGAATATTTATTCCTGGCAGCAAGAGTATATTAGGAATGATTCAGTTGGTTCAGGAAGTTACTTTTTTCAGTAAAGATTTCAGTTCGGTATAGAGTACGGGTGTTTGTCAGTATGTTCTAATCAATAGGGGATATTTACCTAGGATATTCAGCACACAACCACAGAATGGTCAGGGTTGGAAGGCACCTCTGGAGATCATCCAATCCAACTCCCCTGCCAGAGGAGGGTCACCTACAGCAGGTTGCACAGGATGGCATCCAGGCAGGTTTGGAGTATCTCCAGAGTGGGAGACTCCCCCACCTTTCTGGGCAGCCTGTGCCAGTGCTCTGCCACCCTCGCAGGAAAGAAGTTCCTCCACATGCTTAGATGCAACTTCCTATGTTCAAGTTTGTGCCCGTTACCTCTTGTTCTATCACTGGGCACCGCTGCAAAAAGACTGTTCCCATCTATCTGGCACTCTCCGACTGATTCTTCTAAGTGCTTAGTCTGACTCCCATTCTTGTCAGTCCTCAGAGCTGGGTATTTGTTATTTTGATGGCAACCAGAAGCACAGCAGAACTTCATTCTGATGTTCCAATCTTCTCCTTAATTACAGAATAAGTAATAAATTTTTTTTGATAAGTAGAAAAGTTTCTCAGGATTTTTCTTTTCCTTTAATTCTTTCTGTATATTCATCTAATGCCAAGGAAGAAATTAGGAGATAACTCAAACTTTTTTGAGATGATCAAGTTGCAAATAGTTTCTCTCCTTTTGAACTGCTTGAGGACATAACAAATTGTCTACTGTTGAAGGTTAAAACTAGAAGGGACGTCTTTATTAGGCAGCTTATGGGACTCAAAGCAACTGTATTTTGTCAAAACAAACAGCGATGGAGGTGTTATGCAATGCCAGAAATACGTGTCAGTCTGTTTATGCATCAGCAATATAAATTCCTGTGTGCATTGTTCTTTTGGGGTCATCTGACACTGTGACGGTTTGTGTCACAACTGTGATATATTTTTGCTATAATTTATATTTGCACAGAAGTAGGCAATGGAATAGAACTGTATGTACTGTAATCATCTGAAGAGTGAATAGACTTCAAATATACAGCTGTTTTTCCAAAGATGAAGCTTGTACACGTCTGAGATAAGAAAATGTATATTAATGCTATGCAGTGATTTTACATTGAGAAAGGATGGTGAAACAGTGTCTGGTAATCTTTACTGCTTTCTTTATCCTGTTCTCAGGACTTGAGGTCAAGACTGGAAAAATACAGAAAGTTCCATGTCAGTCCGATGTCCTTTGGAGAATTGCGTAATGTCAATGCTGCTAAATTTTGATCTTGGCATTTTGAGTTTTTTTGAATTATTTGTTTTGAAAAGGGGAAAAAAAACCCACAAAGAAAATAAGTTCCTATCAAGCTCTTTTGAGAATACTTTGTGTCTATTAGTACTTCTAGTAGTTTGTGTCTATTAGTATTTCTGGTAGTTTCAGTAGTACTTAATTATCAAATACATAAAGATAAGCAGGGAAGGCCTGTGAAAACTGCAACTTTGGAACCGTATTTTGGTCTACCTAAGATTCTATCGGAGCAAAAAGGATGGGTGCTGTCGATTGCCTGGGAGTCTTGGGAGGTTGTGTGGGTGGGATATTGAAGGTACAGGAAAAGTTTGGACATGAAAGAGCGTTCTGCAGGGGACGCTCATTAATAGAGTCAGTTTTTCCATCAGCTCCTGTGAAGCTTGAAATAGGTTTTTTCTTTCTTGGTTTACCTTGCACTCAGGAACCTTTTGTAGTTTGTTGTGTTTGCTTAAAAATTCCAGTAGCTATATTTAATGAGCAAGTTGTTTTAATAAATGTATTTCCAGGGATTTTTACTTGAAAATAATAGGCCTTTGGGGTTTTTTTTAAGGATGCAAATGAAATACTGCAGTGAAATATTTATGTGAGCATAATTATTAAATATGTTAAAGAAATCAAATATTCTTTTTCTTAGCAATTGAAAAAGGGAAAGAAATTAAGGTTTTTTTTGCAGTCATTTGCTGATGAACTAGAGGGGACTATACGGAATCTTTTTTCCAACGAGCAGGTTTTTATTTAAGAAGAGGGATCATGGAGATGGATTCTGCATCTGTGATTGTGGTATTACTATCTTTTTCACAGCAACCTTTAAAAGTCTAATGCATTACTAATTCCAAAGGAGTTCACTGTAGGTGTGTATTGTGCAACAGTATTTTTTGTCTTTTCGGTCACACGTATGTTTTAGAATAATATTTACCAAAATTATCTTGGAATTTGCAGACCGTGTCTTTTGACTATGTCTGCTTATTTTAGCTGCATGTTAGAATTTACAGGTGTGCTAGTATAACTAGTTGACGTGTCCTTTTGTTTTTAAGCATGTGTTTTCTGTCACTTTGAATTTTACTGCAAAACAGTTCCATCTTAAGCTTTTAGTTGATATGCAGCTACCGTCTGTTAAGCAGTATATCTTGCAGGGTTTGGAAAATTTAGAGAATTTTGTGCTCTGTGTGTTTCCACAGTATGTTCTTAGTTGGCCTTTTGTTTATCTTGTCTTGGTCATCGCTAGTTCAGCTGTACTAATCTATTGTTTATTAGACAAGAATCTTGTTTATTAGGGTGTTTTCCTTATTTTAGACAATAGGGAAAACTAATTTATATACGAGCGTTTCAATGTTTTCCTATACAAGTGCTTCTGAAGTGTTCAGCGGGCTTTGGAGTGACAGATGTGTGTTTATTTTTGCATCCTAACTTGCATTGATGGCACAAGAGAGGCTTTTTTTGTTTTTCCTGTTTCCTGCAAGGCCCTCCTCTAAAGCATGGACTTTCATGCTTACTGTTAATAATAATTTCTAATGTGGTTCAAAGTACAACTTAAATTTTGCCAGAGTGAGTAGGCAGATATGGTTAGGCTCAGTATTTCCTTATAAATGCGGTGTGTAGTTGTATCTTTTATTCTATCCAGAGTATGCTCACTGAGTTGATAGAAAGTTTAGGTGCCTTTTATGTTGAGTATTTTTAGCGAGGCTGTTGATAGAGTGCAGGTAGTTTAGGATGTAGTGGCTCTTTCAGATGTTCAGTACAATCGTGTCTTCCTGATGGAAACCCCAAAATTTAGAAATATATACTTTAAATTTGACTAATCTCAGCGTTAAAGAATGTTCAAAAAAAAACATGTGATAATTGCTATGGTTTAGCTTAATTCCTGTTCCCTGACGACTTTTCACTCTGTGTGCTATTTCACTGTGGTTCAGTTTTGAGGCTTTTGAGCCCAAGGGCTCAGCTTCTAGAAAATTCTGATTCTAATCCCCCGAGATTTCTAGCAGGACTATAGGGAAAGGGCTGTTTCAGTTCCATTCTGTGAGATTTGAAAGTAGGTATAAATTAAATCCCTGTGTGTAGCTTAAATAGAAAAATATCCATATAGGTCTGAGTCCTCCAGTGGTGAAGCTTTAAGGGTGCTCTATTACCATGAAGAAGTAACCTGTGTGTTGTAGGAGATGTCAGGTGATTGTCTCTCACAGTTAAATGCTGATTTGAAATTTGTCATGTTCTGCTGGGTTCTGGTTTTGCTTAGTGCTCTGTTTTTTCATGTCTTCCTCAGCAGTCATTTAAAAAAACCCAAACAATAACTTTTTGAAACAATAACATAGTGCATTACAAATAGGTTTTTCCCTTTGCTTACCAGGGATACCCAAATTCAGATAACTGCCTTTAGAGACAAACAAGTTCTCAAAAGTACCGGTCAAACATCTTTTATCTTTACATTTGACAGTGTAACGGTTTTAAGTGTTTGAACGTGAGCCTGCTTATTGTGACTAATACAACTGCATTGGCTTTAGATGCCTGAAATGAATACTTCAAGAAATCATGTCAAGTGTTCATATGAATCTTCTCTCACTATATCCTGATATTTGATGTGCTTATATTTGTCTGGTTTATTTCAGGAATTTGCAGCACTTACAAAAGAGCTAAACGTATGCAGGGAACAGCTGCTTGAAAGGGAAGAAGAAATCGCTGAACTGAAAGCAGAAAGAAATAATACAAGGGTTAGTTCCTTCTCTTCTCCAAGATTACTGTTGTTAAAGCATCCAACTACATAGAGGAAAACATTGAATGTTGAATTTGAAAATCTAAAAGTACTTTTTCCCTGATATTTGCACATGAATCCCCCTGGAAGTACAAATGTGTGTTGATTAAGAAAGTTTGGAAGCTTATGCGCAGCTCCAGATACCGCTGTGCGGAATCAGGGAAAGCTTGTAAGACTGCACTGCTATCTGTCATTCAGCTTTCTTCTTGTTAAAAGTTTTGTAATCATACAACACCCAAGAGTAGAGTAGAGCGGGTGAGCTGCAGTGATATGCTCCAGCAGCTTACACTGCTGCCAGCAGAAGAGTTGCTCTCTGGTTTAGAGCATTTCCTACGTGTATCCTTCTGACAAGTGTGCAGTTCCCGAGATTGGTGGTGGAACCGAAAAGACCTGGCTAAGTAGAAACCTTGTTTAAAAGCTAGACTGAAAGAGAGAGGTAGGAAATGAGTTAGCTCTGATACCACTTCTAGCACAGGTGAAATGTTAAAAACAGGTCCTTATGCTTGATGTAATAGTCATTGGCGCTCAGATTTGAAGTTTGGAACTCAAAACTCAGTGTTTCAGGAGGCAAAGTTTTCTGCAGCTGTGCAGAACAGGAATAAACATCCTTCCTTTTTTTTTTTTTTTTTGTTTTGTTTTGTTTTAGCTATTACTGGAACATTTGGAGTGTCTTGTCTCCAGGCATGAGCGATCTCTCAGAATGACTGTTGTAAAGAGACAAGCTCAGTCTCCAGCAGGAGTTTCCAGTGAAGTAGAAGTTCTCAAAGCACTAAAATCTTTATTTGAACACCATAAAGCCCTTGATGAAAAGGTAATGAAATATCGTAGCTAACATCTTCTCATCCTATGCCCTCTTTCTTTTGTGGCAACCATGCAGTTGTTCGTACTAAAGTTTTACAAGTCAGGTCCTTGGAACTTTTCTCTGTGTTAAGATTGTGTCTTTGCTACAGCTGCATTGGTAGCTGCCCTCCTAAATTAGTATGTCGCACTAAAGCAAGGTGCTGCCGTTTATTCTAGTACTTCATTAACTGTGCTAATGTAAACTATGCTTGGTTCAGGGGTAATATATTTGTTGTAGGAATGCATACATTTACTTACCTGTATAATATCAGGATTTAGCCTTTTGATTATGTAGTACAAGAAATGGACTAGAGAGAACAGGAGGAGAGGAATCTGCTTACCCTGTGATATAAAATGAAGCTGAATTAAAGGAACTCCGCCCTTCAGTTGTGCCTGATGTTGGCAACGGGATATGCAAGTGGTAAAGTTTACTGTGAATTTTGCTGCCAACTCATAGTTTACTTAACTTTTGTGACCCTTGTGTGTAATGTCAGGCAAATTATTTTATGTGGAATTCTGTCTCTTCTTCCTTGTTGTAAAGAAGCAAAAGCATATACACTCAGTGCCTTACAAAAGGATAGGCAAATTCTGGATACCTTTAACTCTTGCCTAAATGTACAGGTCATGTTGAGGTACGATTTGCTATGACGAAAAAGGAAAAGCTAGATTTTAAGATATGCGTTGTTTCTCTAGAAGGTTTTTTGGTAGCATATGTTGTAATTAAGACCAAGCAGGTCTCCAAGTGTAAGGGAAATAGTGTCATTTACTATCTGAAAGAGTATGGCAGCATGGCAATAAGTGAAATTGATTTCTTTTTAATTTGAATGGTTTCAAATTATTTGAAATTACTCCTTTCAGGTAAGGGAGAGGTTACGAGTAGCACTTGAAAGATGTAGCTTATTGGAAGAAGAACTAGGTACTACCCATAAAGAGGTAGGTTTCTTCTTTTAAAAGAAGTCTTCATGTGTGCATTGTGGATGTTCTAGTCAATATTTGAACGCAGTGATTTATTCAGTTACTAAGGTTCACTTTCACTTCTTGTTTTTAATTTCTTACCAAATGGGATAACTATAATTTTTAACTTGGTCACTCTGAAAGAGCAGGAAAGGTGGGAAAAGTCCCC
>VZSZ01006909.1:412114-449703 GCA_013398815.1 Ibidorhyncha struthersii | reverse complement strand
TGTGCCATATTTTATTGATACATACCTTGCAGTAGAATCAGTAATTGTTTTGCTCCTTTGCTTTTGCAGCTGTTCCTTATATTATTAGTGAGAACGGAATTGACTTGAAACATATGTATATAAACTTTTCTTTTTTTTTAGTTAATGATTCTGAAAGAGCAAAATAATCAGAAGAAAACACTTCCAGATGGGATGCTGGATATAAATCATGAGCAAGAAAATACACCAACTACAAATGGAAAGGTACAGTTATTTACTTTTTGAAGCTGATGTCTGATTTTTAATCATTAATACTAATATTTTAATTTTAAATGATAATAAAAGATTTTGGGTGATGCTTTAACTAAGAAGCCTCAGTTACTACAATTTCATCTATGTTCTATCCAGTAATAAAATTATCTTGGGGAGGGGTGTTTATAGGTCAGTAACAGTTTGTTTTTCAAATTTCTGTGTAACATGCAAACACTTTTTTTTTTTTCTTCCCCTATTTAATAGCGATCCTCTGATGGTTCTTTATGCCATGATGAAAACCTTGCTAAACTGATTGAACTCCAAGACATCATAGATAAGCAAAACAAAGAGCAGACACAAATGAAAGAACGTCTTACTGCTTTGTCTAGCAGAGTAACGGAGCTGGAAGAAGATCTTGACACAGCTAGAAAAGACTTAATAAAATCTGAAGAAATGAATACAAAGTTACAGAGAGATGTACGAGAGGTGAGGGAGGAATAAAATGTCAAAATTTGGGTAGTCACAAATGCAATTGCTTTATAAATTTGTGTCATTGGTGCTCAGTTAGACCTTTATGCTTTTGAATGTCTTTGGATAGGTGAGAAAATAATTGTTTAAAGCATGATGGTGCTACTTTTTGTTTAAAAGACCAGTCGCTTAAGAAAATTTGCCTTCAGAATTAATCTATGAATAACTATATATTTCACAAATTTATTAAATTATAAGTTTAGCATTGTGAACTTTAATGTGTTTTTGAAAAGATGCTTGATCTTGTCATAAATGCTAAGTTTATTCATAAAGTTTACATAATTTCTTTTTAAAGTGGTTGAGGAATCACTTTAATTTCTGGGGTGTGATTGACAATTCCTGTTATTGATCAATCACTAATCCCCAAGGTCCATATATATTGCTGTGTACTAAATCCTTATTAAATAGAAAGGGAGATTACTTAAATGCAAGAACGCTCTCTGACCGTCCCTAGGAAATAAAGATTTGCTGTATTTGTGCCACTGAAAAGGAAAGTAGCAGTTCTGTGGTGTAATATAATAAAGACTAATCTTTTTAAGCATTTACCATTTAAGAAAAAAAAGTTACAGAACTTGTAAGCCTCAGTGAGACTATTCTTTCTTCATTTTTTTTCACTGAGAGAAATAACAAAGTATATCTGCTTTTTTTTTCATTATTGTTTATTGTTTGTGGGTTTTCCCCCCAGTTTGATCCCTAAATAATTATACCTTACATTCTAAATTGTTTTGTTTCTTGCATAGACTATAGCCCAAAAGGAAGACATGGAAGAGAGAATTACAACTCTTGAGAAACGCTACCTCGCTGCACAACGTGAAGCTACATCTGTGCATGACCTCAATGATAAACTTGAAAATGAAATTGCCACTAAAGACTCCATGCATCGACAGGTTGTAATTTGAAATAAGATAAAGTACATTTTGCTCAGCATAGAAATAATGGAAATAATAAATTTTCATACTGTACTAAAGCTTTTGCTTTTAGGAAGGCAGATATCATCTACCTGTTAGCAATTGGTTTTCAGTAAGTGGAGGAGTGTATTGCAGACAGTTTTACCCTGGAAATGAAGAGGAGCCAGTTTATGGAAGAGAAGAAATCATTTTGAGCAATTTAGTGCACTTGATCATGCTGCAGCAGGGCTGTTGTCCCTATTAATTGTGGATTTTTAAGTTGTTAGATGTGTATCCAAGCGTCTTTAGTTTCATGAGTGAGAATTACTCACTCTAAGCTAAAAAAAAATTTGTGTGGTGTGTAGGGATTATTATAACCTATAATAGAAGTAAACGTTGCCTTACGAAATTTGAGGAAATTTGACATACGCTTGACATGAAGTAGTCCAACTTAAAACCAGAAATGGTTGTTTAGCTAATCACTTTCTAACCAGAGGAAGTCGGGCAACTCTTAGTCAAGAAGAGAAGTCCCTTTTAATATAATTTTTAAAAGAAGTTGTATGCACTTTAAATAAAAATACACTTTGTGGTAATATGCATAGTGTTTAAAATATGAAGGCATTTTTTCCCTGATGTAAAAGCACAGCCTTGACATTGAAAATTCACAACTTGTTCTAGGGTGCTTCCTATACCGTAGATATGTTTATTTGGTGATATAGTTGCTTTCAGAATACGCAAAATTGCTTGCAGAAAGAAATTTGTAGAGGAAAAAAGTTCTGTTATGTAGTGAAGGAGAGGATGCCACATCTTTGGTTATGAAACCGGTTTTGGACAGTTTGTTCTCCATAGGTCTAGTAAAGGCAGTAATCCATATCCTTACCTTCTTCTTTGATGAAAATTAATAATCATTTCAACACTAAACACTTGATGATCATAATCCTGTGTAGAGTGAAGATAAGAATAGGCAATTGCAAGAAAGACTGGAACTAGCTGAGCAAAAGCTGCAGCAGACTTTGAGGAAAGCTGAAACTTTGCCGGAGGTGGAAGCTGAGCTGGCACAGAGAGTTGCAGCACTTTCGAAGGTGAGTCAATTGGACAGTGTCCTCAAGAGTCTCTTCTCTGTTGGTGTCCCGCTACACGAAATCTGTTCTTAAGGTGCTGGGTTTGTTACACTGCGTTTCTGGTTTTTGTCCAACCAGTTCAGAAAATGTTTCTCCTTGCTTTCTGCGTTTTCTGTTCATATCTGTGAATACACTCTGATTTACTTTTTTTTTTTTTTTTTGTCTTTAAATTTCTGTTCTTTTGAACTTGAGCAGGTTTTCTGTGAGGTCTGTTACATTATGAAAATGTCTCTCTGAATTATTTTGTTGCATTTTATTAAAATGAATTCAACAATAGGCATAAAGTCTTCTAAAACAAGAATTGGTTTTGGAGGAGAAACCCAAATTTGTTCTGCTGTTAACTACCTGAGGAATGTGGGGAGAGAGAGAAGTAGTGGGAGTCATTAATATTAAGGATTTTTAGAAGGCTGCAAGTGGAATAATGAAGTCTGAAGAATTATGTGTAGTAACTGCAAATAAGCCTTTTCAAGTGTGTGTGTGTGCGCGCTTTCTTTTAAAGCCTTAGTTTCATTTCTTTCCCTGTTATCTTTCCTGTCCCTAACTGGCTCTGTAGTCTGACCTTTTGTCTCCTGGGAGCTCTGCTGCTAAAGATGCTAAAGTATTGGAACTTACCACCAAGCTTAGGAAGGTAGAATTTGTGTATTAGTCCTTATTTCTGCTTGCTGCTTTCTGCTTTGTCATGATCACTAACAAAGGGTCATGTTGTCTAGGCTACTGAGGAAAAGCTGAAAATGCATTTAGTTTTTATTTTTTTATTATTTTTTTTAATTCTTGGGGACACAAATGAACTTCTGGTGTTGCAAGCTCATTTGCAAATAGTAGTTCATTCATGGTCCTTAGGGGTGAGAGGCTTCATCGTTTTGTTACCATAAAATCTCTTACTAGGTTCTTTTAGTGACAGAAAGGCATCTGTTCTGCATTGTGTATTACCATAAATGGCAGTTGCGCAAAGCATGTTAGATATATTACTGTGCTTCAATGTTTCTATGCTTTTGAGACCTTTTTTAAAAAAAAACACCCAAACTCTAATTTTGTTTTCCAATTGACAGGCTGAGGAGAGACATGGCAATATAGAGGAGCGACTGAGACAGATGGAAGCACAGCTAGAAGAAAAGAATCAAGAACTACAAAGGGTACCATACATATTTTTGGCAAACATACAAAGTTGGAAGAAAGAATCTAATCCCCTTCATGGCTATCTGCTGTTCAGCAAAGCTGTTTTTATATCTTATCTCTAAAATTAAGCCAGAGTTTAGGCTGCCTGATAGTTTGAGCTACTGTACTATGGCTAACCTTAGATCTCAAGAAAAAGCTGGAAGTCTCCAATTAAAATTTGAAAATACGTTGGAAAATACCTAGTTGCTACCCATACCTTCTGATAAAGATACAGATCAAAAACTTGCTGAATTAAATGACTATGAAAAAATTGGTTCCTAAGTTATGAGTAATGGAATTGGTTCCGAAATCTGCTTTTTCTTGAAGTGCAAGCTCATATTTTCAAGTTTCTGATCTTAGAACAGTTATTAAAGTCTTAAGTGCTCCCTGTACTCCCTTACAGAGCCATGGAGGTACATGCAGTATTCCTTATTCCTTTGGAAAAAATATTTCTATTAAAGAAAATGCATTTGGATTAAAGAAAGCTTACTGTTTTTACAACCTGGAAATTGTCATAGACATCGTAAATTTTAAGTTATTTCAGTAGCTTTTATGTATCTTAGGCTAGACAGAGAGAGAAGATGAATGAAGAGCATAATAAACGTTTGTCAGAAACTGTTGATAAGCTTCTGTCTGAATCTAATGAAAGGCTCCAGCTTCATCTCAAGGAAAGGATGGCTGCCTTGGAAGATAAGGTAACAAGTCACATTCCAGCATATACATTAACTAGATGTTCAACATTCTGTAGTCATTTGTGTGTTGTGCAATATATCTGTAATTTCAGTAAACAAATATTAAATCCTTATTAATAAGTAGTTTCTGTTAAGGCCGTTTTCTAGTGAGGATTTGGAAAATATGTTCTTAATTCTTTTTTTTTTTTTTTTTTGAGGTTGCCCCTGGGCATTGTACTACAGTGTGGAGAAGGCATCTTTTAAGAAGCTTTGTTGTTTCCTAGTTGACTGGTGTGGCCTGCATAAATAGGCTCATCCAGTGTGATACAGGAAGTCTAAAGAATTAAGACTAGAAATCTGACCTTTTTTCAGTTCAGTTTCTTTTATTTCCCACTGCTTTTTGCTGTACCAGTTACCCTGAGTCGTTGTGGGATAAATGCAAGTTGAAACGATCTTGCAAAAATTTTCTTCCTGGGTAGATTATTTTGAGACAGGTTCTATGAATGTAAATGGGCTGTTCCCTGTGTTGTCAATGCACATCTCGGAGCTTTCCCCTGTATTCAATTCGTCTTCTAACTTGTGACACACTTCACTCTTTTTTTTTTTTTTTTTTCCCTTCTGCTTCTGGATCCTAGGTCCTTGTGGACTTTTCTTCCATGCATGCCTTAAAGTTAGATTCCCTTATTCTGCATCAAACAAAGCAGTGTCTTCTGAAGTAGCACTTTGCTTGATGCTGACTTTGAATTGCTTTGTCTTAGATTAAAAAAATACTTTATTTTACTGGAAGGTAAAATGACCATCTGGGGAAATGCTTCAATAAAAGCCGAGTGGCTTTTGTTTTAAAGTCATCACAATAAAATACTTTAGTTGCAATACATAGTGATGCATTCAGACTTCTATTAAATGTTTGCTTTCTCTTGCATACGTGTCAACTCAGTTCTCATCCCTAAACCATCAGTCAGGGATCTGACGTTGTCTTTCCAGAATTCCAGGACTGTGCTCCCCTCAAATCATTACAAATATTTAGTTCGTTCTGTTCCCTGTTTTTGAGCTCTCAGCTGAGAGGTAGTGCAGAACAAATGTAGGTCCTACTGATTCTTGTCCTTTGAGTTAATGATAAATGTGCTTATCATCTGGCATCTCTGGCTGCAAACTTTGTCTTGTGGTTTTTAGTTAACATCACTATTTTCAAGATCACCAGCTGCTCCTAATACTTCAGAAATTCTTGTTATGGGCCTTGTTATGACATTAACAAGGTTGCTCTGACAGTCTTTATAAATTCAGCTTCTGAGAAACAGCTGACTCCATATATTTTTTTTTATATGCTTGAATATTGGGGTGTGTGTCTTACGGTTAACCCTTTACTCTCTAAACCCTAACTACATTTGTGAATAATGAGGGAAATGTAGTTGTCCTTCACTGAGTAACAGTTTCTAGAAAAGTATTCTTGCTGTGGCTTCCTGCTCATTCTTTTATGATGTCAGGAAGAAACACGCAGGTAAAATTTTAAGACTTTCTTCTGATCGCTTGGGCTTTTTTTCCCCAGAATGATTTATTTGTTCACATATGAAACTTCATTACGCGTTTAAGATGCAAGTAATGGTATTACATACTTCAAGGAAATGGGTTTAGTAATGGCGGAAAAGGAAAAGAAAGTGACACAGTTGTAAGTTTTGTATCAGAAGGAGGAATCTCTACTTATTTTTCTTCTTGGTATCACATACTGCAGTTAAATATGATCGTTTAAATTCTTTGGTTGCTGTAGCTCTCAAATGTTTCTTAATTCTCAGATGATTCTTAGTCTGAACTTGGAAACCGCTTTGAGTAAAGAGACTGTAGTAGTCATAAGTGTTTATATTTACTGGAGTTGTTTAGAAGTCATGGTATTACTGTAAAGATGACAGCCCTGATGTTAATGAAGGCCGGTAAGTCAGTGAGTGTTGCAGTTCTGGAGGTACAGTACCTCCAAGAAACTACTGTATAGTAATTTTGTAGGTCAGGCAAGTGAAAATAAAATGAAAACCTAATCATAACTGCCAGTAATGCCTTAGTAACCACTCAGTGAATAAGTTTGAATTATTTTTAGCTGCCTAATTATTCCTTTTTTTTCAAGTTTTGTTAAACAGAGCTTTAAAAGGCTGGTGTTGGTATTAAATTTTTATGGAACTTGTACTATTACTAAATCCATTATTTAGAGGGCTGTATACCTGAAAGGAAAACTATATATATACTTCAACTATAATCAAAGTGAAATGTTGTAAGCAATAAAATGTCTGTAACTTCAGGTGTATCTGTATAGTGTTGACTGAAATTTTTTGATACTCATCTTGGTTATGGTTTAAGAGTTGAAAACTTTTAGAAGTAACTTAATCTGTGACACATTTTATTTTAGAATTCACTTCTTCGAGAAATTGAAAATTCAAAAAAACAAATAGAGGAACTTCAGCATGAAAAGGTATAATACACATTTTTGAAATATCTTATTGGAAAATAATTGCTGCGTTGCTACATAGCAGGACCAGATTTGAATTCACCCGTAAAACTTAACGTTACCTGGTCTGTTTGGAAGTAGGGGGCTGTTACTGCTCTTCTTATGGTATTGTGTGCCTCAGTTTTATGATGATTATATAGCCTTTTACTCAAAGACTTAACACACTTCTGAATATGTAAAGTGGCTGGATATATTGGCAACGTGCCAGAGTTTGAAGATTGCATGGAATTTTTATACTGTTGTACATACGACCTTGAACAAAAGAAAAAAGAAAAGAGACATACTTTTAATGTTGGGTATTTTCCCATAAGCGTTTTCTTAAAGCATTTGGTATCATGAAATGCTTGTTCGACTGGCAAATTTTTAAAGTGTTAGGGATTGTGAGGCAGGGAGAGCAATATTTATTAGACTTGGCTGCTTGTTTGCAATACCAGCTGTCTGGTGTTTTGCTTGTCCTGGAACTGACAAGTTCCCTTCTTGAATATTAGTAGTGGGGCCTTTCGTTTCTTTGCATTCCTTAAGCAGTGGCAATTGATTTTTGTGGTCGTGCTATCTGTTCTGAAATAATACTTGTTCTTGCTTATTAAATCACAGGTGTACTGCATCTCCCCAAATCAGTCTAGTAAGTAGCCAGGCCAAACTTTAGAGCCTGTGCTTCTGTAATAAAATGAAGAACGCATTCAGAATATTTTGCAGAATGTGCTTTGAATTTTTGTACGTGTAGGCCAGCAGTTCTCACACAAGGCACAGATGTTCATCATCAGCCACTTTTTATTAGTCTTTTTTGTTTTCTCATTCATAGGATTTCTCTGTTGTTAGATTCCGTGTTTCTAGAGCATTTAAAAATGTCCAAATCAAAAGGGAATGCATTTAGAACCTTTTGTACGCAGAGCTTGAAAAATCTTCTTGTTTCTTATTAAGTATTATCACTTAATTATAGTAATGTTAGTAATATGTAAATTTCATTTAGTAGCTGTTTTTAAAAATATATATTGTCATTACCTAGAGTCACAATGTAGAGAGGCAAGAGAATTATTCTTGGATGCCCTTTTGTGATGGTGCTGTATTGTGTGCAGCAAAAACCATGTTTGTTTTACGTCATTGAAGGGTATGCTTAAAATCTGTTATTTCTGAATTTTGTAGAAATGAGATCAAAACCCTAAATGTTAATTTATAAATCAGTGTTTGACGTGGATTTTTTTTTTTGAAGCTTATTGTTATGTATTTTATCTATTTATTTTTACAGGATCAGCTTGTATTAAATGTTGAAGCATTAAGGGCTGAAAATGACCAAGTGAGACTCAGAGCAACATCACTTCACCATAGGTACAGGCACTTAATTGTAGCTCAGTTTTTTTGAATTTCTTTAGTCACTCTGCTAAATTTAATTTTGTCTATTATAATGGGAAATACTTTAGTCGTAGCCATAAAACTCTATAGCTATTTATTCTTTATAGAGCATATAAAGCAGTTTTTATACTGCTTAAAAAAAAATGGCACTGGTGGGACAATAAGAATCATTTGGGTGGGGTTTTTTGTTTGTTTCTCCCTTCCCCTACCCCTGCCTTCCGAAGGATAAAATGTTTTGTCGTGTTCTAGCCGACCAGATTTCAGGTACCCTGTGACATCTTCATCTGTGGCTGACAGTCATACAGACTCCTATGGCACCTCATCAGTGTTAAGGCGTCCCCAGAAAGGACGTCTGGCAGCTCTCAGAGATGAACCTTCAAAGGTAACAGAACTCTGAAATTACCATAAAAATAAAACTTTGGCAACAAAATAAATTAGATGAGGCTAATCTATCACAAGGAGTTTTTAGACTAGAAGTACATAGCAATAAAATGCTATATATATCCTGTGTAACTAACTAACGCACAGCCACTAGTCTTTTTAATTGTTAACAAATAATTGCAAAATTATTATTTTTGAAGTCCCATTTGTATTAAGTATGATAAGCCTGTAAAATATAATTTGAAACAGTCCTACTTTTTGTGTCTATATACTAATCTAATGTGTTACTCTTCTGCAAGCAATTTTAAGTCCCTTTCAGGACACACAGGTTCTCATTACATAAAGTTGATTCCAAAATTCTCACTGGATTTGACAGCAGAATTCTACTGTAATTTAGAGTGTATATAGCCAAGATGTGTGATGTTTTAACTTATTCAGTGGGGCTGTCCATTTTTAAATTTCACTTAACTGTAAGAAGCAAAGTTTTCTACATTATAGCCTTTTTTTTTTTACATTTTTCTAAACATTGCTGTCTTGATGGATGCATTCAGCATGTAAGTGGGCTTTTTAAAAATTATTTTAAACATCTTGAAAAACAATAGAAATGTCATGTTTTTCCCACTTGAGTTTGAATTTTTTTTTTTTTTTTTTTTCAATTAATTCTCTTAGGTTCAAACTCTGAACGAGCAGGACTGGGAGCGAGCCCAGCAAGCAAGTGTATTGGCAAATGTGGCACAAGCATTTGAAAGTGATGTTGATGTGTCTGATGTTGAGGATGACAGGGAGACTATATTCAGTTCAGTTGATCTGCTGTCACCAAGTGGTCAGGCTGATGCTCAGACTCTGGCCATGATGCTTCAAGAACAGTTGGATGCAATCAACAAAGAGATTAGGTATGGTCTATCTGCTGTTAAGGTTTTGATAAAAATGAGTTTGTGACACTAGAAATTCTTTTTGTGTGGTTACTCAGAAAATGGTGTTTGCCCATTCAGTTTCCTGGTGGGGAGAGTTGACAGAAGTAGCTAGTTTGCTTACGCCTAAGTACTCTTTTATGTTCTTTGTCTTCAGTCCCATTTATGGAAGGGATTGCATATTATTTGTTTGACATAAGCCCCTGCGTGGTGGTAATAGCAGTAGTGTTTATCACTCTTTTCAGATTGGATTAGAAGATTTTTCAGTGTGGTGTGGCCGTTCTGCTGCTTCTTTCTAATGCCCGAGTCAGCCATTCTGTCTATATGGTACTTGTTTGAATGTCATGTTCCTTTGAAACTTTTTCTTTTAGACTTATACAAGAAGAAAAGGAAAACACAGAGCAACGTGCAGAGGAGATTGAAAGCAGAGTGGGTAGTGGAAATTTGGATGCCCATGGCCGATTCCGGTCCATGAGCTCCATTCCTCCACCCTATGCAAGTGGCTCGCTTGCTGGTTCTTCCCCGCCTGGCAGTGGCCGCTCCACCCCAAGGCGGATTCCACATAGTCCAGCTCGGGAAGTGGACAGACTGGGGATCATGACACTGGTAAGTATCCATTAACTTTAATTTTTCGGAAGAGTGTTTCTTTTCTCTAGGAAATGGGTTGTTTGATTTCCCCTTCTTCTCCTTCTTACTGAGCTGTATTTTTCCTTTCTCTAGGTTTTTCTACTGCTTCCTTTCAACTTCTATAAAAAGTGTAAGATACAGTCATAATGATTAGGAAAAACGTTCAGAACTCAAGTCTATTAATTGGTCAACATCTCATGCCTAAGTATTCCGTCTGTTGTTATGGTCTCTCTTCTGACTCCTCTTCCTAGAAGAAATAACGTTTTCTTTTCAACCCCTGGTACAGCAACCAATTTCTCCCTCTGCTTTAAACTTTATTTTTAGCAGTCCACTATTCCACCCGATACCTAGCTAAAAAGTGATTTGCATATATTGCATTAATCTTGAAGACTGTGGAGGTATCACAGCTGTCTCAATGAGTGCTAGTGTCTTGTTTTATCCTGTTAAGACTGGCAGGTAAAAGAAGTATCTGTTAGACCTAGTAGCTGATGGAGGAGTAACTTGGGCTTAGCAGTTCAGTGAGTAGAGAAAGATGGATCCATTCTTTTGACATTCATATGACTGCTTAGAAAAGTTAATCCTTCTAGGAACTGCTTTATGCGGGTAAACCTATCTGTAAAAACAAGATAGAAGCTTTCCACTTTTTTGTTTTTCCATAAATGTTAAGCAAACCTAACAGTTTTTCATATTTGGAGTACCTTTCACTAAGGTGCATCTTGGAAACCAGTATTTATGTGCAAGCACTCTCCAGGAAAAGCTCCTTCTCTAACCTAGCTCTAGATACATTACTTTGTCTCCAGATTTCCATGTGCATTTGGAAACTGTACTTACTAGTTATACATGCAACACCGTACTTACTGTACTTTATTGTCTTGGTTTACTGCACTTGTATCTGCTTATACTGTACCGATCCGTAGACATGGATCCGAATGCTATCCATCACTGTAAGAGCAGGTGGACTGTAAGTGACATGACTTGACTCACTTGGGTCTCTTAGTCATTTTTAAACAATCCTATTATATTTCAGCTAACTACACTTGCTGGCTTTTTAAAATGAATGTGTACGTATACCAAAAGGTCTATTTTTTTCATAAAAAGGAATCATTTTGCTTTTCTTGCATTTAGAAAAAAAATAAATCATTGCACTAGCTGTAGCCATATATCCAATGTCAAGCACATTTCTTTTACAGAAACTAACAAATTTCAAAATGTGGAGTGCTTTATATTCTAATTTTCCACAGTAGTAAGTAGTTAAGCTAAGTACTTCTCTTACAGAAAACAACATACAAATTTAAGTAGCTGTTTGCATGAAAACTAGATTAGAAGAATGTGTTTTATGTTAAAATTTAATGTAACTGAGCAAAAGTAAAATAAGTTCACTTTAGATCATAAGAGTTGTGACTCAAGGGCACACGATCCATTGTTTGCAGTTGCATTTGTCTCACGTTTTAGTACCTGGCAACTGATTTGTAAAAGCTTTTCTGAAAACATGAAAGCTTTTCTGAAAACATGAAAGCAAGAAGCTATGCTTCTAGAATTGCAGAACGAGAGCTTTCTAGAAACTTTTGGAACGCCTTATGAATTATCAGACTGAATGAGTTCTTGTGGGTTTTTTTCGATGTTTCAATAAAGTTGTATTAGTTTATGAGCACGATGGCAACGTTAGCTTAATGCCACCTGCAGGAGTGGTGTTAGGCAGTTCAGTTAGCTGAAACCCCCTCATGATTAAAATAATTAAAAAGCATCAACATGATAAATTGTGAAACCTGCAACTGTTTTTAGCCGTTGTTGTGGACAGTTTTCATTTTATATGGTAAATACTTTGATTTTTATGGGTTACAAGATTTAATAGGTGGAAGATCCAGAAGGTTAAAATGAGTCTGCTGTGCTTTGTCTAAGAACTTGAGGAGGGACTAGATGATCTTTAAAGGTCCCTTCCAACCCAAACCCTTCTATATGATTCTTTGAACTTATGATTTATTAACATGGTACTCTACGGTCAGATTGAACAAAACTTTACACATTAATGCTGCACCGTTTGCACGTATTCTAAATAAAAAATGATTAAAAGCTGTCATTTGTGGGAGGGAAGCAACACACAACTCCCCAGCCAAACTTCAAAAGGGACTGACTTTATTTTTGGTTACGGTCTTTTGGAATAATTTTTCCCCAAATACAATGATAATTATTAAACAAATTGTCTCAATTAAACTTTTGTCAGCATCAGTCTGAGTAACTTGATAACTTGTTTATGTAACTTGGGGTTGCTGCCTTGCTCTGTGCACTGGCAGAGGTGGGGGGTACCTAGATGTGAGATACAGAGGATAAAATAAAACTGGTGGTACAACTCGGGCAAACATTCCAGCACTTTAAACTTAGTAAAAAGTACAGAACACTGTTACTGTATCAGCTATTGTTGGCACTCTGTCTTGCACAGTTATTAAAGTACAGCTGCTTTTTATGCTGTATAGGAAACAACTGCAGAAATGGCTAAGGGATGAGAAGGGACTAGTGCAGACAGTGTACGAGGCCTGCTGTGGCTACCAGGTTATAGAGTTCAAGGCGAGTCCTTGACATAGGGCAGGAAATCCTTTCACTTTTTAAAAGCAGCACCTTACATACCCCTATATACTTTGCTGTTTTTCTTGCTGAAGATAACGCGCGTTTTGTGTGCTAATTTGCCTGTGGTACCAATACATTGCAATATCTATGGTACTTCTGTAGATAACCAACTCTAAGTCTTGATTTTTTTTTTTTTCCTTCCTTATCCCCTCTTCAGGGATACATTTAAGTAATCTGTGATTTGAAGAGTGCTTCCTACTCTGTATCTTTCTCTGTGCCGTTGCTGTAATTGTTATTTACATTCTCCCTAATGTTTTGTCTGTAGTAGTTGTTTCGGTCTGTGCTACAGCTTACAGTAAATACATCTTTTCCAAATTTCTTTTCTTTGCATGCATCTATCAGCCTAGTGATTTAAGGAAACACCGTAGAAAGGTAAAAATCTTTGGTTTATTTACTGGTGTGCCCCTTCATCTCCTTCCCTTCCCCAAACTTATTAATGAATAACAGGAATATAAAAGAGAGTATTTGCAGGGTAACCTTATAATAAAGCAAGGTTGTGTGCTCTTTGATATTAAATGTAAAATGGTTTATCATCTTAACATAAATGTGGGTTTGTTTTGTTTTGTGAGGTTTTTTGTTTGTTTGGCTTTTTTTGTCGGTACAGGGAACTGTTGTGTTGTTTTCTGTTTGTAACCACTATTTTCCAATCTTCATGAAACAATATTTATTTTTAAAGATTTGTTAGTGCACACACAAGTAAGTCTTACTTTCTGTTATTCAAACTTTGAGATAAGCCATATCCACAGGTATGTAGAAACTGACATAGAATTGGTGATCTTGCTAATGACTGTCTAAACACAGTGAGAATCGAGATGCCTTCTTTTCACAGGACTCTCTGGTCTTCTGTCTTAGCACTTGCTTAAAATGAAGTCAGGTATATTAGTTTAATGGTGCCGAAGACATTACTTTATTCCTTCATAGAGCTAGGAACTAGAAGATGAGTGCTACTTGCCCATTTCACTACCAAAGACTGAAATTTAGTAGTTTGTCACTGAAGTTAACAGAAAATCCATAAAAGAATAGGCAACTACAGAATGGGAGGGGCAAGAGTCATCCTTTAACACTGAAATAATTGATTTTTCCTTTCAATATTTTGCGTAGCGTTGATACTGCATTTGTGTTTTGACACTTCCAACTAACCCCTCAAGTTTTCTTTCATTTTCCACTAGTCCCCAACTTCTAGAGAAGAGGTACGAGATGATAAAACCACAATAAAATGCGAGACATCACCACCTTCTTCACCTCGATCTTTGCGTTTGGACAGAGTTCAAAAAGGGGCTTTGCATACAGTGAGCCATGAAGATATCAGGGACATAAGAAAGTAAGTAGCTGTGAATAAGTCAGACCTACCAGTAACTTAGTATTTCAGATTATCAGAATAAAACCCTAAGACTGCAAATACAGGATTTTAGTCTAGATATTGAAGTGTTTCTCAAAGGTAAAGAGCGTGAACGTATAAATGGGTGATTATGTTGCATGAACAGTAAGAACACAGATTTCGTTAAGGATCGGAAGTGACTTTATTTGAAGAATTCTTCTGGTACTCAAGGTCTGCATTAAGTTTGCTTGGGAAATGCAAGACCTGCCATTCCAGTCTTCTTTCATAGACTGAAATTTAGCTATAAAATCAGAAATAAGTTGCAAAATTACCATCATTTTGATTGACAGATGTTCTTTCCAAAGTGCCTAAGTCTCTGGGAAAGAGATTCCACTCCAGTATTCAAAACTTCCATCCTCTGCCTCAGTTTGTCAGGAACTTGTGCTGTCAACTTTGGTCTCTCTGAATTGCACTTTAACCACTTTAATTTCTTACTTTTTAAAAAAGGAGCAGTTGACTTGTAGTTCCATGCTATAGTATATAAATATTATATCCCTTCCTTTCTTGCATGATTTTGGCATTTCTACTGTTTTTTCTATTTAATGACATGCGTTTTAGTAGAAAGGTTTCTTTTCATGACTTATTAAAAGGTGAAATTAGATGTCATTAGTGAGCTACTGAGCTTTTGTTAATTTACACAGGAACCTGAACTTGTCTCTCACTATGTTATGCCAGTGAATTTGTTGTAGATATGCTTCTTTGACTCCTTTTTTTGTAAAGTTCAACAGGCTCGCAAGATGGGCAAACAAGTAATCCCAGTAGCAGTAATAGCAGCCAAGATTCACTTCATAAAGCCCCCAAAAAGAAGGGGATCAAATCTTCTATTGGCCGCTTGTTTGGCAAGAAAGAAAAGGGACGACCTGGACAAACTAGCAAGGAATCATTCGGACAAGGTTGGTTTGGGTTTTGGTTTTTTGTCTTGCACAGTGAGAGAGTGAAAGACTGAATTTTATGATGCGTGTATCAGTTTGCGCATATTTATGACACTATTTCGATGATGATATACAGCATTTTTTTGAATTTGTGACGCGAAGTTTTCTGGTAGGTCCTTTGAGTGTAGGATGCAAGTTCAGCTAGCCAGGTATTGCTGTCTTTTAGTCTCGTGGAGCCAGGTTATTGAATCTTATTGAACTGTTATGGCTTGTTTTGTGAAACAAAAATGTCAGCTGTACATCGGAAGTGAAGGAAGTTTTTGTTCATATTGACACCAACAGCCACGTCTTCAGTTTGGACCCAAAGGAACTCCCTTGAAACGAAGCCAGCTAGCTTAGTAAATGCTATGGTTACCTTTCTCTCTTGCGTAATTCTTTGCACAAAGCAATACCCTTGAAGTTGACACCAACCATTAGTGACACAGGAACAGTGAAAATTCATCTTGCAGGTGGTTGTAACATGAGGTTCTTGGTGTGACTCCAGCTGGTTTTAGACAGCACCTATTTGAGTCCATACCAACCTGATTTTCCTATTTTTATACACAATTTGGGGTATTAATTCAACTAGTAAATGGAGTGATAGATGGGCTTGGAGGTCTGGCTTTGTACATTTCTGAGCAGTAGTATTCCAGAGGATTAATTACTTCTGTTCAGGAAAGCAGTGGCGATTTTTGAGTTGTAACTGGCCAAAACTGAGAAGATAAGACTGGGGTTTGTTTTGTTGGTTTTTTTTTTTTTTGTAGTTGGCATGGCAGAAGCAGATGGTTCCTCTCAGGATGCGTTAGGTCTCAGCAAGCTTGGAGGTCAGGCAGAAAAAAACAGGAAAATGCAGAAAAAGTAAGTATTGAATATTTTTAATCCTTTGTTGTAAAGGTATTGCTTTGTTTAAAAATGTTTTGTTTTCTTTTTTGTTTGCTTTTGTTTTCAGGTATTTTTGTCTAGTATGGTGCTATGGTTAATAAGCCTCTTTAGATTTTTTAAAATTATTTTTATTTATTTATTGGTTTTTATTATTTTTAATAGTAGCATAGTTCGTGGTAAGTCTGAAACTAATTTCAGTGCTGAAAGCTTATTGTCGAAATGCTGTAATTAGCAAACTTGGAAATAAAAGTGGACTGTTATCAAACCTTCCCCCAACATTGTTATGTTTAATACCTGCTTTGGGTTTAATTCAATTCCCAAAGTTGTCTTCGGCTGTTGTTTGCTCCAGAGTGTGAGAGAGTTGCCAGAGTGAAACCATGAGGTGTTCTGTACAGACCTCCTTCTGTATGCATTTGCTGGTTCCTCTCTAGCAGGTGACTCTGAAAGTCTTTTCCTTTTGTGAAAGTTTCCAGCTGAAATCTTTTTTTCCTTGTACCATATACCCCTGTTTTCCTCCTTTTTTATAGATTGTGACTATTTCCTTTTTTCAAGGCACCTTTTAGATATGTAGTTACCTTTTCCTGCTCATGAGAATTTTTTCAGTGTGTCCAAGAAAATCTTTCATTTAATGTTCACCTTTTGAGTATTGCATGCTTTGTTTTTCCCAGACTCGGAAGAGGTGAAGCAAAGACTTTAGTCATAGGTGAAAAATAGATATTGCTACTAGTAGAAACCTTGACTTGATGCTTATATGGTAATACAGGAAACGCTAAAATTTATAGAAGTAGGATCAGGCATTCTTTGCATTTTTCCACCCAAAGCCGAGCCATATACCTTGCACTTTTATTGCTTCTCTTCTGTTCAGCTGTCTTTACTCTGTGTCAGAAAAGCTGACCAAGATCAGACATATTTTGCTTTTTTACTTGCCTTCTGAAGACAGAATAGTGAATGTTGAAAAGAAAGTGTGCTAATTTTCTCTTTGCAAGAGATTTCTTGCAGTACCTAAGTCCTATTAACAAATAAGAATAATGCCTGGTGACTGCTAATGAAAACCAGCAGTGTGTTGGTTTGAAAAGTCAGAATGGAATGCGGTTTTGTTTGTATAACAGAAGGCTCAGCTGTTTTTCTTCATACTGTTACACTGAAGGCAATCATACATTATTATGATGTGGTATTTTCCCTTTTCTACAGACCTTTAAAGTCATACCACATCTTGGTTGAATAAGCAGTTTTAATCTGGTCATATCGAAATAGTGGTGGGCCTGTTCTTTGAACAATACAGATCTTTCTCGATACCAGCAACAAATTTCATTCTAGAGTAAAACAATCTATACTGTCTTGCTTTAATAAATGCAAAGAAAATGCAGTTGCAGATAAATCATGACTTTTCTTTGTAAACGTTCTGCTTTTCAAAAATTTCCTGGCATTACTTAGAAGTAGAAGCCTCATGGCTGCATGTTGTTGGTTGCTTAAAATGCAAGCATCAATATTAGACAAACGAAAACTTTCAGTTTGAAATTGCCTTGCCTAGCTATTAAATACAAGTATGTGCTTATTCACAGGAAGGTGTCTATGACTCAGATATTTCAGTGAAAGTGGGTATGAAACAAGACTGTGTTGATGAAGATAGGTATCATAATACTTAGTTTTATTACTCTTACTGCTGAGAGCAGCAGCAGGGCCCTTTGAACTTCCACGAGAAGCAAATGTTACCATTTTAAAAATCCCAGCAAGATACCTTAATCCAGCTGTTTCAGAATCCTGACAGGTATTGTGAACACAGGAAGCAATGTTATCACAGAGTGTCAAAGATCCCTTGCTGCCTTCTTGAGGTGCTCGTTATCAAAAAGAGAAAGTGGTAAAGCTGCTGGGAATTGCTTTTCACTTTGATATTGGAGGAGGGTGGGGTTAAAATAAACTCTAGAGGCTGACTGTTCACTTATAAAATCCTGTATTCAGCAAAAAGAATTCCAGTTACCTGAATGCTTGGAACAATGACAGCTATTTCTATTTATAGTTGTCTCTAATCCCTATTTGCCTGCTTATCTTTCTGATTTCTGCATGGATGCACACAAACAGTCCGAGGGTAGTATTCGGTGTCTTTACTAACAAAAACCTATTTATAGTTACAGGATTAAATTACAGTATACATTATTTGTCTGTTTTTTTATGCTTTTGAGTTCAGTTTAATCCTAGTTTTATATTTTTCCTTCACTGTTTTATTTTCCTTTTGTTTACCATTTGATGTGGTAGTGCAAAATCAGGGTAAGTTTATATTTATTTTATTAGGATTGTTGTGAAATTATGGTAAATCTCATTTGGATTTTTTAGCAATATATTAAAAGCTCTAACTTTTTTCAAAAAAAATTCTGATTATGAGAGGAGATACGAGATTCAAAATAATTTGTTGTGAAAATGTGTTGCTGAAATAAATCCAGTGCTGTCTGGTTCAGTGTGAGTGCTAGTTCAGTGTCTTGTCTTAATTTGCATGGCGTGAATTTTCATAATGGAAATATTAAACCCTACTTAGATGGAATTCGTTTCATAATTTGGGTTTTGAAAGTCGTTTAGCAATAGTAGATATTTGTGGCAATTCATTTCCAAGGTAGATGTATTTTTGTAAAACCATAGCTCTTTGTTTACTAAATTTAAGTTGGTTTTAGTGTTTGGTTCATGCTGTTTGTCTTCTTTGTGAGCTGTACTGTTGACAGTGTTGGCCACAATTGTATTTGTGCTTTTCTGTGTACAACACAACAAACTTAATACTGTGTTAATCGAAAAGGAAGGCAACTCTAAATTTAAGATAACTGTCCTTGAAAAAGTTAGACACAAAAAGTTTACTACCTACCTGAAATCAACATACAATAAGGGTATTAACTTTCCACTGATGCTGTGCCTGAAGTTAGTCTGTTTTCATCTCATGTTTCACTATTGTTGCCTCTGAGTTTTTACACCTTGCAACTCTGTCATTTCCATCAGTATCACTCTCTTCACCACTTTCCCTATGGTGTTTTCTCTACTCTCAGCTTCTTCCAAATCAGTTATCTTCAGTCCCATCCAAGAAACCTGGAATACAGCATTCCACTTTGGCCGCAAGTTCTGGTTTTATCCATTCCCATGCTGTCTTAATCCAGTGACAAAGCGATGTTGCTCTGGGCTGCTTTATTTCCTTGTGGGGTTAGCGTATGCTTGCCTGCCCAGAGCCATTCTAAATACAAATACTTTAAATAGTCTTTAAAGGGCCTTTTTTGTTCACTACATCATCAAGCACCTGCAGTTTTGACATCATTTCTTATCCCACATGACCACAGTTTCTTTGTTCTCCACAGCTGGCTTAGATGCCTTTTCAATGTGTGTAACAAGTGTTCCCCTCTTGCAGCAGCACATTTGGTCTTCCATTCCAGGTGATGTTCAGCCAACTTTTTATTAAGTCCATAGACATCTATCCCTTGCTTTTGTCACCTAAGAGTTATTTCAGTAGCCAGCTACTCCTTCGACGTTCTTTTGTCCTTCGCGGTGCCAGCTTTATACCATCTGTTAACACTGCCAACACTACTGCAGTATTTTTTTTCCTCACAAAGGTATGAGGTTGGATTTTGCACTCACTTCTGAAGTGGTGTAATTGGATGGCCTGTGAAACTAAACTGGCCTGTCAGTTGTGATCGTTACATAACCTGATCATGTATTGCTGGAATGCAGCGAGTTTCTTGGTGAAGCTGGAAGGGAATTGTTGGAAAAGTGAAGTTCCCTGTTATAGGGGGAAAAAAAGCATTGATGCATCATTTGCAGATAAAAGCAGCTGCCTTTGAATTGTCCTATGAGGTGTTTTGTGCCCGTGCTATGTCTGGAGCTTTCAGTGTAATGACTTCCTGTGCAAGCAAGTTTCTGTCTCTCCTTGCCTATGAACAAATTCCGCAATTAATTTTCTAGTTCATGGATATGTTCCTCTTTGGATCCATTGAATAATTTCTGCATAAAGTTATCTCATAAACACTTGTTTCATTTGTTTCTATTCCTACGTGTTTGCCTCCATCACATAACCCTTCCTTCCAGCCACACAATTGTTTTCTGCGTACAATACCACCATGAGTTTAAAGCTTGCATCATAAACCTCTCCTTACGCTTTTGATGCATGCCCTGTACTGCTCACCTCTGAATGACCTACTGTTTCATGGTTAACCTGAAGTACCCAGGGAGACTTCTAAAACTACCAGAAGTGACGCTGAAGTTCTCTGAACTCCATAGGATACCCCAAGCAGCTTTAGAAGCCGGGGCAGAGGCAGTGATTACCTTCTCTCCTGGGGTCGTCCTAGTCAAACCTAAGGCTACTTTGGGCATGTCTGTGCTCTGTCGTCACTAGTGGCCTCCCTTACTGCACGGTCACGTTACCACAACCACCAAAAGGGATGACAAAGACACCAATTTGGAAGTTAAACTACTTGGAAAAAACATTGTGTTCCTTTCTGGCAAATACAGTATTAAGCATTTTCTTCTGCTCTTACCAAGCAGTATTTTTTTGATATCTTGTTAATTCATTTTTCTCTTTTTTTAATCTTTAAAAAACAAAGTGAAGCAAAGCTGAATGTATTCAGGGCTAGTGATTTGTGGGATTAATGTAATGTGTACTGCAGTAGCAGGATAATAACTGATCCTTTATTCCTAATTTAGACATATATGTATTAGCTTTTACAGTCTTCTTTGCTAGTGAAATCTAACTATTGAGCTGCTAACTGCTGAACGATATTTCTGCCATTTCTGGTCTTAAAATGGGTACGTTAGAACGGTTATTTGTAACCAGTTATCTGGCAGTTCCTTCCTTCCCTTTTTTCGTTCCTAGGCAGCATATTTAATCAGGATAAAGTATTGGGAGGTTCTTGTTAGAGCAATAGGAATTTAGTGACATGCAGGTGGAGAAGTAGTATCTATTGGTAATACAGTTGCTAGTATATTTATTACTTCATTGATGATTTTTTACGTTTAACTATCTACCAATATAACATGAGTATCCTGGGTATGCTGGCATGTCTAAAAGCTGAATAATACATAGCTGTTTTGCACTAGTAGCAAAGCAAGCTACTAGTCGGTCAGTAACCCCTTTTCAAAAGGTCTTGTGTGATAGGTTTTGAATATCTGTAACTTTTAAATACTTAATAATTTTAGATCTATTCAACAATACATTTCTGAAGGCAGGGAAATTGTTTTAAATTGTGAGAAAATGATAAATACATAACATAGGATGTTGAACCCGTAGTATTGCTGCTTATCTTTTTAAATCTACACTTGCAGGCATGAATAAAAAGCATACAACAGTAAAAAAACCTGTCCATTTTGGTGAAGGTTTCTTTTTTAAACTTTTGAGGAGAGTGACTGGAGACTTAACCATACACAACTAACTTTCAAAGGCAGCTTAAATATGCTTTTTTTTCAGGCTTTATCCATTTTTTCAGACAGACGTAGCAGGCAACATTGCATGCTTATACCCACAACACTAGTTTTTGTCTCTTGGTTTATCAGACATTTTTGGCAGCTATTTATAGGGATCTTGTGAGCTTCCATTGTTTCTGTAAGCTGAATTGTCAATATTAAACTTCAGTCTCTTCTGTTTCAGAATAACAAAGGAAATGGTGTCATCGTAGGAGGTGAAAGCTGTGTTTCAGTACCCAGCCTTTCAGAATATAATTGCCAAAGCGTGGCGCTCTGAATAGAATGGTTGTCTGAAGCTGTGCCTGAAATTCTGGCAGGCTCACTGTTGCAGACTGAAATTCACCAATTAAAGGGTTACCATCCCAGTTCCCAGCCTCCACAGCCTGACGCACAGTACCGTTTCGATGGCATGGCTATCTGGTGTACTCATACATTTCCACAGGTCTTGAATCTGCACGTTGAGGGAAAATAACTACTCTGGTTCAGTCTAATTTGCTGACCAGAAAACTGCAGCAGTTGACAACCTGACTGACACATAAGTCTGACATCTCCGCTTCGTGTTGGCAGTGTTGGTTAGAGCATCAGTAGCAGGTTCAGACACGCATTTCCAAAAGGCAAGATCCAGCATCTCTGCCACTCTGAGATTTCCTATCCAGTTCAGCTCATGTCACCGTGCAGTCTTTGCACGTGTGCTGTGGCTGCCTTAGTGGCTATATCATATAAGGCTGAGAAAGGAAGAAAGTTAACTATTGGAAAGAAAATAGTAAATTCAATGCAGTGTTTAAATTGCAGCATCTAATTATAGCTAGTTTCTCTTTGTTATTAATAACTATTTCTGTAATTGTAGGCATGAGCTGCTAGAGGAAGCCAGAAGACAAGGTTTGCCTTTTGCACAGTGGGATGGGCCCACTGTGGTTGTGTGGCTGGAGGTGAGTGGTCTCTCCAGAATAAATACAAAATAAAAAACTCAATGTACAGACGTTTTAAAGAGTTTAAGGTTTTGGAGCCAGGAATGTTTTCCAGATCCTGCTAACTTCCTTTTTTTTTGTGTTTCAGCTATGGGTTGGGATGCCAGCTTGGTATGTGGCTGCTTGCCGAGCAAATGTGAAAAGCGGTGCTATCATGTCAGCCTTGTCTGATACAGAAATACAGCGTGAAATTGGAATTAGTAATCCTCTGCACAGACTGAAGCTGAGGCTGGCCATTCAAGAAATCATGTCACTAACTAGTCCATCTGCCCCTCCCACCTCAAGGACGGTAAGGAAAGTGATCCAGCATTAAACAACTTTTAGAACCATTAGAAGTTCCAAAAATTCTACCATAATAATGTAACTGAAAGGATTTGAAGTTCAAATAAGCATTTCTGGAAACATTAAATTGTAGAGGAACACGTTATTTAAATATAGGATGTTGCTTCCTTTCATGGAAATTAAATGAAGAAATAACTACCTTTTCTTTCTCAAGGGAAAGAGGAGTTTGTATCGGTGTATGTAATCCAGAATATTTAGAGGACATGTTATTTACCTCATCTTTTGGCCTCAGAAGAATTTATAATACAGATGAAGTATACATGTGCGTACAGAAATTAGTAAAACAGTTGGAGGCTCCATTAATCGATGTACGAGGCCGTTAACTCCAAATAATGATTCAGACTACATAAACTAGGAGTCCACGCGTCTGTCTGTACTATAGTAAATTTAGACACTTAAAGTTAGTGTGAATGCCCTCTCACGAATCTGCCCTGCAATCAAAAGTTATTTCTGAGATTCCTGGGATTACGTACTAGACTCCAAATGCATTTTTCGGATTAGAGCAAAGTCAAGTGTTTGCCCATTAATGACATCAGTGTAAGCTATTTATCACATTCAGTTTTGTTAACGTCTGTGACGAAAAGTGATCCATGTTAATAGGCTTTTATTCCATGCCATTACTTTCAATAGATATACCTATACTTTAGAAACCATTGCTTTTGCCCATGCCTGCTCCTTACATGTACCGATTGCTTATGTGTTCTGCAACCTCTCCTCTTTGTTACTGCTTTCCTTTCACTGGATGGGATTGGTTCCCTGTGGGGTCATATTAGACCACGGGAAATGTCTGGGTAACACATGAAGAAATGGAAAATCTTACAGCCACACAGCAAACGGTTAGTTTATAGTGTTGCCACTTCTGTTCTTTAGAGTGCTTTTCCCACTTTTTGAACATTTGAATCAAGTGCCTTTTGGTCTTTTTTCTTTTCTTCTTTTTCCCTCCCCCCCCAAATTAATGCATTAAAATTCTGGATCATTGCTTCTTCTAATTATTAACCTTGTAACCTGCATCTTGATAGTTTTTTTTTCCCAAAAGGGGGAAAAAAAGTCAACACTGATAAGATTGTAAACAAAACTCTTCCTAATCTGTAAAATGGATCTCTGATTGGATTAACTAATAGACAAATTGAATTATTTGTGCAGAAATTTCTTCTCTCCAGAAAACTTAATCAGTAGATGGGTTTTGCGACCTCTCATATGAAAATGAGTGCCTTATATTTTTTTTTTTTACGATGCATGATGCTTGCTTTATCTAGATTTTTTGGTATGCAGTAGACTTAGAGTCTTGCAGTGCATCTTGAACTTTGATCTCCTTACTAAACTTAAATACTAATACGTATGTGTTCTTTTGCTTTTCTAACCACGTAACAGGAAGATGAGGAGGGAAGCTGGGCTCAGGTTGGAAACTTTATGTAATATTATAGTCTATATGTAAATTGTCACAATAATTAGAGCATGTTTCCTTTATAGCAGTTTCTTTAGTGACTCTTGGTGTGGCTTGGGGAGTGGGGGAAGCTACAGGCTTGTCTCTGTATAGTACATACTTGGAATATACATTTTTATATTGAAGTAATTTAAATAGTTTTATGTTTTCTAGAACTTCCAAGATTTGGTGGTTGACCGTTGAAAATTTGTAAAATACATTGTTACGTAGTACATCACAAAAAAAAAGCTACGCATAAGGATTTTTAATAATAAGGCTGTTAGGGGAAAGAATATTCAGAAATATTTATCCTCTAGCTTATGAATCACCAAAATGTAGTTAATAATAAGCATTCTTGTATGCTATATGTTGAACATAGCTAGATCAAATTTTAAAATAATTTCATGACATAAAGCATGGAATATTTTGGTGGGGCAACGGCTCTCTGGGAAGCCAGAAGTCCAAGAAGAATATCTGCTCTAAGCAGAAAGTGCCTGTTCAGCTCAGCCACCGTCACAGGTGTGCTACAGGATGTTCTGAGCCTAGTTCGTTAAGTAGATTTCTGTGCACTAATTCTGTAATCCTCCCTGATTAATTGTTTCCCCTTAAAGTGGTGACAAATCCTAATTGTATTTTCAGGCATTGATATAGTTGAGTATTTTATACAGGGATATAAACAAAACTCAGGATTTGCCTGTGACTTGTGTCTTTGGACAGTATAGCCTCTTCTTGCTTGGCTGCCCTCCAGCTTAAACCTGTTTAAGTCCCATTAACTATGTCTGGGATACTCATTTGCAGATTGTCAGTGATAACAATCATAGCTTGCCTCCCTGTTCCGAGAGTAACATGCTCTTTCAGTCTGCTGCCTGGCGATGGCTTGGAGAAACGCATTTTGATGGGGCCTTGCTCCTTTCTAGAATGCGCTTCCTCTAGAGGAGAAATAAAGCTTTTGACTTTTAATTGCGCAGCAAAAATGAATTATTACCCTTGACTTTTGAAAAAAGAAGCTTCTGGGTTTTGTTGCTCAAGGAATGATTAGATGCATAGTTACAAAATCTCTTCTTAGAAGTTTTCTCAAAAAACAAAAAAAAGCCTGGAGATTTGCAGGTCAAAAATGCAGTGAGATAAGGCTCTTTTTAAGGATAAGGACTAGCATTTAGAAATGCTTGTTCTTCAGTAGTGGATTTTTACCAGTTTCTGAAAACAGTTCAGTGTATTAAAAAAAAAAAAAAAAAAAAAAAAAAAAAAAAAACTGCGGGGTTGGGGTTTTTTTATATCTTGTATTTATATGGTCACGTGAAAAATAAGATTCCCCTATCTAATTTTAAGAGCTACAGTATTTTCAACATCTTAACAAAATCCCTCTTGCTATCAAAACCACATAGATTAGTCTTCTTTTATTTTTATTAGCTTTTCCATATTTCTATACTCTTCAACATGAAATAAATTACGGCATTTTTACATGGTGATCTGCATATTCAAACTTGCTTTTCTTCGTGAGGATGACTTCTCCAGAAAACATACATGTAGTATTCAATATTTTGATCTGCTTATCTTTACCGGCTAGGAATTAAGTAAGCATTGTTTTACTTTTTTTTTTCTTTAAAATACACCGTCTAAAAAAAAAAACTTCGCTCTTTCATTTCTCATTTTAATAAGCTTTTTCCTTAATCTTTTAAAAACAGACGTTAGCATATGGTGATATGAACCATGAGTGGATTGGCAATGAATGGCTCCCTAGTCTGGGGCTCCCTCAGTATCGCAGCTATTTCATGGAGTGTCTTGTTGATGCTCGAATGCTGGATCATTTAACTAAAAAAGATCTGCGTGGGCAACTTAAAATGGTGGACAGCTTTCACAGGTAAATAGATTTAAGTTGGAGACCTAACCTACAGTAAATGTTTCTGTTGTCTCTAAATGATTTTTTTTCTAATCTTTTTTTTCTTTTTCTAAACAGAAACAGTTTTCAGTGTGGAATTATGTGCCTGCGAAGACTGAATTATGATCGAAAAGAACTTGAAAGAAAAAGAGAAGAAAGCCAGAATGAAATTAAGGGTTAGTGCATTGTGTTGACCTCAGTCTGATTCTAACGTGTTTTCACTAATCTGCCTCAAAAATTTTTTTTTTTAAAAAAAGGCATTAGAGCGAGGAATTATTTATAAAATATCAAGTGTTAAATACAGGAGATGTCTGGATGCAGGCCCCGAACAGTGAATCATGAAACACATAATTAAATCATTCACTTGTGCAGACACGTGCTACAAATGCAGGCATTTTTGAAACTCTTTCTGCTCTGAAGTTTGAAACAAAACTCAATGTTTTAGGAGGATGAGGGTTTTGGAAGAGTTTTTGTTTTTTCCTTTTAGGGTTGTTTTTTTTTTTCCTCTTTTGACACAATAACTTTGCATCCATATTACTTTATTGTTGCTTGTAGGTGATAATTTTTATTGCCCAGCTCTTTATGAAAAAAAAAAAATCCAGGTGACTTAGGCGTTCCTATCTTCCAGATTCGTGGTGATTATTGAACAAGAGAGGAGGAGGAAGAAAAAGCAGGGTGGGAATTCACAGTATTTTCCAAGACTTCCCATAGAAATTTTGTCCCTTGCCTAATATCAGAAATCTTTTCTGACATCTCAGAATAAAATTTTAGGGTTACTTTATACACAGTTTTCTTAGTAGGCTCTGTGCCTGCTCTTTCCCTTTCGCTTTAAAGTGACACCACCTCTGGTCGTTATTCTAGTAATTGTGCCTGAGAACATTCCCAGGAGTTACAACTAACTGGCATGCAACAAGCTTGTATTGTGGCTGGTGAGCCTTTTTTAGCCTCCTAAATCATACGGCTGCATCTATTTCCTATGGGGAATTGTTCCTTGAAACCTATAACTCTTGAATTCCTCTTGGGAATTGTTTGGGAAGAATGCCAGTTGGCACAGGCCAGAAACATGCTGTGGATCATTATAACAGTTCGATTGGCACGGACATTCCCGAATAGTGTAGAGAAACCTACTTGTAGGAACGTCGTCATTGTTTTGGTGTTTGGGCTGAACATACAAATGCTGCTTTATAATGTTTTTCCTTGAAGAAGTTCTAAGATGAGAGTATATTGACCGTTGAACTGTTACAGTATGAAATGCCTTCCAGCAAACTTCATTACACATTTACTTCCCACTTTAAATTTCTGATTGTGGAAAAGTGTAGTAGTATGCATACACAAGCTGAAGGAAAGTCTGCATTACTAAATTGAACACCTTCAGAACTTAAAGGTAGATAAAATTATATAACTAATAAATAATAAAGCTTTAAACAATGATAAATAAAGCTTTCTGTTCAAACTCAGTAGGAAGTGTGTGAGAAGCTGCTATAAGATTATTTTTTTTTCTTTTGCGTATTTAAATTTTTTCCCCAAATATTTAATCTGGCTTGGGTGAGGTCCAAGCCCCTAAGTGGCTGTGTAGAACAGAAGATCCCATTTTCCCCATCTGTACATCCAAACTTCAGTGCCCAGCTGAACTTCTCAGAACTGTGACTGTAGCCTCCCTCTGCAGGCGGAGAGAGGAGGCTGCGCCGGGACCATTCCTTCTGGGTGCAAGGAGAACTGCTGTACGGAAAGGATCCAACAGTGAGCATTGGATTCTTAGCATTACATTTTGTTGCCAATTCAGGGCGTTTCATGCGCACCGAAAAGGCAGGGGCAGATTAGATCACAACCTAAATGTTAAATAACAGTACCTTGAGGGCTTCTGTTTAACAGCATTTATGATGAATTGTGTATATGTAAAAATCAATCCTGACATGAGCATAAAGATTAAGAAAGGACTGTGGGTTTTTTGTTCCAAAAAGTTGTACTGTTACAAATTGGGCAACTTTTTTTTTTTCTCCATAGATGTCCTTGTCTGGAGCAACGAAAGAATGATCCATTGGGTAGTGTCCATTGGTCTTAAAGAATACGCAAATAATCTTATAGAGAGCGGAGTTCACGGTGCACTTGTGGCCTTAGATGAATCATTTGATTACAATGCATTAGCTCTCTTACTACAGATACCCACTCAAAACACACAGGTAAGTAGTTACTTTGTGGCTGACAGGATTTTTCTTCTCTCTTGGAAGGCTAAAAATTGAACTTTTTTTTTTTTTTTTTTCTTGGGTAAGTGCACGTCTTTCCATTCCCAGCTCTAGAAACTAGAAATGGAAAGTTGTCCTTAAGCATTTTATCCTGTAAGAGAAAAACACAGAACTATGCTTTTCTTACTGTTTTCTAATTGTTAATAACAATTCTGGTTGATAAATTTGCTTGAACAAAAAATACTGGGTATTTTCCTCACAGCCTATCTTCACAGTATTAGTGTAAAACTCATAATTTTTGATGTTTGCTAGTGTTTATTTAGAAATAATTAAGTTTGAGCCAGAAGTCATGAACTCTCCTATCACAACTAAGGGAAGGGGGAGCTGCTAAGTCTTCTTAAATTTTTAATATGTTACAACATAAATCGTAACTTTTCAAGTACTAAGTATGTTATTAATCTGCTAAGAAGGTATTAAACAATTTGGGTTATATTAAGTTTTAAAAATTACTATATGTTACTAATCGATTTCTTTTGTACTGTAAACTTTAGGCTCGTGCTGTTCTGGAGAGGGAATTTAATAACCTTCTTGCTATGGGCACTGACAGAAGACTTGATGAAGTAAGTTACTTGACCCATTTTATGGTCCTGGGAACTTTACCTGAGCTGTTAAGGGAAAGAATTTAGCTTGAACCTCTTTAAACTATTGACCAAATAGGGACTGAAATCTTAATTTGAAATTATTTGTCTCAAGAGTTTCTGAATATGGCAGATCTTGTGTATTTAAATAAGATGACTTTGAATATGAAAGTATTGAGATGATTTGCAAGTTTGCTTTTGTAGTTTGCGTGGTTAATATCTAATAGCAGCAATTTGGGCTGCATCTTCCTTTCCTGTCTAAAATGTGGGAGAACTAGTGACCAGTGTTGCAGATGAACAAGCTACAGTAAAGGCGCTGCACCTCAAACCGTTGTCTTAATGAGCAGCATTTCAAATACTTTGCAGTATATTTCAAGAAAGCTGGTGTTGTTAATATCCATTAATACTGGTATAGATGACCACCAGGTATGTTTGCACGTCAAAGTAATTTCTGTTGGGCAGTCTGTGCTCTTACGGTGTATAAACTCCATTCAAATGTAGTGAGTATAAAACTCTAACAAGCTAGGTGTGAGACTGTTTTATAGACCCTGTGAACCCATAGCATAAAGGAGAGAGTGTGACATCTTTAACCTTTTAAGTTGCTCTATGCTGTAACTCGGTGAAGGGTTTCAAGCTGGTGTTACTTCCCCAAGAGACTCCGAACTCTGTGCTGCCCCTTCTTTGCTGCTAATGGGAGTTTTGCGGTCGCTCGTGTAGGCGAAAGTGGTTCAGGTTAAGACTGAGATGGCGAAACCCTAATGTGGTTAACCAGGTTGGGGAACCAGTCCACGACATCTCAGAAGCATTTGTGCTGGTATGAGGAAGAGGACAGGGGAAGTGTGAAAGTGCTGACTTCAGCTGCCTTTGGATCAGTGAGGTGAAACATACCCCAGCATGTTGAAGGAGACAGACCTTGCTTGGTTCTGTGTTCATCTTTTGCCTAATGGTCTTGTTGCAACCCTTTTGTGGCACATCCCGACGGCTCTGTTTTCAGCATTCATCTCTACTAAGGTTTTAATAACATCATCAGAAAGCAGCGTGATAGTTTTCTAAGGTATTTTTCCATAGTGAGTTCAAACTGCAAGAGAAGGAGCTTTGAGGGAATGGACGTTGGCTCTGTTCTAGTGGCACAGGGCAGTTAGTTGATCTCAAAGCTCTCTTCAAATAATGCAGACACTTGTGTCCTAATTCTAAAAAGGGATGAATTTTAGGTAAAACAGCATTCAAATGATTGAACTGTTTCTAAAGGTGAAGCTGGCAAATGGAGATGCGCAATGGGTATATTTGCATTGACACGATACCTTCACTGCAAAAGACATTTTTGGAACTGGGACTTATAATATTGCACTTACTAAATACAACAGTTTATTTCTGAAGTGGAATATTACTTCAAAGATGCAGATGTATTAACGTGGGGGAAAATGCACCCAGGTAATTAGAAGTTTACCCAAGTGCTTAAGCAAAATGCTGCAAGGCAATACAGTATTTACTGCACTTACTCTTTTTTTTTCCTCACTGTCACTTCCTGGAATTTGGAGCACGAGAAAGCACAATAACTGTATCATCATTCCTGTAAGACAGAATTGCAGGTTAAAAGCAATTGTTCAAATTAAGCCTCTATATGGCAGTGTTCCCAGGGCAGTTTTTATGATGTGCTCCGCTTCTCATATCCCCTAAGAATGAGCGATGTGACACATACGAATTACTGCAAATCATGAAGTACAAACAGTCAAAGTAAAAATCGTCTTCCTAAATGTGCTGAGCACGTGAATTTCCATAGTTACGGAGCTGAAGAGCCTACACTCTAGCAAATGAACACAGAATCTTGCAAATGAAGATTGCTGCTGCTGTTGCACCTGAACTGTTCTGAAAAGTAACTCATTTGGTGGTGATACAGTTCCTTAAGATTGTCAGCAATCCTTTTAATGTCAATAACAGTCCTACATTTTCTGAGTCGCTAATGATGTTTATCAATATAACAGGACGACGATAAGAGCTTTAGGAGAGCACCTTCATGGAGAAAGAAGTTTAGACCAAAGGACATAAGAGGTTTAGCTGCTGGATCAGCAGAGACTCTTCCTGCAAATTTCAGAGTTACAACCTCAATGTCTTCACCCTCTATGCAGCCAAAGAAGATGCAGATTGATGGTATTGATTTTGTATTATTTTAAGCATGATGCGCTTTTTTGCTTGAGTTCACAGGGGAATTAAGTTCAAATTACCTTTTTGCTGCATAAAAGCATCTGCTTGGTGCATGGTTGTACAAATATAACACTGTGTTTAACCGTAGGGTGCTTTATAATTTCAGGAAGCTGTAATAGATGTGGAGTTTCTTTTTGCTTAATTGGTGACAAAATGAGAATTATAGTTTGAAATAAATTTATCTTAAACTAGGAAGATAAAATTACATTTTAGAAGTCTTTTAATCGCATGATGCATAATTTCTAATTAGCAGCGATTAGACCACTATAAGTCCTACTTCTGAAATGCAGTAAAATGCATTCAAAAATGCAGTAAACTCCCTTGGATAATTTTAAGATTATTAAAACTTGAGTAAAAGGTGTGTTATTCCCCCTGCAGTGGACATTTAGGGTATTGATCATACTTGAAATCACTACTTCAGTCATTGCTCTTTACTTAGCTATCTATATGTATATGTGTGCACACACACAGAAGTATGTATTTAAAAAAAGAAACAAACAAACCCCCGAAAAACCCACCTGGAAGTGGGAGTTGATCACTTGTCACATGAGGTATCTTGTCTGTTTAAAAAAAAGTGTCTTTAGGACCGTGAACATAAACTTTAACTCGAATTTGTTTTACAAAACACAAGTAAAAACAAATGGACAATGTATTTAATTGGAAAAGACAGGATGAGAACTTCAGCATAATCTGTCATCCAGGTTCTGAAAATTGTATTTATGAGTAAAGGTCAAAGAAAAAACCTTTGCATCTGGAAAACCTGTAATGCGTCTGTTGCTCTGTAAAATGTGAGCCGTTTTAAATTTTACATATTGTCACTAGCACAAAACATTTTCCGGAGTTCATGTGGAAAATTCTGTAAATTAAAATAAGTGAAGTTTTTACCATGTAAACCCCCTTTCTTTTACAATATTAAAAAACCCCAACCAAATATATAAAGTATATAAAATAGAAAATAAATAAGTTATAAAATTACCTTTGCCAGTTTCCGTGTGCTAGTTGGCATGCAGGTTTTTTAAAAATCTTTGTTAGTCACTGAAACTAGAAGTAGATAATATATAAACTGTAAAATAAATTCTGCTGTTCTAACTTGTAACCTTAGATTTGGGTGAGTACAGTAGCTGTAATCACATTGCTGTGAGAAGGGTTTTTTTTGAAAACTAACATGCATGCTGTGTTCTGCATGTCTTCCCATGCTTCTTGAAATAGGCAGTGTATCAGGAACACAAAGATTGGATTCTGCTACAGTAAGGACCTACTCCTGTTAAAGCCTTCTCCTGGTGAGTAAAGTTGATAGGTGTAATAGTAAAGCAGCTATTTATGAAACAAAACATCAGGTATTTTAATACAGTGAATTTACACACTTACAAAACTTTCAGGTTTTCAGGGTAGATTGTTACATTGAAAATCCTGAGATTATTTCCTACAATGACGATTATAAGAGTTTTGTAAAGAGTGTACTCTTTTGAGTTTGGTTTGTGGGTTGTTTTTTTTTTTTTTTTTTAACAGCCTTAAAAAGGACCGACCCCTGGTAAATAGCTATGTAGAAAGTGTTGAAATCAAAGGTTGGATGAAACGGCTAGTGAAAGTGGGGAGGAGGAAAGGGAACTAATTTAGGCATGTGAAGGAAAGAAAATAATTCAGCATATGACACTGCAGTTCAGATTATTGATCTTTCAGAGTCTCTGCTTGGTCAAAGTTATTCCACTACAATATACTTCAATATTGAATTGTTATAGGAATAATTGCATACTTTTCCAACTCTTGGATGCTTCATGCTACTGTGATTGCTTAGGCTGTCCGGTTGGATTGAGCTACGTGCAGCCTACATTTGGGTAGCTGTGAGCAGTGCTGACAATAAAAGGCAGCTTGATAACACAAGGGTGTTTAACACAAAATACAGGTATTCTGGCTTACGAAAGATTTGTAGTCCTGTCTTACTCCAGGATTTGGAATGATTTTTCTTCAGCAGCCTCTGCTGTATTTTCTCATGGAACAGTATTTCTCTTGTTTTACAAACAAGTCTGGAAACTTTTTTTTTTTTACTATATTGGATTTAAAAAAAAAAATAAAAATTAAAATTCCAGTGAGTCTTTCACTAGCTGATATCTTCCATGGGCTATAAATTGCCTGTCTCTTCTGCTTACAGCTTTTCCTTTCTTCTCACCAGTAACATCCCTACCAACTCATGTATTGGCTGCCTTTTCTTCGAATTCTGAACCTTTTTACATATACAAGTTTAGTTCTAAAGAGTTCTTATGTATGAAATGTTGAGAAGGGGAAACCCTTGCACGTAGCAGCTCAGCTCATGTGGATCTGTCCGTTTATAATCTCAGGGGCTATCTTAATTTTTTTTTAAGTTTCAAGACATTGAAGTTTTAAGTCTCCCCACTGTTTCAGGATTTTCTATAGTCAGATGACCTAGAATAAAAATCTAGGAAGCAGAAATATTTGACCTTATGTGCTTTACTTTGCATTGCAACTGAAGATTACAGAAAGCAATAAAATTGGGTACATCATGGCATGGCAATAATTCAGTGCATGACTGCTATAGTACTGAGCTGTTTGAGAGAAACTTAGAATGACATGTTTTTTAAAAAAACGCTAACGGACTTTTTGTGTGTTTTTCTTTTTGTGTTGTTTTTGTTTGTTTTGTTATTGTTTTTACAGTTTACCCCCACTATTTCTACCGGTGATATGCAGCATTTTCAACATTTGGAACCCTTAACCTGTTAATACTTGTTAAATGGACACTTTGAGATATTTTATTACAGAGTTTTTAATTAGCAAATAAATTCATGAGTACTATAGAGAAAATATTTTAGAATCTAAATGTTTCTTATATTTATGTGACTTCTCATTTATATAGTTACTTACTTTTTCTGTTTCTGTTCAGTCTACAAATCAAATCATTGCTGATTTTTTTTATTCTAATTTTAGTCTTTCCAATTGAATGTACTGTAATGCTTGTATGTATATGTCCCTATAAGTAATATAGGGTTTTTGTAAATTATGCAGTTACTGTAATTATCATTTTTTTTTTAAATAATGAAACTGAAGGTGAAAAGGATTTTAATACCTTTGTAAAAGTATCATGACACCAAGCAGTATATATTTTGTCTTTTGGAAATGTTAGCTTAGATCTGAAAACAAGTCCAGCTTTTTTTCAGGTAAGCCTATGTTGTTGTAGAAGGTATGGTACATGCTTGTTCTTCTTTTCAGAACTGTACCTTTCCACTAAGAGGATTTGTCAAGTAGTGGGAATTTGTCTTTATTTAAAATTATAACTTGTTTCAAAAGCTGGGAAGAACTGTTAACACTATGGAACACGTTTTAGAAGTGATTGACTCAGTCGTAACACTCTGCTGTATTTGTATAGCGTATCTTCANACCGGTTTTTTTTTTTTTTTTCTTAACTGAAGAAGATAGACTTCATAATAATTCCTGGTCGTAATCCACAGGCCACAGAGTTTTTGTCCTAGATCTTTTTGATTGAAAACACTTGTGGAAAGATGCTGGTGAAACTAGTTTCAATGGACCAATCCTGAAGCACTGCCCTCTCACGTCAAACGAGTAGTGACAGATGAAGGTACAGTGGGCTGAAAACTAAAGCAGTGTAACTTCTAATAAAGGCCTTACTTTTCTTACGTAAGTCATCTTTTGTGTTTTGTAAACTTGTTCTAAAGAGTTGTCTGGACTTTAATTTTGATGGTTGTAGCCATTTTGGACTGTATGAGTAGAAAATGTATCCAACACTTGTAAATGGCATATTAAAAAGCCAACAAGAATCTGTTCAGATGGTGCATTATTTATTATGCAACAATATATATAGCATGTCTTTTTTTCTTATTTTGTTTTCCACTTTTAACTTGCTTGTAAAACTGAAATTCATTGTTACTGTTCTGTTTTTCTATTAATCTTTTGTGTATTTTCAGATTATGTAACAATATGTACAGTCTACTTTGGAACTATTTTTATCACAGTATTATTTATTGCTTTCTTTCAATAAAGTACTGATGCATTTTCCACTGCCAATAAAACACTATTGAAAAGCTAAGATCTAATTGTATGCAGGCAGATACTTTTGCGGTGAGTGGATATTGTCAATAAAGCATCTTAATGATTGTTTGCTGCCCTGTAGATCTTGTTTCAAATGATGACTTTTCTCCAGTAGAAAAACGTTCCGTTAGATGTGATGTTTTCTTTGGAATTGTTCAAGTTCACACGCGTTGATCAGTTTTTGAAGACCAGTTTTGCAAAGAAAAATGCTTTATTGCCTACTTCTACTAGCAGTTAAAGCTATGATTTACTTTTAAAAATAGTAAGAAAAACTATCACACAACTTCAGTGTATTCTGGTCCACGTGATGAAGACTGAAGTGCTGTTCTATATAGCAGCAACAGTTACTTTGTTAATAAAAATGAGATTATGACCATAGTGGTATTTGGGGAGAAACATAAGCGTCGAAGGAACCAATATAGAATTGGGTCACAATAGGGCTGTTTATGTCAATTTTAATATATTGTGAACCATTTCTTGTGTAGAAGAGAAGACAGAAGGATAAAGTCACAGAATAATCGAAGCAGTAGTGAAGCCTGTTTCATCACATCCTCTAGATCAACAGCAGGATGTGGAATGCATGGAATGGAGAAATATTGTGATTGATGCTTTAAACATTGTTCAGTAATGCCTCTCTGTTTGTCTAGCTTGTCTGTATGAGTTGCTAACTGATCATTTGCAGCCTTTTTTATATTTCCAGAGAATCTATCTTTCTAGAAAAAGTTAAAATGAAACTGCAGAAAGAGATCCTGACTCACTGTTCAGCAGAACTTCACTGTTTAGGAAAAAATTGCATAGACGTTTCCAGTCACTGATGTGATAGTAGGTGTTCAAAGTCATGTATTGTTGCTTCTCAGAAGTGAAAACAACGCAGAATAGGCTTGTAAAATGTGAAAAGAAAATACATTTATTATTTTAAGGCTGTAAACCTTGACTGTTATGGAACAATGGAATTGACATGAGAGCTAGAATAAATGAGTGAAATAGAAAAAGCTTTCACGAACTGGCAAAACTGTGTGTTGACTTCCTTCTGAATTATACAGCAAAGCTATCTTGGAGAAATTGAGAAAAACACTTCTCACCCAATTTTAATAAACCCTCCCGGAAAGAAAAGCACGCAAGTGTATGTGTAAAAGGCATGGATATGTTACAGTAATCTTTAAATAAAGCTTGGTTAAATATAACTTTTTGTAAATTGCCAAATGTCTTTAAAAGCTTTAGTTGGAAAGAGTGCTATAAAAATTACAGTGTGTGTTTTTTCTACAAGAAGGAAATGGTAGAATTATCTGAGAGAACTTTAGACTTGCAATTTTTGTGTGGTTAGAGGGCAGGGAATCTCAAAACAGATGTTATAACTTACCTTTCTCCTTTCAAACTGATGTAGAACTAAAAGACAAGAAGTTGCTTTTGCATTGTCTTACGAACAGTAGTGATTCATTGTGCTGAAACTCAGCAACAGACATGTGAAGTAGTTAAAAGTGGAATTTATGCTTGGAACTAGGTAGGCAACGATCGGTGGGGCGTCAGCAAAATTAATTTTCAGGTAAATAAAAATTGACACTGTTTTGCTTGAAGAGTTATTTGAGGGATGATATTTTTGTTGAAACGGAAGAGTTACTTTGCTTTTCAAAGGAAAGTGGTTTTTTTACTTGATAATTCCATTTTCAGGGTGGTAATTTTGGTGCATGGCTCGAACTCACATGATTCTAAATTCTATTAATTTCATTTTTTTGTTAATAGTAATTTTGGGGAAAAAAAAAGGCAATTGTAGTATAATTCAGTGCAATTTAGGTAGCAGCACCTTGTGGTTTTGTACGGCCTGTGGGGATGGATGGATGAAAAGTGGTATATAAATGGGGTTGGTGTTCCTACCTGTGAAGGGGGGGGACAGGTGAAGACTCGGAAAGGGCGCAGCAGCAGAAGCAGCAGTAATGCCGAAAAGGTCACGCTTCTTGGAGCCTGCTTTCTCCTCTAGCAGGCAGCTTTTTAAGAGTAAGTTTAGCCCAATGTTTAAATTACCCTATAACCTGAATATAGCATAAATCACCCTATGTTTAATACAGAGGGGGAAAAAAATAAAGCCAATTCATACAGGGAGTTGACTGTTTGGCTTTAGGTGGCCGGAGGTAGCTGTCCCCGAGACTGGGAATTAGCAAGGCATGTTCCTCCTTCCAAAACTTGTGAAAACTGCTCATCACGATTTTTTTAATCTTGCCCCTTATTACAGTTTGAATGTGTATATTTATTTCTAATTTTTTTTTTTTTTTGCTAGAAATGTTATTCCTTGGAGGCTGTTTCTATAAACAAGACTGTGTTTTTTTTTTT
>VZSZ01006909.1:373026-411318 GCA_013398815.1 Ibidorhyncha struthersii | reverse complement strand
GACTATGTCTTTTTTTATTTTTTTGCAAAACTCTGTAAAGCTGCTGGTAGCTCAGCGGTAACTTGGCAGCAAGAAAAACTGTCTGCTGCCGGACTCTCGGGGGGCTTGGAGGAGGCAGTGGCGATGTGGGGAAACCGGGGTGACCGTGGCCTGCGGAGGTCGGGGCCTGAGGTTGTTTATCGCCGTGGATTCGGAAGAGAGGAATCTCCCGGCAGTGTCCTTTTCCTGTGGTACCCTGGCTGCCGGGGTGGCCCGCGGGTCCCCAGCAGGTAGCCAGGCCGGGGTGGGTCCCCGGTGCCCTCATCGAGCCTTGGCCTAGGCCTGGAGCTGCTGCTTGGTCCTCGGCGCCTTCCTGGGCTTAAAGCCTTGGCATCCCCCTTTGTTCCTTCCAGGAGCCGGTCCGTAGGCCCTGGGGAAGAGGGGGGTTCCCCAGGGCGCCGCCGAAGGTGCTGGGTAGGATGCTGTGACCGATGATTAGTCATAACAGCGGCGAAGAGCAGAACTGGCCGGGTAAATTCAAAGCATATATTTAGCCTCAGTTTGCATTTGGACCGTAGCGTTTTCTTTTTCCTTCAGAAATTTGACCATGTGAGTCAGTGACTCATAAATAGATCGTATTTCTCCATATTCTGCTTTGGAAGAGATGCTAGAATAGCAAGCTGCTGTGGAAACCAGGCTTATTCCTGTCAGCTCCCCACCGGCAACCGGAGGTCTTGCCTGAGATCCCTTGTTACTAGGCTGCTTTGGTCCCTTCTGTAACTCACTTTACAGAACACAGGCTTGAGGTGTGGAAAAATGTTGGCATTTATGTGCGTAATTTAGGACGAAACGTGGTGGATTCTGGATTTTGGAAGGGTGTGCGTGTGAAATCCGTCCTTCCTTCCTTACTGTTTGTGAGAGTTTGAGGAGGAAGCAAAGAAATCTAGACTTGAGGATCTAGCTTTTGTTCTTTTAAATGCCCAAGCAAAGCAAAACAAAAGTGTCGAGTTTCTTTGAACCAAGTACTGGGGGGGGACGGGGGGAGAAGTTGTGTTTTGCACGAAATATATGGAGTAACCACACACATATATACCTGCGCTTCAGCTCTTGTCACCTGAATTCCATTCCAAAATGACTTGCACAGCGTACAGCGCTGTGGAGCACAGAGGGAAGGATACAAGCTCTCCCTCTTAGGAGTGACTGCACGCTTGTGTTTGGTTACAAAGTTAGACCTTGGACCCTGCGTTGAGTTTCCTTATTGAGCTGGTTCGGTTCCGCTTTCCAACAGTTCTTATTATAAACATATAGTCTCATAAGCTTTCTAGATATTAAATGATTTAATAAATGCTAGTTCATTAATTGCTGTAGGAATTTGGAGATGGGAGATCTGAAGAAGCAGAAGTGGAAAGGTACTACTGCTTTGTCAGGATGTCATCTGCTCTGCTCTTACAGCCTCCTTCCAGGCCACTCTGTCATTTGCTACCTTGATGTTTGACAACCAGTTTTTCAGTTGCTTTTGTTCTTGTTACCAGTCCTGAAATTTCTGAAGCGTTCCACAAAACTGGCTCATCAGCTTATTCTGTCAGGCTGCAGAGCAAGCAGTCTTTTTCTTTTTTTCTCTGTGTGTTTTACCTTTGGATTATTAGTTACTCATTTAAAAGGGAGTTTTCATTCTACCTAATGGATTGTGCTTGTGTGAATGAGATAGTCCATGATAACCATCCTTATAATCTAGTCTTAGAAAGATAAAGGTAAGTGGACATATGGATGGTATGTTAAAGAACTGAACTGTAGCGGCGTAGCAACGAAGAAAAGAAATCCTTCCTCTGATTCACGTGCCTGAAAAAGCTAGGAGAAGAGAAAGCTTTTTGGGGGTTTGGAATTTTTTTTTTAATTTTGCTTTTTAGAATTAATTTGTTTTGATTTACCTAGAATAAAAGTTATAAAATACAGCCACTAGCACCAAGCAGGTCAGGTATTCTGCTCACTAGTCATGTTCCAAAGTGTTAATTAAAAGTGTCCAACTTGATACTCCATAGGGGATAAGGTTTCCAGAAAGTGAGATGTCCAAAATCATCAGCTGCTGAAGTGTTGAATGTTGTTTCTCGATGCGATTGGTTGCCTTTTTATGAGTTTTGCTTCCTGCTGTCAGTACTCCAGCACTTACCCTCTGTTTCTCCTTAAAGTCAGGCAAGACACTTGAGTTTGTGTACGTATTTCACAAGGGATTATCTGAGAAACGCAGTAACTCCTGTACTCTGTTGTTGCAGGCAGGTGGACTAATGTCTAGATTGCATGCAAATTCTTATAGATTTCTTTCATAATGCTGAAACTCCTTGCACAACAGAGGAAACATGCAGGTTATGCTGCCTAATAAACAATACTGTGTTCATCATTAGTAATGTCTGGGAAAAGAACAACTGTTCCTATGCCTTAAATATACGCATGGGATTTAGAATTAGCAAGTCTTTGGAAGTGGATGTTGGTTTGGAGACCTGTTTGAAGAGAAGTCTTTCAGTGCAGTGAATGAAGAAAAGATGCGTATTAATTTGGGCGAGGAAAGACTTCCTTGTTCTCTTTGAAGTCATGTCAGCGATTGCTCCTAACCTTTTTTCATTGCCAATAGGAAAACTAAAAGGGGTCTTCAGAGCAGCTGGAGAAGACAGCCTGGGAGCCAATGATCAATCCTACTTTCACCACAAATGTAGCTTCTGTTTATGTGGTTAAATAACGTGCTTTATTGGGAATTCTGGATTGTGCCTTCATCAGCTTATACGTAATATAACATGAGTTGACGTAACTGGAGTGTGATGGTACTTCTTGTGATGGTGTTGCAGATGTGGAAGGCTACTGCAGGCCACACCATTTCTGTCAGTCAGGATGACGGAGCCGATGACTGGGAGACGGATCCTGATTTTGTGGTATGGCTTTCAAATTTTGTTGATTCAGCAGGAGTATGTGTGTAATTCTTCAGGGCGGGGGCTATGTCTCAGCAAAATAAACTCATGGGAGCGTATTCCTGGAGGGAGGGAGAATTAGGGTTTTGTGCCTGTGAGTGATTAACTATGAGACTACCTTGTCTTGGCTGGGTACTGCAGGGAAGTCTGTGTAGAAGAGATTGGTGGCAAGAAGCTTCTGGGGGCTGAATGTGTGCTTTGTGCGTTTCAGCTGGGGACAAAGCACAGAGCTCACAGCAGAAGGGAAGTGAAGGTGGTATTAGCTGCTTTTCTAACTCAGTTCTGATCTCACTGACTGCTGAAAGCTTTTGCTATAAACTCTGAAGTGCAGATAACTAGTAATGTCTTTGGGTTTTAACTCTTTTTATGTGTCCTTCACAGAATGATGTGAGTGAGAAAGAACAGCGCTGGGGAGCTAAAACTGTGAAAGGATCCGGCCATCAAGAGCACATCAAGTAAAGCAGCTCTCTCTTAAATTTATTAATAGTCACAATCCCAGGCGACTTAACCAGCTCATGTTCTCAGTTACTTTTATCTTCATAATTAAAACAAGAGTCTCATAGAAGATTGATTATTTGCCAGATTGCTGGTCTTTCAAATATGTCAGCTTCTTCACATCTGAAATTAAGATCAGAACTATGGCACAGGGACTCTTAAATCTTTCTTTGTAACTGGAAATGTTCTGTTTTGGTGTAAGAGCCAATACTGCCAGGGGAGAAATTTGTATTGGGTGATCTGAGCAGCTCCAGTTTGCTACTTTAAGGATGCATTTTGTCCCTTAATTCTTAGGCTTTGTTTAGAAAACTGCTACCAAACTCATAAAAATTATGGCAAAGTAAGAAATTGAGCCCTCTGGCAGAAAAGCAAATGAATGCATCAGGAAGGGCTATGCGAGACAGAAATGATCCATCTTCTGAATCTTGTACTTGTTACGAAAAGTGTCAAAGACTTCACTTTAAAGTAGTTTTAGGAAATCTGTGATGGTGATGTTAATTTTGGTTTTGCTTGTGTATTTCTGGGGCAGCAACCCTTGTGGTAAAAAGCTGAGAATAAATGTCATCAGTGTTGCAAACGGAGAGAGACTGAAATATGTGGCTTACTTCAGGGCTCAATTTTATTCTGCCCTATTTGGAGTGCAGTGGGGACGCCTACTGGCTGAATTATGCCTGAGGAAGCTTTAAACTCAGGTGGGAAGTGTGTTACGGTACAGATTAACATCTTAGTTTGTCCTTCTTGTATGTAGCCTGCACTACCATAAGTTCAGTTCCTGCATATTGCAGGGGAACACCTGGGGAAGAGGAGGTGCAGCTCTCCATACATCCCCATTTTGTGTTACTGTTGTGTCCAAAATGCTTAGTTGGAATTAGAGTCTTGTTACCATAGGGACTGTATAAGAGATGATCCCTATTCTGAAAAGTTGCCATCTAACTAAAAAGCGTTGGAAAGAACTTAAATTAGGACATGAGAAGAAAATGTTTCAGGCACATAGAAATTCTGGGTAATTGATTGTTCAAATAGCAAAATAGCCTTCCATGTTAGTCTTAAAACCACTGCTTTCATTTTGCTTCTTTTTTTTTTTTTTGAGACAGTGTTTTGCAGCGGAATAAATTCTGTTTCTCAGAATCTGATGAAGTGCTTTGTGCACTGAAAAAATAGGAAAGGCTTGAAAAGTACAAGTTGTCCAACTTTTAATTAAGATTATATTTTTATCATCTTTTTATTTTGCATCTTTTTGAAGTTATCTTCTGAAACTTTTGTAGTAAAACTTGGTGCTTAATTATCTGTCTTTAAAGTATTCATCAGCTGAGAGAGAACGTATTCCAAGAACACCAGAACCTCAAAGAGAAGGAACTTGAAACAGGACCAAAAGCTTCCCATGGCTATGGAGGGAAATTTGGCGTTGAACAAGATCGCATGGATAAAGTAAGTATGAATGCTTCCCTGGGATGATATTATAAGCCTTGCCTTGCCTGTAGCCAGCACAACTATATACATGAGTTAAACCTGGTGAAGGTGCAAAGTTGTTCCAACTCTGCTAGGTCCGGAGACACAGAAGCTCAGATCATGGCATAAGCTACACACAGCGGTGGCTCATTTTGAGGGCAGAAGCATGACACTTAAGAGTGCTCTAACAAGAACACTTGTAACTACTATTACCCAAATCTGTCAGACCATCATGCTCTGTTCCCTAACTAAATCAAGATACTCCTACAGAAAGGACCGAACTAAAGCACTTGAAGCATCAGGAACGAGTATTTCAGGTGGCAAATTAGGAACGTGTGAATGATGATAAGTTCTGGGATGTGCAGTGGCCCCACATGTTTTTGTTTGATGCTTGCTCTGTTTTTTGAGCAAGTCTACTTGCTTATGTCCTGGGTAGATTCCCCTGGAGTCAAGATTCAAGTTTCTAGAAGTATATTTCTAAATTAAGGAAGTACTTTATGCATGAATAAATCCAGTATTTTTTTTTTTATTTTGATGCTGTGCCAGCTCTTCTATGCATATAGAGGTTGCCAAAGAATGAAGGAAAGGACGTGCTGCTGCTTTTAAATTAGAGGACAGCTCTCTTAAACAGTGGTAAACTATGAGCAGTGACAAGTAATCTAAGTATTTAAAAAATCATTGTACTTCAGTCAGATGGTAGTGTTTTACATGAGGACTTGATGGCTGTTTAAGTTATGCTCTATTAACAAAAGTAAGGTAATTCCATTAGCCGTGTGGTAATTAGGCATATCAGCCTCTGGCTAGTTTCTTTCATGTGCTCAGTTAAAATAAGAGCCAAACTGTTTCCTAAATAAGAATTATTTTATTTTCTTACTTTATTTACTTTCTGGGTTTCTAATAATTTGACAGCCTTAAATTTTTTTCTGAAAAAAACCCCCGTGTTCCAGAGTAAATTGCTGTATAATTCTCAATGGGCCTTTGAAATAAGCTAACCTAACCTTTGATTCTGGGAAAGGAATTGCTAAGCAGATCCAACCATTAGGCCTGTTTCTGCAGCTGCGTGGCTTTCTAACGTCAGCAGTTTGTCCCTCACCTGTGTCCATGGGAAAAAAGAAAGAAACAAGTGAGTACTGGTTCCTGTAGGCCAGAATTAATTGTTGGGAAAAACATGATGGTCATGCCCATCTGAGTGATACTGGTGGCGGCAGACGTTCATAATTAATTTTTTTAATAAAGCTTTCTTTCTTATAACTATAGTTCTAAAAGCTTTTCATCGAGATCTCTCCTTCAGAGGTGTCTGTGGCTCTGTGCAGGTGTGCTCATATTAAGGCTTGACTCACCTGAAGTGAGCGTTACTGCAGCATTATCGATTGTACAGGTTTTTGCTGTATTTAGGACAAAACCTTGATGCTGACTTTAAAATAAACAGTTACATCATTCAGTATGCCAGACCTCCATAACTGATTTAAAATGTAGCAGAATATTGTGCTGAGGAATTATGAGGGCAATTTACTCTGAAATACAGATTTCCAAGAAAAATCTTTTTCTAAGTCTTTTCTAAAAAGGGGTGTGTCGTAATGCTTGGTTTTTGATGAAATGCTGAAAGTTCTGGTACCACATAAAGAAAATAACATACTTAAACCTTTACCTACCCCAGTTGGTACAACAAAAGAGGGATCATGTAAAACCACATAAACCCTAAGATTTTTAGAGCTTCGTGTCTTCCATAAATGTAATGGGTAACGGGAAGAAGAAAGGGAGGTGGGGGCCTTTTCTGTCACATTTAATGGTTACTGTACTACAGAACACCTGCAAAAAGAACAAGTAAGTCAGGAAAAGAAAGGAGCTTTTGGATTGCTTATAAGTTAAGGTGGTGTCTTCTTATTGACATCCTCGTTCTGTTACCTGGCAATTACTTCAACCGTTATGCGTGGTAGTGTTTTGCTTTCCTGCTTTCCTAAGTGCTGGGCATGTTCCCCCCTCAGCACTTGTGTTTAAAAAGAAAAAAAAATAAGGCAAATACTGTAAAAGCCCGAGTTACTTACGGTTTTTAGACACCTTGTGTCCTCAGATTAATTCACCTTGGTCCAGCTGTCTGATACTGGTAGGAGATAAGCAGTTTCTCATTTCTCAAAGGTCAGAGTTTGGGCAGCTGCGTGGAGGGGGCTCTGCTGCAGCCGCAGATGCCGACTGCTCCGTGCACGGTGCTGGGACCTGCAAAGCTGCAGGTGGTGGTGCTACTACCTGGGGCGGGTGGTGGTGTTGAGTCAGGAGAGGTGCTTGTCACAGGGGGAAGCCTCTCCATCTGGACACGGCTGTGTGTGGCCGGTTGTAGGGTCGTCTTTTCCTGCCTGTGACAGGGGTTGTATGCGTTTGAGCAACAGACTCAAAGTGGTAAATTGCAACTTGCTCTGGCCAGCGCTCAGTTTTGACGCTGGACAAGAAAAAAATATTTTTTGGCTATGTTATGTAGCACCCCTCAAGGTGCTAGGCTCTGGTATTGATTCCAGGATCTAGAAGGGTATCCTAGCACTAGATTAATGTCACACTAGCAAACGCTATCTGCATATACTTTCAGGTGTGTAATTACATATCCTTCTGTCTTACCTGAAGCCCGTCACAGTGTGATGTAACTGCGCCTTGGCTTGATGTGTTCAGCTCGAGTTCCGGGGACAGGCTTAAGTGGGAGACTGCGGGGCTGGGATGCCTTCTGCATGGAGAGCTCTGTCTTGGTGTGGATGCACCGCTTCATTTTGCAATGCCGTTTTGCAAGTGAGGAGAAAGTAGAGAGAAGATACCTATTTCATTTATGCAGAAGATCAGGGCGCCTCCCTAAAAGAATGTCCATGGAAGACCTAACTATAGTTGTATTTGGTTGCAATCTAGTATCAGCTAAAACAGAACTGTAGCTATGTGCCTAAATACAAGGCTGTGTATTTTATCTGTAACTAATCCTTATTTTAAATTCTTGATGAACACCATCAAGATTCTGTCTCGGTCTTTCTTGGTTTTATTCCTGTGGTTTTGAAGTAAAAATCCAGAGGTAAAACAGTCTTCATAAAATGCAGTTGTGGTGTCTTTCTTGGCACCTGCCGTGCCTAGGCTGTACTGGTAGTGTGGCGACGGTCTTGTGAAGACTTCTCAAGTGAGTAGCAATTTCCAGGGGAGTTAGTTTCAACAGGAAGAGTGGCAGTGATGCATGTTTGTAATGAAGCATATCCTCAAGTTACTTGATTGCAGTGTTTTCTCTTACGTACAGAACTGTACAGAACTGCTGGCTGTTTCTGAACTTTCCAATTTCTTTTAGTCAGCTGTCGGACATGAATATCAATCCAAGCTTTCTAAGCATTGCTCCCAAGTGGATTCGGTGAAAGGGTTTGGTGGCAAGTTTGGAGTACAAACCGATAGAGTTGACCAGGTAAGCAGTTTCATCTCATACTGCAGCTAGTCACAGTAATTGAGTATATCATTTTGTACATACAGCTGAAAAATTCCAATACCTTAAAATGCTGGTGTGGTCTGCTTTTGCTGCTCTATTCGAAGTTTAGCAGTAAACTAACACTAACTGTCGGGAGACTAATTTCTGTTTAAAGCAAAACATAAAAAAGCCCTTATGGGAAATAGAAATTAGTTGAAGAGAAAACTGAAAAGAGATGCTAAAATATGCCTTTTAGCCAGGCTGTGTTCTTTGACTGGCCGGGGCAATCCCATGCACAAATACAGGCTGGGCAGAGAATGGATTGAGAGCAGCCCAGAGCAGAAGGACTTGGGAGTGTTGGTTGTCTCTTTTCAGTGGTTCCCAGTGGCAGGACGAGGGGCGATGGGCACAAGTTGGAACATAGGAAGTTCCATTCAAACACAAGAAAAAACTTCTTTATGGTTAGGGTGACAGAGCACTGGAACACGCTGCCCACAGAGGTTGTGGAGTCCCCTTCTCTGGAGATTTTCAAGACCCGCCTGGGTGCAGTCCTGAGTAATGTTCTCTAGGCAATCCTGCTTTAGCAGGGGAGTTGGACTAGATGATCTCTAGAGGTCCCTTCCAACTCTGAAAATTCCGTGATTCCATGATAAGAAACTTAACATGAGCCTGCAATGTGCGCTTGCAGCCCAGAAGGCCAACCGTATCCTGGGCTGCAGCAAAAGCAGCGTGGCCAGCAGGTCAAGGGAGGTGATTCTGCCTCTCTGTTCTGCTCTCGTGAGACCCCACCTGGAATATTGCGTGCAGCTCTGGAGCCCTCAACGTAAGAAGGACATGGACCTGATGGAGCATGTCCAGAGGAGGGCCATGAAGATGATTAGAGGGCTGGAGCACCTCTCCTATGAAGACAGGCTGAGAGAGTTGGGGCTGTTCAGCCTGGAGAAGAGAAGGCTCCGGGGAAACCTTAGAGCAGCCTTCCAGGATCTGAAGGGGGCCCCAAGAAGGCTGGAGAGAGACTTTTTACAAGGGCACGTAGTGATAGGACAAGGGGTAGTGGCTTCAAACTGGAAGAGGAGAGATTTAGAATAGAATAAATTTTTCACTCTGAGGGTGGTGAGGCACTGGAACAAATTGCCCAGGGAAGTTGTGGAGGCCCCATCCCTGGAGGTGTTCAAGGCCAGGCTGGATGGGGCTTGGAGCAACCTGGTCTAGCGGAAGGTGTCCCTGCCCAGGGCAGGGGGGCTGGAACTATAGATGATCTTTAAGGTCCCTTCTGACCTAAACTGTTCTGTGATTCTATGGGGATTAAATCGGTGTGAATGCTACAGAAGGAGAAGGGATTTGGGGATGTTTGTCCTGTATCGCAATATGAGCTACTGGGCAGGATAATTGGTGTCCCGTTCCAAGACTGTTTAGCAACCTCTGCATGGAAATGCTAAATTCCTGTTGTACTGAATTGCTGAACCTGGCAAGACTACAGCATGTTGCTAGTACAATTTGCTTTGGCAAGGGGTGACAAAAACCCTTGCCATGAATACATGTACTAAATTATCATGTAAATGAATACGGTCTATAAGTTAAATAGGTATTTATGTTCCCGATCAGGAAGGTCAGAGGAGTATGGAAAGACATAGATGCTTTCCAAGCAGTTTGTCCACTGAAGTGCACACAGTTTTTCTACTAATATCTAACTCTGTCACACATGCATTTTTATTTCTCTTCCAGTCAGCTGTTGGGTTTGAGTATCAGGGGAAAACTGAGAAGCATGCCTCCCAAAAAGGTAAAGTGGTGAGGTGGTCGCCTGTGTAGATGCACATTTTTTATGAATAGTGCAATAGACCTCTGTTCTGTTACTGTTTGTAAAAGGCCTCGTTTAGTGAGGCCTCACCATGGTGTTCTCAGTTAATGAAATGTTGAGGGGTTTGGGTGGAAGAGAAGATGAAAAAATGAATTTCAAAGCAATTTCATGAATTGATGAGGTCTTAAGACAAGGAAATAGCTTGTCGTTGTGAGTCTTTCTTTTCTTTTAGAAGTGAGGTTCAAGGACATTTTGGAAAGATGGGGAGTTATTCTGTGCTTTATTACACCCCACTGGAAATGGGGAGTGGATTTAAGAGGGACCATCATAAACTATAGGACTGTTGCCCACCTTATTTTCTGTGTTTAAAATTAAACTTGATTTTGTATGCTAATGAGTAATATTTCAGTTCTGAAATAACTTTTTTTCCGCTCAATTGCAAGGATATGATGTTTCTATTAAAAGCTTCTTAATTTTTATTGTGCTTTACTTTCAATGCAGACTACTCAAGTGGTTTTGGTGGAAAATACGGAGTTCAGGCTGACAGAGTGGACAAGAGTGCAGTGGGGTTTGATTACCAGGGTAAAACTGAGAAACACGAGTCACAGAAGGGTGAGTAGACATATGTGTTGGTGGGTCCGTACTCTGATGTGGTAGGCATAAAAGTTATGTTGCTGAAAACTTTGAGTTCTGAAAAAGAAACCTAAAACGTAGGTTCTGACTGGTTTTAAGTGATGATCCAACTGCTGTTACTTTGGAGGCAGGGCACATAGGTTTGTCTGGACGTTTTTTGCAACTTCTTTTGAAGAGCTGTGGATTAGAGTAATGCGACTGTAAGCAGTTTAACCACAACAGAGAAGCATTTCTAGAAGAATCGGCTGTTTGTAGATTAAAACATTTATCAGAGTTGGTAGTGCTTAGAGTTAATATTGTGTTGCTAATCGGGTTTCCAGGCATATCTGATCAAAAATTGACCATTTTATAGAAAAATTTTGACATTTTTGCCATCTGTTTTCTGTTTATCTCAAAGAAATGTTTGTACTCTAGAAATGCTAAAGAGAAAAAGGGGGTGTTTATTTAAAAGCATCCAGGCTGTTGCTGACATGGTTTTGAAGTTCACTTTGCTATAAGTGTCTTAAGAATTTTATCAAGGAGTCAAGTAGCAGAATTGCTGATACTGCCCAGCAGTTGAACTACATATGATGGTATTTTATTTTCCATCCTGAGAGAATGTATTGTGAAGAATTTATGATTTCAGTGTCTGGAATCAAGATTAACTGGGGATGTCAGTGCTTCTTTTAATATGTAATGTAATGTTAGCAGGTCTGACTATCACAGATTTTCAAGGTAATATTTTGTTACTGAACACTTACAAACAAAACTCTTCACTCTTATCTCTAGATTATTCCAAGGGCTTTGGTGGTAAATATGGTGTTGACAAGGACAAAGTGGACAAAAGTGCTGTTGGCTTTGAATATCAAGGCAAAACGGAAAAACATGAATCACAGAAAGGTTTTTATGATCTTATTTCAAAAATACTAGTTCAAATCAATAAGCCTTTTAAATCTGGGAAAAAATATTTTGTTTGGGATTTTTTTTGTAGTAAATGTGTGTTTGCCCTTTGTGTATGCAGATTTTTGTTTCCCTTAAATGAAAAGGCAGGCACCGTAAACTGTCCCTGAGTTTTACAATCTGATTTCCAAGGGACCTTATGTCTGTATGGATGTTACTGAAATAAGTGTGTAATTGCACAGATCTATGGTATTCAGAGGCACTATCAAGCCCTTTGTTATTTATATATCTACGTTTCACATATATATGTGTGTGTGTTATATGGCTTTAGGTGGAAAGTGCATCAGATTCTTCAAATCTCAGAATATTATTGAGTCTGTACGCTGTAACCTTCACTGGATTTGTGGTGGTGCTTTGCATTGTGATCCTAGAGTTACTGAATGGGTATCCTTCCCTGTGTTGAGGTAGTGTAGCCGCAGGAAGGAGAGTGAAAGATAGTATCGTTAGTGACAGGGTAGCTTATCCCATAACATGTTACTGTTTTTTTATTAAATACTGTTTAAAGTCATAGACTGCAATAATATTTTCTGAAACTTCATGCATACAGATTATGTAAAGGGGTTTGGAGGCAAGTTTGGAGTGCAGACAGACAGACAAGATAAATGTGCACTTGGCTGGGATCACCAGGAGAAAGTGCAGCTGCACGAATCCCAGAAAGGTATGTCAGTTCACAATTCTCTGCCATTCTTTCCGACTTCCCTCATTTTGACTTTTCCCTGTGTGAACCTTCCCCCCTGCCCCAGTATCTTTGGCCACAACCTTACAGTAGCTGACATGAGTCTCCTTTTTCTGTGTTTGAACGGTTGCTGTGTATTGTACTGGTGTCTGCAAAGCAGGTTTAACACATCTGAGTCACTGAAAGTTCAGACTTAGTGATAAGTTCTTTATATTCTCCACAGATAATCTCCCTTTTCTGGCTTGCGTTATGTATACCCCTGTTTTCATGCAGGGGGAATCTTAGTATGTAATGCTGTCTTTTCTCATTGCTTGTGAGGTACCTGTTCCTATGAAATACTGGTACTCAGAGGTAAAGTAACAAAATAATGATCGTTCCTCTGCCTGTCACCACTCTTAACTTAAAGGAATTTATTTAATTAATTATTTTTTAAAATATTAAAGAAGTTAAAAGTGATCCTCAAACCATTGTTCTGTTGGATGCTCCAGCAGATTTGTTGTGAGAGGTTTACCTGCAGCCCTGTTTTGGGTTGTTTTTTTTTGTGCCCTCATTTTATACTATATATTAAAATGGCTGTTCTAGCGCAGCAGTAGGGAATGGTCATAGCTCTTAGCTTGAGAGCTTTTTTCCCTCAACCTGTGTGGCAGTAGGAATATTCCTTCTTCCTTTAAACAGTGCTGTGTAGGAATATCTGAAGGAGAGTCTCTGTGCACCCTATTTTAACAACTCTTTAGAAATCAGATCTGTAGTGTACAAATGTAACCACACTGATGAAGGAAGCTCATTTTATTCTCTTATATCCTTTTGTATGTTGTTTTGTTTTGGTGAATATACTAAGTATGTGTTTGTGTTCATGTTGTTGATCAAATGCAAGTGCATTATGCAGTATGTATGAAAAATGTTGAGAAGTGCTTTTTTTCTGTGACTTCAGAGTGGTGTTCTTATGTCTGATAAATCATGTTGATCTCTTCTTAATCTCAAGTGGAAACTTCTTTTGAATTTACTCTTACAAAAGTGTATTGATATTTTTTTTTCACCATCCAAAATTATTGGTAATTGAGAAATACTGCAAAAATGATTCTGAGTGTCTCTGACTAAACTTCTTTATTTTCCTCCCTTCATTTTAATGTATTACATGTGGCTTTTTCAGACTATAAGAGTGGTTTCGGAGGGAAATTTGGTGTACAGACAGAAAGGCAGGACCCATCTGCTGTGGGGTTTGATTACAAGGAGAAACTAGCCAAGCATGAATCTCAACAAGGCACCGTTTTCACTTGTTACTTTCTTAACAGTGCAGCCACTTCTCACACAGTCTTAAATAGTTGTCTGAGTAGATTGATGCTAGTAATGTGCAGACACTTTCTTGCGCTTCTATTCCTACATGATCTAGCAATGTTCTTCCATTTTATTCTTAAAATATTGCATAAAGCGAGACTGTATTCAGGAAACAGATATCCAATGTTTAGTTAACAGCTCTACAACATTATGCATTTAGTTAATAGCTATACGTACAGTGTGATAATAACGACATTAGTATGTCTAGTATTATTAGTATGATGTTAATGATGTCGTGCTTACCAGTTTTAGAGTCTAAATGTGAAGTTTTGCCTGGATAAACTGGTGGAAAAATATTCAGATAAGGACCGTGCATGTAACCTTTAACAAGCAATGGGTTATGGCAAGATCATTTTAAAATTATTGTAGTCTTTAAAACAAGAAGCAGGGAATGTTTGTGGTTCTTGGGTGAGCAAATACTGTTATAATGCTCTCTTTATTCATTGTGAAATAGTTGGGGTACAAACCATGAATTCCTGGTTTTCCGTTATCTTAAAGTGAGAAGTCTGGATCAGGAAAATGTAAGTGTAGTATATTTATTCTGGCTGAAAATACATACAAAGCTGAAGAAAATTAGGTTGTTCATTCTGACAGTCAATATTTTTCTGTGCTACAGTGACACAAATTCAAACTTTTAGAGCGTCATATGTGCCTTAGCAGAGCCCAAGTACAAACACTAAAATAGCTGGCTAGGGCACCCAAGTGGTTTGGGGGCTGAAGGGAGAAGGAGTAATTGTAAATGTATTCCAGGGACGTATAGGAAAGCCTGTCCATCTACAGAGTCTAAGGGCACATTCCTACAGCTCACTGCCACCAGAAGGAGATGTTTTTCCAGCCACACACTCTTGCTGCTTCTGTTGCACTGGCTCTGGTGCTTGTCAGACATTTCTCTGAGTACAACTCACTAGAAAGGGCAGAAAGCTACTCTTGTTAGGGTTTGTTTGTGGCTTTTCTTGGTAATGCCACTAGTGAGTTTAAACTGGTTTTGGAGTATAAAAAGTGCTACAGTCAGCATCAGGTGAGAGTAAGAGTGTGCAGCTCAGGGGTGGTATGGAATAGTATGGCCACCCCATTTCTGTGGTGGTGAGTTGTTGCAGGCTCATGCTGTCTTGTGGAATTGCCCCTTTCCATATGCAGAACAGGAGTTATTACCAATGACTTCAGTGTTCATCAGTTGAGTATCACGATTAAATCCACTGGAATGAGAAATCTGTTATATTTTCCTGCCATTCGTAGAACTTACCAAGTTAAAGAGAATAAAACACCTCTGTGGTCACCGAAGACTGGATATCGCTCCTTTGAGCAAAGCAAAATGGCTTAGGTTATATGATTACTGCAGAGGGCAAAGAATTGGTGCTGTGAAAGGCTGTGTTACAGAAGTGATGCATTAGAAGGGCTCATCCCTTATTCCTTGCTTGATACCTTATCAGTCCTCAGCTTAATGTTTACTCAAAGAATGCATGTGGCCCACAATCTGTCATCTGCTGGTGTACCTGAAGGCTCTTGCAGTTATGTATCCTTTCTGCATCAAAAAACAAGTTGCATTTTCTTTGGCGGCTGTCACTGTATCTCTGCATGCAGCTGAAATGGCTATTTGCATTTGAAATGGCTGTTTGCATTTGGCAGAAAGATGGGAGGGACAACAAACACCCTACTCTAACCTTTTTGTCCTGCTTTTAGATTATTCGAAAGGATTTGGTGGGAAGTATGGTGTACAGAAAGATCGGATGGATAAGGTAAGTTGCTTAAAAGAGCCGTGGCTTAGTCTGTAGGGACACAGAATAGTCTGATTAGATCTGTAGTGTTTAGCTCTTTATTTCTGGATACTTCTCCAGTGTAACAGTAGAGTTCTGTGCTTTTCTAAATCTCTAAAAAGCAAGTTTATACACACAGAGCTGATGCCAGTTAATACACACATGTGTGTGTGTACATATGTGGTGTGTGTATATATATATATATTTAAACAGGGAAAACTGAAGCATGGAAATGAAAGAATAGCAAAATTTATACAAAAAAATGAGAAAATCCATTAATTCCACAATTTGAGTCGTGTCTTCTAACAAATAGCTAATGCCTTAGATCTTGAGGACAACCTTTTAGTGGACTGGTTGAAATAGTTCTCTGGTATCTACCAGCTTTGTCCACTTTGCAGGGACCTTCTCTTTAGGAGAATTTGTTTTAGTATTCTATAACAGTGAAAGATAGGGCAGCTGATACCGCCTTTTTACCTCTCAATTTTTAAATATAAAAAGCTAGAAGATGAAAAAGTCTTCACTGAGATTTATCTACTGAATAAATGTACCGTCAGCTTTATGTAGGACGTTTAGAAGTGAGAAAGTAGAGGAGTTTGAAAATCTGTAGGATTTTTTTACTTGTGGCTTCAGAACTCAAGACCTTTCATTTAAAAAAACCCTCATATTTTGAATACTGTTCTCAAGATACTCCGTCTGTTTTAACAATATCTGCTTCTTTAAGGGAACTGGATGCTTTTACCTTGGTAGAAGTCCTGCATAATGTGGATTAGGACAGCAACAGCTACATAATAAATATTTTGGACATTGACTCATTTTTAGTTGTGATGAGTCATCTGTTCGTAACCCACATTTTTTTTAATTAATAGGATTTTAATGTGTTTAAAACTGTCCCTGAAGACTAATTCTTGCATAGTTTGATTTACAGAAAGAATTATTCCGTTTCCTAAGTTTGGATTTTTCCTGATTTTGTTTTGGTTCTGAAAAAAAAGCCATAGGGGCAATATCACAATAAAATGTCACAGATCAAAGCTGTCTGAATGTCTTCAAGAATTTTTTTTTAAGTGTACTCTTTTCCTCCTTATTGATAGAATGCAGCAACTTTTGAAGATATTGAGAAACCAGCATCAACTTATCAGAAGACCAAGCCAATAGAAGCTGGTACGGCATTGGCCCCAAATCCTTTCTTTGGAGGTGATAATGTTCAAAAACCCAGGATATTGCTGTTGATGTGGTAGTGCTGAGTAAGAATCATCTAGAGAGAACCGCTTTATTTGCAGGTTTCTAGCAACTTCAACTACTCTCTCCCTCCTCTCTTTAGAGGTTGTTTTGGTTTGTTGTTTTTTTTTCCTTGAGGGTCCTCAAAGTTGAGGAAGGGAGAATAAAAAGCATCTAAGTGAAGAATAGAATTGAGCACTGGAGACTGTACCATGAAGGAGAGGAGGGAAAAGTGTTGCAGAGGTTTTTATATAAGAGGAAGTAGTGCACAAGAAGTTTGGACTTGGAAGGGGAGAGGGAGAAAGAGGGATAGAAGGACTTCTTGAACTGAGTTCAGAGAGCAGAAAAGCAGAAACATGTTCAGTCCTAGCAGAAATTTGTACCAAAACCTCATTCCACACTACCTTTATACAGAACCTTAAACAACATTTGGCTTTAATTTTTTTAAATGTTACAGTTGCTAATAAAACAAGCAGCATCCGAGCTAACTTTGAAAACCTAGCCAAGGAAAAAGAGCAGGAAGACCGAAGGAAGGCAGAAGCTGAGAGAGCACAAAGAATGGCCAGGGAGAAACAAGAACAGGAGGAGGCTCGAAGGAAACTGGAGGTCAGTAAGATTTTAATCCCATTTGAGCAGTGTGTCCAATCTGTTTCAATGCAATGCTGGGAGAAAAGAGAATCTTTTAAGAAAAGATGCTTTCCTTCTTTCCCAACAGGCTTTAAAGCTGTTTGTGTGTTTGCCTGTGTTTGTACCTGTGCTTTTCCTGTTTGTGACTCCAGCCATCTCTCGGCATGCACCATACGTGTAGCAGACATCAGATAGGGTGATAGGGTAACAACAGTATATAACTTTTTTATTTAGCCTATCCCAAAATATGTATGCTAGTCCTGACCACTAATCTTTGCAGCCTGACCTTTTCCTACTATACTTTGGCCTCTGGGTGATACCAGATTCCCTTGGGCAAGAAGGAGCTCATAAGGGGAGAGACATGTGCTACCCGAAAGGCTGTGTATGAATGATTTTTCAAGAAATTTAATACTGTGGTGATAGTGATGCTGTTTTTTTTGGAATCAATATTGTGGAAGATGGGGGTGCTATTGCCCCTTGGTATAGCATACACCCATGAGGGAAATAATCTTCCAAATGTTAACTGAATCTTATTTTGAGAATTAAGAAAATCAGTTTAGCATTGATATGGTTAAAAGCTTCGTGATTTCTGTGTTATTCATAGGCAAAATAATTCCAGGAAATGTTTAGTCACAAACTACATTTTATCTGCTTTATAGAATTCGCATATTTGGTGAAACTCTGCTGCTGAGATGGAGAGACTACTGCCTTAATAGCACTTTGTCCTCGTGTCTTGTTCTTTGCTTATCTTCAGGAATCCTGAGGGCCTGCTGTCTGCAGCTGTGTAACCTTTCCTGCAAGCTGCTGTAGCAGTGTTGTCCAGAGCCTCTGTGGCAGTTTCCCTTGTGGTCCCATGCTGTTACTCTGATTTTGTGGCCTCACACTGATATTATGGCAGGGAGTGGGAAGCAGTTGATGCTGGCATAAGAACAGTCCCTCTTTTCCCCTTCTCCATCACTTCCTGTTTTACAGACAGTAGTTTACACTAGAGAAGACTAAACATAGGATGCAAAAAGATAGGGGTCTTTTAAATTCTGAATAAATATTACTTAGCCATACATGTGCACTGAGACTTAACAGCCAACCAGTGTGCAACACTGATGGTGAAACAGCATGCTCCAACTAGTGGTAATAGTGTCCCAAGCAGGAACAACCAGTAGGGAGACTGAGCAGGTCCTTATGAAAAGTACACAGTACTTGACGAGATGCGCAGGAAAAATGCTCATCCTTTTCATCTTCATCGTTGCCGCTTGCTGCTCTGAAGACACCCTCCCAGAGGAGAATGCTTGTCTGGGACCCTCATCACTGCTCTGGCTGGCTGTGGGGGAGTTTTCCGATTTACTTCTTCTCTCTCTCTTTCTCCTCTTTTGTTTCTATTTTCCGCCAAAAGTATCTTTCATTGTTAGAGCTGTATGCCACCAGCTGCAGACCCTACTAGTAAATCTTCTTGCATGTGAACTTGTCTCTGCATCCTCTGTGAGACATCTGGAATCCAGGAAAGACTGTCAGATGGTTTCTCAGATCTGTTCGGTCCTTTGCCTAACGACAAATGGGGCAGACCCAATGACTGGTTTCTCAGATGTGGTAGATACTTCCCCTTAGTGGGATGCTGCTACAGGATGTCAGGGTGTGGTGTTCATCCCTTTCCGTCAGTATGGTCTGATTCATCACAAATTTAGACTTGGTGTAAATAATTTGCTTTACAAGTATGAAAAACTAAACGCATGGTAGGCTTATGGTAACCTAGCTCCGATCTTTCTAAACTAAGAAAAATACACTGCAGTGAAACTTCACGTTACTTCACATTAACTAAGCTAGCCTAAACCAGCATGGCTGCCAACGGCAGCACTCTCGAGCCACCTTATTTCTTATGCCAGAGAAGGATCTGTATAGTCACACAAAAGTGGAAAATGAACCCTAAGAAATAAACCATCTAGTTAACCCAAATCAGTTCCCCTGCCTGGTTCATTGGTTGGTTTCTCAACTCTGCTGGTCACAGGTGTGCAGGGCAGTGCTGCTTCTGAAATAGATCTGCAATTTTGCTGTGCTGAAACTGCACGGCTCATGTATCTTTTGTATAGTTTGATTTCTGAAAACTGCTGACTTCCTTTTGAGTTCTGTTGGAATTTGGGAAATTCTAGCTTTATCAGGTAAATCAAGTCTCTCCATCTAAAGTGATTTCTGCTTTTTTTTTCTTTTTTTTCTTTCAGCTCATCACCTCTTTTGCCTTATGGCTTCAAGATGTACAGCATGAGCATATGTTTGCTGCATACATTTATCACAAGATGAATAGTAGTTCATCTCTGTGTATCACTGATTTCTTCTAGTGCTGCCTTCCATCCCTGTGTGCTTTGTGGACTTTTAATACCTTCCTCCAGCTACTGTTTGGATTTCTTTACTGTCCTTGAGAAAAACATTTTACACCTTTAGCACAGCATCTGCCACTTTCTTAAAGCTGGGAGAAGAAGAGATAAGGAGCTGAAGTTGAGAATTCAGTCTTTGATAAGGTTAGCCATCCCATTCTAGGGTGCCACTCTGTTAGTCAGCTTGGACTTCTCAGTGTCATTCAGCACATTGGATCAGGATACCATTAGGACTTGTGACTTACAACAAGCAGCATTGTTATCTCTGCGGGATTTAGTTTAGTAGATGCATCTACAATTCCCCAAATAAGGAAGAACCATGGTATAGGTTGATGCATATCAGAAGTGTTGTGCTGTTAATAAGGCCATTCTGCACCCACGAGATCACTTTGGACAGCCCTTGCTTCCAGTTATTGCTCAGAATTGCTAAGAAGTATCAGTCCCAAAGGAAAATGGACTTTCTTGGCATTCATCCTGCTCTTTCATTTCTTTCTCTAAGGTGCATATTTTCACCTGGCAGTAACTCCATTCTTCTGCTTTGTTCTCAGACAAGGTGTCTGGTGGTTTGGGGGCTTCTCAGTTGGCCTGTCTTGAAGCTTTTTAGGTCATCTTCAAGATACTGATGGTGCTTGCTAGACAACACTCCTCAACTGAGGACTGTTACTTCCTTACTTTGATTTGGTTGTTTCTAGGGAATTCTACAAAAGACCAGTCCCTGTAAATGGTGCAGTCCATCCTTGAATGCCTGGGTCTTACAGTGAATGTTCTGAAGTCAAAATCTTGACACAGAGCAATTACCAATTCTCAGATGGTAAGAGTTCTTTTGTTGCAGGATTCCAGGATACTTCATCCTTAACTCAGTGCTTCATCTCTTAGGCAACTACCTCATGAAAGTGTCTCTTTGCTAGGGTATGTGGCAACTTCATACTTCATACATTTTCTATACTTTATGTATGTTTTTTGCTCTGCACCTTTGCTACAAGCAGGACAATGTTCCTCAAGATTTGAGGAGGTACTTCATGTGGTGGCAGCTGTGTCTCCAGGGGCATGCCCTTTATGTTCCCTCTATCTTGACAAGTAGGGATATGAGTATATTCTAAAATACCATGTGATTTCATTGCACCACAGTTTTATTTCATAAGGGGCAACAGCTATGTGCCAGTGCTCTGGAGATCTGGTCCGTTTGGAGAACAGAGCTTTCATGCTTTGCTTATGAGTGATGACAGTATAATATGTTTTAGGAGAGATCCTCTGTTCTCTCAAAGCAGCAGTTGCCCTAAGTGATAAGTGTAGGGGGGGCACACGACTCTCTGAAGTTCACACATGTCAATCCTTCAGCTGTGATAGATGAGCTGTCTCGCAGTCCTTAGCGAGAACTGGGAAATATGTGCTGGTGCTCATGTGAATTTTTTGAAAGGTTGCATAGCTGACACAGAAAGTATCGATGCTTCTTTTTCAGAGAAGGTTCGCGTCCAGGTTTGGTCTTGGGTACCACCCTGAGACTGGTCAAGTGGACTGGTGCATGCATTTCTCCAGGTACCTCTGCCACCAAGCGCTGTGGTTACACTAGGGCAGGGCATCATGCTGTCGGCTTTCGTTGTCCCAGTATGGCCTGCACGTTTTGGTACTGTGCTGCCTTTGCCTTTCAGTGACCTTCAGTTCTCTCAGTCTGACCTGTATAAGAGGTTGTCTCTCTTGCTCATCTCAGTCTTGAAACAATCCAGTTCATGCTATGGATGCTGAATGGCTCTCCATTAGGCTATTCCTATTCGTGCAGTTGGAGCCATTTTTTTTTAACCAGTGAGGAGGAAATGACATATATCTTGCCAAAGTATTCAGGCTTTCCACTTAGTATTCCCTTCCGTTGCATGGGTTTGTAGTCTGGGCTGAGTCGGGGAAGAAGTTCAGCTTCTCCGTTAGCTCTCTTGCCATTCATTTTGGGTGATCATATGCTCGTAAGTAAGATCTGTGGATGGAGAGTGGTGAATTTAGGCTTTTGTTACCCTTTCAGCTTTTCATTGAGTTTTCCTCCTGCTGAGGAAACAGTTCTCCAGAAGGCTTTAAATGTAGTAACACAGGTTCTCATGAGTCATTGAACTGTTATGTCTTACCCCCCCCTTTCTCTCTCAAAAATGACTTTCTTTCTTTCTTTACTGTTATTTTTTCTGTCAGTGTGGGTTAAATTCAAGCCGCTATGCTTGATTTTTCTTGTGCTTCATCAAAGATCCTGTTGCCTGGACACAGTTGAAGTTTTTTCCAAAGCTGGTATTTAAATTTCCCCATAACCAAATGATTAATGTTCTTCCAGACTGAGCATCTCCGTGGTTAATTGTGTGATTCTGCAGACATTGAGGGAGGAAGGACGAGGTTAAGGGGAAACTGAAATGGCACTGGCTGCGCTGCCCCTTGCTCACAAGCTGAACATGAAAAGGGAAGGGATGTAAGCCACACCGTCCACAGATACTGTAGAGGGTGGGAATGGACTTTGACTTAAGTGAACTTTATTTCTTTACGTGAACTTCCTGGCACAGACAGAAAGTTCTCTCACTTCAAGTAAGTACGTGGGCATACGTACTCCCACAATGGGAATGTACATATGGACTGCATTCCTTCAAGAACTCTGTTTACTGGTACTCCTTTTTCTGTTTTGCTTTTCACGTATGTCACATAGTCAAATGGTGTTCAGGGAGCTCTTCTTTAACGGCTGGTTTGAATCGACGGGTGCCTCATGATTTAGCTAGCCTCTGCTACCTTAGAGAACAAGGCAGGATGTCCTTTCACACGGAGCGTTTCGGTGTGGAAGAAACCCAGCCTGAGGGGGGACCATGCAATTTAAATGTTTTATGGCAATTATGCTGTGGCTGTCCTAAACTGTAGTCTGGATCGCAGAGACCCATTTCCTAGGACAAATTGTTCAAATTATTGCCGTGTTTGACATTGTTAATGGATTGGTACTTCTTAATTTGTCCCCAAACTTAGATTTGACTTCTAATAAACACTTTGCTGGTGCTTTTTTATCTGTAGAATGGGAGTTAAAAGTGAGGGAGGGCTGTTCACATCAGGACAGATTTTTTTTCAGAAAGCACAGCACTAAGCTTTGAATTGTCTTCAAAGCTGGCTCTGTTCTCAAGACACGCTTTGCTTCCTTTGTTAGATGTATTTTTTCTGAGGTGTGACAAACAAAGGAAAGGAAGATTATTTTTTTTTGTGGCAGAGTTCTATCACTTCATCTCTGGACTACAGTTTCTCCTGAGGATCCTTTGGGGACTTATGGCTCAATGGACCAAAACAACTGGACTGCACAGTCTCCCATAACATGTATTCTGTCTTCTTTTTTACAATAAAGAAGAAAGTTTGGCCCTAGATCCACAGTTTTCTTTTCCCCTGTGGTAAAGAGGGCAAAGTGAAATAGCTAGCTTAGAGTCTGTTGGGGTTTGGGGTTTTTTTAAGTCGTGCAAGCAATGTAGCATGTCTTGTGCTACAGTATGCTGGCTTTCTAATGAATGGTTTTCTAATGATGATTGTGGATTTGCCTTCTGATTCACAGGTGGGATGGCACAGTGTGAACTGCTTGAGTGCCAGAACACTTGATTCAGACCCACGTTCTTTGTGTCACAGAATACAACAGTGATACTGCTTTTATTTCTACCACATATAACTCTTCTGAGCGTTTGAATCCCTCATTGTCAGTATATAGGACTTAGTTTTGTCTGAGCTATTCAGTCTTTTGCCTTAGCAGGTGATTTGCAGACCTGCAAGAGCTCGCATGATCATTTCTCATCAAAGATAATACACCAGTTGTATAATTAGAACACGCGGGCTTCAGGTTCTCTAAACTTATGCTAAAATGGGACATGCCCAGCCAGCTAATGAACAGAATGAATATAGTGAACACAGAAACCCTGCAGCTCCTGTGGAAACGTGCCAAAGAACACTTGGGTACTCTGTTTTTAATCACATGTATGCATACATACTGTGCGGTTTTTGTTTCTTCGCTTTTTTCTCTTCTGCTTTGCTATATTTCTGAGGCTTTACTCTACAGCCAGCCTAAACCTTCAGGCAGGTCCAACGACCCAGCCAGTCCAGTCCTCTTCTGCTCCATGCTCACATCAGTTTATTTCAGAAGTTGCTGTCTGTCTGTCTTATTGGAGGGTTGTTTCTTGTTCAGAGTCATAGCATCAGTGATTAAACCGCACTGAAGTTTTTCTTTCTCTTCAATTAAGGAACAAGCTAAAGCCAAGAAACAAACTCCACCGCCATCTCCTACCACGCAGCCAACTGAGCAGAAGGCACCCTCGAGCCCAGTCTACGAGGTTTGTTAGAATCACTTTCAGTACCTGGTTTTTGATCCTACGCACAGGAACGTTTTTACAAAACACTGATGAACCTCACCTGTATTTCCACAGGATGCAGTTTCCTATGAAGCAGAGTCTGCCTACAAGAATTCCAGCACAACGTATTCAGCAGCGCGCGAGCCAGAGTCTGGCTACAAAGCTGCAGAGTCGGACTACCAAGAAGCAGTGAGTCAGCGAGAGCCAGAATACGAACCAGAGACTGTCTATGAAGTCACAGGGGCAGGAGACCATTACCAAGCAGGTAGAGTGTTTGTTTCAGATGTGAAGCCCTTTAAGATAAAGGTTATTTCCTTGGGCAACGACTCAATGAATAGTTCTGCTGATAGCATACTGTCCTGGTTTTCTAAAGTCTTAGTCTGATGAGCCTTTTTAGATTCTCCACCAACAAACTTTAATTAGGAAATTAAGATATGGCTAGAGCAAGGTTGAAATGACTTAACTGTTGCGAGATGATGCTGGAATAATTACAGTGCTCTCTAGAGTGTGAGTTCAAAAAGAAATGTAGGGGTAACCGTTTCCACCCTGTGTATTGCAGCTCAACTTGAGAAGAAAGCACAGAGATGGAGATTAAATGTGTGTTGGGCCAGTGCTGGCCCCAGCACTTCTTGGACTTTGAAATCCATGTGGTGTGTTCTGTGCCTATGAGGGAGTGGAGTAGGATGTCTGAAAGTAATGAAAGTGTAAGAATACAGTTCTTTTGAATTCCCGTTTTTCTCATCTCTTCTGGTTACTAAATGAGGGGTGAAGAATGAACCTGCTCTGGTATGAAAAACGGGAAATTTTAAAACAGGCCCCTTCCCCCCGGCCCGCAATGTGCACCCTTAACAAGGTATTACATAGTCTCTTACACACTGGTCTTGGCCTCAGTTGTTCTGTCGCATTTTACAACAGTGTTACAAGGCTGATTGATTTCATTTTATACTGTATTAAATGCCCACTTGTGAACACTTCCTTCCAGGCTTTAATTGTGTGCGATTTAGGGAGGAAATCCATTTCAGAAGGTACGTTGGCACTGCTGAAAACTTGCATAGTTTGTTCCCTGCTTCCTATGTGGGTTAGCAGTAGAATTAAGGGAGGAGCACCACAGAAAAGAACTTGGCGTGATAGGTATTGTGCTTCATACTTTTAATTTTTCTTCTCTCTCTCTTTAGAAGAAAATGCTTATGATGAATATGAAAATGAACTTGGAATTACAGCCATAGCCCTTTATGATTATCAAGCTGGTAAGCAAAGCTCTTGTTTTTGACCTTGTCTTTGAAAACTCTGTTCTGCACAGATAAGTCTGGATTTTTCCATTGCCTTTCATGGTGTAGTCTCTTGTTGTGATATATGACGTGAAGAAAGGAAGAATTAGGAATTTAGTGATTTAGCAATACCATTGAGGCACTTTGAAAATTACTAGACACAGTTTCTGGAAACGGTGGAAGCTTTCAAAATCTTTTTTTTAACCAAGTGTTAACGCTCTTGTTAAACCCTTGGCATACGTAGTTGGTTAAAGTCTTGACTGGTTAATTCTGAGGAGACATCAGGAAAGTAAAGTGGTTCTCGGTGTGTTAGGTAGCAATTGTTGCTCTAAGTTAGAAATGCACCCAAAACACAGTAGGAAAGAACCGATGACCTCATCACTCCAGAGAATGAGAAAGGGTCTGTCTTTACAGATTGTCATCGCCCGGTGCCCCATTGGGAGAGAGGAGGGTGATGGGTGTTGGTGTTATTTTTTAGCAACGGTGGGTTGATAGGTGGGATTGTGTAGTGTGGACTGCTCCTGTGTCAGCGCTGAACCTCTTCAACTCTCTTTCCAGCGGGTGATGACGAGATTTCCTTTGACCCAGATGACATCATCACAAACATAGAAATGATCGATGACGGCTGGTGGAGGGGTGTCTGCAAAGGCCGATACGGGTTGTTCCCCGCAAATTATGTGGAGCTGAGACAATAAAGACTATTGTCTTCTGGTTATGCCTTAATTCCCCAGTCAATAAATCTGACTTAATACACTACAAATCATGATGCTTTTCTGAGGATGGAGGGGTATATACATATTGCTTTTATATTTAATACTTTGCCGATGCTTTTTAAAATGTTTATGCCACAGAAATCGCTAATATATTGTAACTACTGTGTTCTTCACTAAGGCTCTTAAAATGATTTTCATGCATTTGGAAACATTTCTTCTCTGCCAAATTAGCAATTGTCATAAAAAGCTTTTTTGAGGACAATTAGCTGTCTGTCGTAATATTGCATGTTTTACTCATAAGTGAGCGGATTTACTTAGTGTTTAAGTCTAGTTAGTCTTCCACTAAATGTTTTCAGCTAAGAAAATCATGGCTATGCAGGTTATTTGCATTTCCACTAAGCAGGAGTGGGGAGGACTGGGGAAGTGCATAATTTTTTCTCTTCTTTTCCAGATAGCGTGTGAAAAAACAAAGAGAATGCTTGAAAGTTGCAGCTAATGGCAGTAAACCAAATACTGCCCAATATTTATGGAATATTAATGTTATGAAGGAAACAGTCTGGTTACTTTTTCCTTCTTTTGAAGTTCCTTGGCTCTTGCATTGATTTTATTTTATATTTTTCCTTTTTTCCTGTTCCTGCTCCTCCTGTTCACGTTATAGCAGAGGAGGGCTGCAAACGCTCTAGCACTGATTGTCCCACATTATTTTACTTTTTGGTTTTGTTTCACCCTCCTCTTTCCCAGGAAAACTTGGAAAAGTTACTATACAAGTGTTGAGTCACTCAGCGAGATTGCGGCTTGTTCCAAGGGAAACTGGCATCCGCATGTGCGTGACTACCTGCGGGAGTAGTCTCATTGCTTTAAACGGGAGCAAAAAGGCAGGGGGGGATTGCAGTTGTGTTCTGTGTGCAATACATCCTTTGTTCATGCAAGGAACGGCCTGCTGTGCAGTAACGACATTTTATGTAACTATGTTTTGAGTCAAGGAATGTTAATACAAGTAACTAGATTTAAAGCCCATATAAATGATCTCAATTTTTAAACCATACAAGAGACAACTCTACTTTTTGTACATTCAACAGAAACTGCCAGTAACGTTCTACTAAACAACAAAATTAAACCTGTTCTTTGCCAAAACTAAAACTGAAATTCTCATCGTTCTGGAAAGCTGACTTCACTGCAGATTTAGGGTCCCTACCAAAGATAGCAAGTTGCATCTAATAGTGCACGTGTTCAATGTATGTACTGTCTGTTTCCACCTTCTGATCAAAACAGGAATGGCAGAACTGGTGTAGTAGCTAAGAAAGAATGCAAAGAATTTTTGTAAACTGTAAATTCGGACCAACGGAATATAGAAGACCTGTATAAAATGATAAAATGTATAATGTATCTAGGAAGAAGGCATCGTGTTGAACCAATTCTTGGCCGGTTGGGACAATCCTTAATGAATGTCATATGTGTGTCATGATTATATATTTTTTTTCCTTTCCATGGTCTCATTTCTGCATTGTATTTGCATTACTAGGGTTGGGTTTTATATGCAGTTTATTTTATCCAATTTTGCATAGAACACCTCATAGGGATATGATTTTTTGTAAATTAAATATTCAATAAACTTTTTGAACCATTTGCATGGAATATTTTTGTATTTTTAAATTGCTTTGTTAGTCTGTTAAGCTTGAGACAAGATGAACTCTTCCTATCTGGGATGAGCTTGCACACAACGAGTCATCCTTCCTACGAGCTGCTGCATGATGCTCAGTGCTGTTGAGAAGGGCACCTACATTCTGCTCCACGTCCTTCCCTTCCTCAGAAACCCACTTGCTTTGTCTTTTTTACTCCTACCCCAGTGTGGAAATACTTAGATCTACATTAGACTTCAGGTGAACTTAAAGGAGATATTTTTCATTTTTCTTTAAGCATCTTAGCATCAGGATCCGTTTTGGTTTTTGTTTAGTGTGTCTGTTACTTCTGCTGGAAGTACCAGTGCGCTGTGATTTTGGTGAGGAGAATTGCTCCTGGCTTTTGGGAATACTGATGGCTGCAGGACACTGAGCACTCTTGAAAACACAGCCATCGGTTACGGTCAGATAAACTTTTACCATCACTTTAAAGCTGTTCTGCTCTTGTTTGTGGTCCTTAGGTCAGGTGCTCCCCAAAGCTTTGCTCCCGTAAGCCTCGGCTGCAGAAAGGTATCCTGCCTTGCTGTCCAAGCAAGCCCATATTTTACAGTTTCTAATCCTGAAATTTTCCGAGAATCTGATACTCGACAATGCACTGCTGGAAATGCCAAGAAAGAAAAAAACTAATGCCCCTTTTCTAATTATTGCTGCTATATTAACAGGAAATCCAAAGCTTCAGAGCTCACTGCCACAAGTCCTAAAATACAGTGAGCGAGAGCCGTTGCTTTAGCAGATCAGTTAAACCCACACGACTTGAGAAGAAAACGTGCACGTACAGGTAGGCTGTGTGCCCTAGAGGGGGTGGAGGGTGCGGTTATCAAAGCTTTGTGCTGCTAAAGGCGGATTTGAGGGGCCGGTGTGGGTGAAGAGGGGGGTGTGACCAGGTAGAACAGTGCCGGGAGAAGGGCGGCTGCTCCACTAAGGCTTTTTGATGTTTTTTTTTCACGCGAAGGTGTGTGAGGTATGGCTGCACGGTCTGGGGATGGGCGCTGCCGCTGCCAGAGCTGCTGAAAGGCAAACGGGCCCTGAGGAGGGTGCCACAGCTCCCTGCCTGGCAGGAGATGAGCTGGCAGGGAGGAGGAAGCTCCAAGGGAGAGGAGTACACAAAGCGCGTGTACTCGCTGCAGGTAATCGTCGTAGAACAGCATCGTGAGGAAAATACTGCAGTCCTGCATCCGTCTCCTGTGTCACAGAGTAAGATCAGGAGGAACTGAGTTACCGGAAGAAAAATTAGGTGACACTATCAGCAATATTATGGGTATTAAGTCTTGGGAGCTTATTAATGGATTGCCTCACCTAATGGAGAAAGTTGCATCTCCAATTTGAATTACTAATCTCACTATCACAGCCTGGCAAGGTGTTCTATACTACATTGATTCAATATCTTGTCAAGTGTATTTAGGTAGCAGCGTTAAGACTGTGCTATCACTACTACGAGATTAGATGTAGTCAAGTCTTAAAGATCACTCTTCTTCATCAGCAGTAATTGCTCACATTATGCGAAACACTGCTGGAAAACACCACCCCAAACTATCCGCGTTTACCGTCAGAAGGGCCGGCTCAGCCCTCCTCGTGGGTAACTAATGCGAGCAGCCGGCAAGCCCCTTAATTTCTGTTGCTGGCTGTCGTACTGATTCACGGGCTGACTTCGGCTGAGCCATTTGCTCTCCCGGCACCCCGAATTCATCACGTTGCTTCCTAACGCACATCCCGTTGTAGCCGCTAAGCGTGCTGGGGCTTCCGCTGACAGAAGGCAGCGGCAGCACCAGTTTCATTCACTGTCTAAGCAATTGATGATTTTACACTTCTGCGTGTCATTCTCCTGAATTAATTATAATTAAGCACATAGTAAGAATGCTTAATAGGGTATTTTTATAAATATTTCATAGCATTTTATAATATTTTATTTGCCTATTTCTGTAATAATTCCTAGTGATGCTAATGAGAGAAGGACATAGTTTGAAAAGTGGTTACGTGGGAAGCGGAGAAGTTATCGTGGACACGAGATATCCTTCACCATCCTGTGTGGCCGCGTTGCTGTGACAGAAACTGCAGCTTCCTTAAATCCCGGGCTGCAGGGCACTAGCGGCTGTCGACAGAGTGGATGGAAAGTTTCATGTCATACAAACTGATGGTATTTCCCTACGCACGTACGTTCGTCCCACTTTGTGCCTGAGGACCTGCTCATGTTAATTGTAGGTAGCTAATTGCCTTCTTTTTACTCACTGAATAAATTGCCTGAATTAGCTCTGCCTTTACTGCCAGTTTGGCAGCAACTTTGCTCTCATGGAAAAATGAGCTCTTGGCTAACGCCGGCACCAGCCGGTGTCTCTCTTATGCTGCGAGCGTAGCCCTACCCACCGAGCAGGTCGGGTAGAGGCCGGCTGAACACGGAGAGCGATGGAGAGCCCCTCTGCGGCGCCCGGTTGGCATCTCAAAGTCATTTTAAGAGCCTGGCAGAGCTTTACCAATGCATTTCTCAGATGCATTTTATCAAACCTCTCCTTAAGCTGCTGCTTTATTTTTAGTCTGCACAGATGGCAGGCTTAAGAGGATGGTGAAGAATGCGCCTGCATCCGATTTATCTTATATAAAGCCTTGAAGTATTTTGCTAGGCTTTTTTGTGCAATGGGCCATTACCAACTTGTTAATTCTAACTAGATTTTTCAATAGCGAGAATCAGCCTAACTGGGTTTTGACTTTTAACCAAGCAAGGCGAGCGGGAGGCAGGGGAAATTACAAAATGAAGCGCGGGGATGTTCCTCTGAAGAGGTGGTTCGGCTTTGACAAAATGCATACCAGCAAAATTTCATATCGCATGTGGTCTGTAACCACTGCAGTTTTTCCTGAACCCGGAAGGCTGACCATTGCAATCATCTCAGCATAGTCTCTCCCTTTTCTGTCAAGCAGAGCAAACGCTAGTTGCCAAGGATATTGAGCTGAAGCACCTCTGCAAATGCAGACTTTGTGATTTTCTGAGACTTTAGCCTATCATAGGAGCTTTCAAAGTGCAAACCACAGATGTTTAGTACACACACGGCAAGTTGATTCCTTGTAGTATGAAGTTCAAGAGCTGCTGCTGTCTCGTGTAGTTCATATTCACCTTCCTGCAGGCTTCCTATGTTATACCAGGATGCGGAGCCTTCAAGATTCAGGCTGCAATAACGTAGGCGTGTTATTGCATGCTTGTCCGTTTCTAAGTATCAACAGGATGCTGATGATGCAGTGCTTAGTTTTTTGCTAAATTTGAAGAAGCTTCCTCAAATTCTGCTCACGTTGAGCGCACTGCTTCTAGTGTGATTTACAGACGCTGCTATAAAGTTAGTTGGCAAAAGGGAAATTGATATATTAGTCCATGGAAAGAGGAAAAAGAACAAAAATCAATCTCGACCGTGCGATGCTAAGTGTACAGAGTACTGCCTTGGATGGCTTCCAAAAAGGGAATTTGAATTGATCAATACAGCTTTCCTTGACACATTTGCCCCAGAATCTGGGAAGCTGGGACAGAAAAGGGGCGATGCATCTTCCACTGCCTGGGGAGTGCCTGGCACACAGCAAGGGAACCTTAAAGAGAGGTGCGTGGTGGTGTAGTAACGCTTGCCACAAAAAAAAAAAACAACAGAGTTTAGTGGCCATTTTCTAAATTGGCCAAAATTAGTTTAACAATTACTGTTAATTAAGCAGCCAAAAAAAAAAAATATCTAGCTGTTTCAGCTGTTTCCATTATCTAAGCCCACTGAAAATGAGAAGCCGGGGCTCTGCCTACCGGGACCGGGAGCTGACAGTTCCCTCTTGCATTCAAGCTGGCTGTTTGCATGGTAGCCATCTATCTACACACTTACCTAAAAAGAAAGAGGCAGTGGCACTTCAGAGTTTAAAATCCTGCCTCATTAGCCTTCAGATGAGGTGTGGTGCTGGTCTACTCCGTAAAGGCTCCGAAGAGCAGAACATCACACAGCTGTGCAGTTAGATGCCTTCACCTCTTCTCTTTCTGCAGGGGAAGGAGCACGGCTAAATTGCAACCGAAGAGCCGAAAGGGGGTTTTTGGTGTCCTCCTCCTCCTCCAATCTGTGCTCGCTGCTCAGCTCAGAGCCCAGGGCATGGCCACACCCGTTCTGGCCGACTATAAACTTCTAGCAGCACTCCCACCATAAAAACGAAGATGCTCTTCAGAGCTGAGCTCAGACAACTTCCCAGGTCAGCGGGGGGTTTTTGTGTCGAATTCCACATTTTTGGGTTCTGGATGTTTGAGGCAGTGCAACGTACTGCAAAAATGCAAGATGTCAGAGATACTGAAAATCAAAAGCTTAATGAATTGTCTAGATGGTGAGATCCACTGCAAGAGAAGGAGTCCTAAGTGAACAATAAACTTCAAGCTAAAGCCAAGTCAGGAGCTGGGGCGTCACTAAGAATCTGATTTAATTTATTTTCTCTTAAAAATGTCTGTAAGCCTATGCCTACAAAAGCTTTAAAGAAATTATGCAATTTGCTTTCTTGCCTGCTTTGGCAATGAGACCAAAGAGGCTACGTAGTATTACCTTTGCTCAGACTAGTTGTGAAAGTGTCAGGTAAAAAGCTTTATAGTTTTTATTAATAGCCATTTTCCTCACTGTTTTGAGCCTAGTAAAGCTGTCACTGAAGAATTATTAGACCTTTTTAACTGGATAAAGAAATAGTTTGTTTCAATAGCATCTGTGATTAAAGACCAGGGCAGGAAGCAGTCAAACGCAGGAGCTCACGCTGGAGGCACTGAGGCAGGAGCAGGTACGATGCCAGCATCCGCCCTGTGCCCGCATCATTCCTCTGCGTTGAAGAGATTCTAAAGTTACGTCCTTTGGTGCATTAATGCTCAAAATCTTAAGCTCACAGATGACACTAACCTCAAAGGAGTCCATGGTAATTTTATAGCCCTATGGAGTAATTGATTAGTGTTCAAGTTCAGCATAAATTACTGCATGAATAAATTACTCCGCAGCTGCTGACGTATTCAGTGGCACCGGCGGCACTGTGCCATGCTATGTGGGACTCCACATAGACCTGCGGCAATCACAGCAGCGTCCAGGTTGGAAGGGACCTTTAAGATCATCAAGTCGAACCATCAACCCAACACTGCCAAGTCCACCACTAAACCGCGTCCCTCAGCGCTGCATCTACCCGTCTTTTAAACACCTCCAGCGATGGTGACTCCACCACTTCCCTGGGCAGCCCGTGCCAATGCTTGACAACCCTTTTGGTGAAGAAATTTTTCCCAATATCTAGTCTAAACCTCCCCTGGCATAACATGAGGCCATTTCCTCTTGTCCAATGCTTCCTTACCTGATGAGAGTACAGACACAGTATTTCCTACAGTCACAGAACGGTTTCTCGTGTTAACAACCTGCAGAGGGTCGACCCTGGAAAGCAGCGTAGCTCCTGGACTGTGTGTGAAGCTCCGCTTGGGTGCAACAGCGTAAGGTAGGACCTAAATTGCATGAAGAGCAATTTCATTTGCCTTAGAGCACATTTGTCATAGTGAGGCTTATCTTTTCATTATAGGTGCTGCCTGGCCCTGTGTGCCTGATCTCCTTTGATGTGACATTTTTGCCAGTGAGGGTGTGCACGATGCCACCCTGCTCTTTGGTGCCTCCTCCCTTTCCCCAGGGTGAGATCACCTCTCCTGGCCCCTGCGGAGGTGCATGGCCAAACCCGCAAGCCGTGGCCGGACAGTCAGCTCCAGCCCTCCTCAGCTATCCGGGCGTTACCATCTCAGCTCCTGGCACTGCTGCTGTCGCTGGGCGCTTAGCTCGAAGTGCAGCATTTGCCAACTTGTTCGACCCATTTCCTTCTTCAAACAGTTGGGCTTCTCCAGGTGCTCAGTTGTATCTGCTCACACGGGGCATTTTTGTGTTGAAAATGCTCCTGGTAAACACAGATGTGTTACAGCTGTTTGGGCAACTGCTTCAAACTGCATTCCTTTTGCCTGTTGCCCTCCTGGTTGTCACAGTGACCTGAAGAAAGCTCCAGTTGATAAACGCAGTGCTCTCTGCATCCCTCCACGTGCTGGTGTCCTCTTGCAGTATCTGGAGTTTCTGATTTCACATCTCCTACTTTTGGCAAAGGAGAGCGATGGTGAGAGTGGTTTAACGCTTGAGCTTCGTTTGCTCAGCCCATGCTGAAGCGCTGCCCCCCTTTCTGTGAGCTCCTGGCCCGGCTGGGCCATACCATCCCTCCTCGGCAAGACAAACCCACGGTATGAGTATGGTTCAGCTGCTGGCAGCTAGCAGGGGCTAATACAGCATCCCTGGGCAGCGCTGTAACAGCCAGAGATGTCCCTATTTTAGGCTGGGTAGACCATAGCTGGATAAGATCGCTGTGAGAGAAAAGTCAGGCGAGCCAATACAACATGTGACTGTTCGAATAGTTTTGATTTTTTCATAAGCCCTTTTGGCCAACCTTGTGGATCTCCCTCTTAGAGAACGTTTTGGATTGTATTTAGATCTACAGTGATCTATGACAAGCAGTTGCTGTAAGTGAAAGTGATGCCATGTTGATTTGCGGGTCCCCAGTCTAGCATTTAACATAAAAGTTCTAAAATTAAAGGTCTGGGGGTTCCGGAAGAAAGCCTACAGTGCACGTGCATCGCACCAGGAATTATCGGCTTCTCTTTGAAAGGAAAACGTATGACAAACTAAACTTCAGGTAGGTCAGTAGAAGTACAAAGACATTCGTGAAATCGTGTTAGGTGTTTTGTCGAATCTTGGGCAGGAATCGACATTTGCTGAAACTTTGGAAGAAAGGGAGCTGCCAACTGCTGCATCCCGAGCCGAGGAGCAGCTCTTTGTTTCACGGGTAAGTTCATCCTCTCAGTGACCATTACCACAGCTCTGCTCTCAAGTTGCATGGCAGAAACCAAGGCGAGCCAAGTTACCCTCTGCTACTAAAACAAAGGTAAGCGCTTTTATATGTGAAATCAGCTAATGTTCCCTCGCCTCCGGACTGAGGAACGGCAGGAGAGAGTAGCTCTGTCCCCAGGTGACGGTTCTCAGCTCTGTTGGCCATCCTCTCCGTAAGCGTGCCGTCCCACGCCCTAGCTCACCCACTTGCTAATTTTCTTCAGCAATGTATGGTCATTTAACCTACGCGGTACGAGATAATTACGTGCTCGTTTACATTTGTACTACTTCTAACATCATTATTGTTACCGTTGCTATTAGTCAGAGGTACGTGTCCACCCGTGCCAAACAGCCCTGGACGCCGGCCCACGCGCAGCCCAGCGCGATGAGCGTTAGGAGCTTTGTACTCCACTTCAGGATCAGTTATTCTTCCCAGGCACACTGCGCGCCGTTTCTGCTAAAATACAAACTACTCCGTGTATCATCTTACCCTGAATTCCTATATTTATGCCAACCAGAAGAAATCCTAATTATCTAAGCCTCTAAGTGCTCTGGCTCCCTCGTTTTTGCACAACAGTGCAAGAAACCTTAATGTGGTCACCAAAGCACTGATAAAAATTAAGGCAATCAAAATCTGTCTTAATGTAGTGATATAAGAACTCAAACACAGCCTGGTAGTATTCCAAGTTTATAATAAGATTTCTCTACTAAATATTGGGTGTTATTTCCATTGCAATCTGGAAACAAACTCTCCCGTGAGCTCATTCTACCTGAGCCTACAGCTTTTAAAATTGCATTACTGCCGATTTGCACTCGAATAACCTTTTCCTTCTGTAAACTCTCAGGTGTTAGTTTTGGCCTTTGGCTTTTCTGGCTGAAAACTACAAGCAGATTCAAATTCAAATGTTCTTACATTGAAGTTGTAAGTATCCTTTTTTATAAAGAAAGTGTTATTTATGTTGAAGGGCTCTGAACATTTTAGAAATGGCTGATTAAATCCTGCCCTTTGTTAGCACTACTGGATAGGCATTGTTGTGCTACTATTTGTCTCTGATTTTAATAGTTAGCTGTATATGACAGTACAAACACCCCCCTGGCCAAATTAAGATCACCAAAATACCCGTTGGAGCAGCGCCTACTGGCCCAGGTAGTCAGTAGAAAAATGACAAATCCTAACTGAGGTGAGGACTGGAGCAACGCACGCTCGTGAACGCGAGCGGCAGCAGGGCTTTACCCCGAGAGCGCTTGGCCAGAGACCCAACACTCCCGGGCCAGACGCTCTACCCAACGTTCACTCTGTGCGCAGCATCTGTCTCCGCACACTTGCCGTGGTTTTCTCCTGCTCCTTGGAGCAGTTCTCCTGTTTCCCCTGGAAGCGCTGAGCGGAGGAATGGGAGGAGGGACCGCGTGCTCAGGCTTTGGCTCTGTGGCCACAGCCAAGACTCGCCCATGGGTCAGCGCAGCTCAGGAGAGGTTCGAGTCACTTATATGCATTATTAAAATCAGCTCATACATGGAGCTGTAGGGGCAGTGCTTGTTTTATTTAATAAATGAGATAATCTGCTACTAATATCATTCCACTGTGTCTTACCACCTGGAATGCATAAACTTTTCCTGAATACAAAATGGTTTTTATCTGTGCCCAGAAGAATTCACTTAGGCAAATCTTTTTTTTTTTTTTTAGTTTTGTTGGGAAACAATCATGGAAAAATATTTACTGTGAAGTGGAAAGCACTAGAAGAAAGAGAAGGAATGTCACGTATCCAGGAAGAATAAAAGATTAGTCAGGAAAAAGAATCTGTCCTGAGTAAAAATAGCGATAGCTGAGCAGCTAATGACAGGACGGTTTTCCTTTTTGAGTCTTTCCACTTTTCATTAACGTAAGCAACTGTCAGCCACCTGCCTATGTCTTTGCTTGCTTGAATTCCCCTGTAAATGCTGGCCTAGGTGACAAAGGCATTCCACTGCTTCTGAAAACGTTACTTAGATCTCTGGGTAGTCTTCGTGCACCATCACTCTTAACACACTGTAGGAAAATGTCACCAAACAAGGCAGCGCTTGCCCCATCTCGATCACGCAATGTCCTGCCGCTCTTCCCAACCCCAACCGACCAGCGCAGCTTCTCCGAGAAGCACCAGGAATACTAATGGAGCTGGTTTTCCTCTTTGCTCTGCATAAGGTGGTCTTACAACCTCAGATGTTCAACAGCTTTTAGACTTAAAAACCAAACAAACCAGAATGAGTTGGTTTTATGTTGTGGAAGGTTTTCTCTGAGACTCCATTTACAGTTCAGGGATACAACTTACTCTTCTAATAAACCTGAGTCTCAAATAATTAGATAAAACTTGTACTTTCAGTACTCTAAGTGAGCAAACATAATGAAATATTGTCACTGTCTAACTGGATGGCAACACTGATGTCCTTATTAATAGGTTACTCCACTGCCCTTTAGGGGACAGCGAGTCATCCAGAGTCACACCTTGGTTTCTCTTTGTTTCTGAATGTTGGTTTTGCCTTTCAAATCTCTGAAAGCCATTCTTCATAAGGTTCGTTATTGTGGTTAACTAGACAGGAGTTTCCCCATCTGATGGGACATCCTCCAGTTAGAAAGTTTCCTTCATCTGCTATTTAATGGTGGAAAAAAATTAAGAAAAATCAACATGTACTGCTAAAAATTAAGCTTTGAGGCTTTGTGGAAATTGCTACAAGCTCTCTGCTATCTTTGCATACAAGCTAAACTAAACACCCAAGCCCAGTATCCGGCCTGATAACTCCTGTTCTGAGGTGAAGGAGGATGATATAGCACCAGACAGCTTGGAGGAGGAGAACAAAACAAAATAACAAACGTATTCAAGCAAAATAGGCTGAAATGAAAAATCCTTACCCTTAAAGAGCGCAAGGAAAAGATGAAGCTTCCAGCCCTAGAGCTCTCTCCCCAGCTCTTCCCGACAAAGAAGTGAGAACTGTCCCACTTCATGGTCCTTCTCTTTTATAAGCCCCATGGCTAAACCACATGACCAGGCAATAAACAGCCAGTAAACAGGGGGGAGGCTGAAATGCCTCTGAGTGGTGGCCAGGTGCCTTTGTTTGTCGGAATTTATGATCTCGTTAGCAGGATGCTGTAAAGGATGAGGCTCATGGTGGACCAGGCTCACCAGATGCCTGGTGATGGCCATTAATTTGAATTTCAGTAACTTTCACCTAACGTGAAATACATCTGGAAGAGAGAGTGCCCCGCTCAGGTGCTCTAACGCAACAGAGAAAGAAGCATCACGGTGCCGTGTCTACCTGGGCACAACTGTGCCGATGTACCCCGATGCTCCCCCTGGGGGGAGGGGGTTAAACTGTAGAATCATGGAATGGTTTAGGTTGGAAGGGACCTCAAAGATCATCCAGTGCCCCCCCCCTGCCCTGGGCAGGGGCACCTCCCCCCCCAGCCCAGGTTGCTCCGAGCCCCGTCCAGCCTGGCCTGGAACACCTCCGGGGATGGGGGATGTTTGTGCACCCTCAGTCCGTCCTGATAATGTGAGGGTACCCTCTTACAGAGTGACCTGTGAGAACAGAGTCATGTCCATGGAGCCATCTGAAAGAATACCTCTCAAGAAGAAGTGAAATTTGTTTCTCTTTAATTCAGGTAATACAAAAGCTGGTGTTTGCTTTCCTGCCTTTTATTTTTTACAGAGATCCATGCATGATGGCAGCTGTGATGTAATACACATAAAAAAATCCCAGTGACAGTGGACAGGGTGTGAATGATGGCAACATCAATCCAATGGTCTTTAGCTCTTTGA
>VZSZ01006909.1:340375-372951 GCA_013398815.1 Ibidorhyncha struthersii | reverse complement strand
CCCCCGAAGGTGAGGAATGGTACAGCACTTGCTAACGGCAGCATCAGGGCTCCATGCTTAGTCCCTGAATCCTGTAGCCTTGAATTTAATCCCTAACGAGTTGCAGCTCAAACACCTACTTTTACGCCAACAAGAGGATGCGCTGCCGTGCAGGGGTAGTAGGATTTTCTCTCTCCTGAACAAACCATTGCCCATATGTGGTCCCTCTCCCCTGAAATTTATTAATGCTGCAGCCAACCCTTAGGTTTTGCATCTTCTAGACGCGTAGCTTAGGTTTTGCTTCTCTGCACCAGTGCTTTGGTATTAATCTAATTATTACTTTTTAACATAAAATATATAATCACCACCTGTAGCAGGTGTAGCAATCTACGACAGCTGGGCTTCCCAGTTGCCAAGCCCTCGTGTCCCACCCTGCTCGCTGGTGAGGGAGACTCATCCTGTGAGCCTTTGCAGCCTCTCCTGTGCTGTGCTGGGCCAAACAATTTGAAATCCTACAAAATAAGGGCTTCACATGGGAGGTGTCACCCCCCTCGTTGTGCATTCAAACGCCTCAGTCATAGAATCACAGACTGGTTAGAGCTGGAAGGGACCTTAAAGATCATCTAGTTCCAAACTAGGGACACCTTCTGCTAGACCAGGTTGCTCAAAGCCCCATCCAACCTGGCCTTGGGAGAGTCAATCTCCCCAGTCCAGCGGGGAAACACGGGTTTAGAGCCGTCATCCATCATCCCAGCTAAGGGGGTTTGCCCCCGGCGTAGGCTGGGCTCCCACCACCCTCTTCTTCCCAGCCCAGCCTGTGGCTTCTGCAGAGCAGTTTGCACGGAAGGTGCACAGAACTGCATGGCGTGAGAAACGCACGCAGGACCTCTCCTGAATTTATGAACTTCCAGCGCCTTGGGGTCGTGAACTCCCACACTATTCCTTGTAGGAAATTACACCGCAGCCCCGCTCTTCTCCCAGTTAGGACTTTCTTCCAATCTGAATTTATTCATCGCCAATTGGTAACACGTTCTTCTAGCACCAACGTTCCTTTTAGTTAAAATCCCTCTCCTGGCTGTTCACCCACTCATGTGAGTGGGAAAAGCAGACATCTCATTTCAGCCTTCTATTTGCTTGGTTAAATAGAGCGAGTCATTTCAAGAACCTGCTGCAAGCCCCCACTCACAGCATCTCGCTAGCAGCTGGTTCCCACACCTATCCCGATCGTACCCGCTGCAGATGAGCTCCTGTGAACACCCTTCAGCCCACTCACATTAATAGGTCCTCATTTCTTGTTGAAAACACCTTGTCTTTTTCATGGCTATGTATTGTGCATGTCTTGATAAAGACAAAGTTTTCTCTTCCTTTCTGACACCTCCAACAGCTTAGTCCCATGGATTCATGGCAAGATTTTTTTTTCCGCTCGATGCATTTTGTACGAGCAAATTTTCCCTGTTTCCATCGCACCTGTCTTCCAAATGTACAATATGCTATACTGAGCTTCCCTGCGAAAAAACAGCCTTGTCACCAGCACAGACAGTTAATACACACAGTATCAGGTCTAATATCAGTGCCTTTTCTCTAAAGGGCTGAAGAGTGCCTGATGGTACCGAGGCAGCATGAGAACACCCGGTTGAGTGAGGACACGTGTGGAAATGATAGACCGAAAGACAAGGTGTGGAAATGATCTGCTTTGAATCCACACGGCATGGGAGGAATGTCTTGCTGAAAGTAAAACTTCTTTTCTAAGAATTGCAAAGTAGCTTCTGGAAGCCACCTACCCGTGTTTCGGAGCTTCTCTGTAACGCAGAAAATTAGCATTATTAGAGATTTCAAACAACCTCGGGTGAAATGTACAGGATGTAATCTGTTACTGGGTCACTATAAAGTCTTACAGGTGAATTAAATAGACCTACAGAACGTTGCACACATTAAAACTAACACTGCTTTGTAAAGAGAGGAAATTGTTGAGCCAGACAGAGCAAATGGAGAACAGGGGATACTGCATGGCTTCAAGTAAAAAAATAAAATTTGTAGCACAATAGTATTTTTTTGCATGATTAGACACAGAGCTCAAATTTGACTATGTCCAGCTATAAAAGAAGTTATTTTTGTTCATTTTTCAATACTGCATGTGGACTAATAAGTAAACGAGACGTCAAGTCCTGTCTCGGCCACCTTTCTCTCTGCTCTCCTCTAACGAGAGACTTGGAGCTCTCACCTTGACTTCACCACCGCGCACCTTAAAAGGTCTGACATCAGCTTCCAACGAGCCCTCAGGATGCACCGAAGGTCCAAGCAAGATGACAAATGACTGACATGGTCACAATAGGTCCTCCCTAAATATTTTCTCGGGGCCAGGTCCGGTCGGGAGCACCGTGCTTGGCAGTTCTCAACATTCTTTATGGCCAACTGAGCACCCGTTGAGGGCGCTGTGAATTCTTTCCATCATGGTAACGAGGCACCGCTTCCCCCAGGATTTGTTTGGAAGAACATCCTTAAGGAAAAGGAATCAAAGGCCTCAGAAGGTTGGGCAGCAGAGAGGTTATCTCCGCTGCCCCAAACCTCAGTTTCAGCTATTCCGAGGCTTTTTTCCCAGAAGTTACAAGAAATTGCTTTAAATTGCTTTTAAGTATGTGAGGAAGCTAGAATATTAGAGACAATTGGACAATGCAGAAATAGCAGTGGAAAATAACCCATTAAAACATGAATTACGTTTTGAGATTTCTGTATATTGTATTCTCTTCGGATTTGCAAAGCAAAAAGGTACACTGCAACATTTATTCCGGTACATTTTAAAGCACATGCAACACCGGTGTCCTATTTGTACATTGGTTTCTAATGCTGGCCAAGAACCTTTACATTAAAAGCATACAAGAACTCACACACGCGTGCATGTATTCCTTCTAGCGTTAGTCCTGAGGAAAAAACTGAAATTTTACTTGAGACACCAAACTTCGGTTCTGCAAGTAGATCTGGGAAATAACCCAGCAGCTATTCGGAACTCCTTCCTAACCGCATTACCTTGCACTCTTTTGCAGCTTGGATCTGAACTATCTGCCGTCCATCAGACTGCAACGTTTGAAATGGTTCCAAACAGTCCCAAGATTTGCAGCACTGGAGCCAAAAACTATGTTCTCTTTCAAAAACATGCTCGATGCAGATGAAGGATCATATGGAGATGCTAACATTCAAAACAGAAAATTGATAAAACAGAAGCACATATAAACTCCAAAACACATCACAGTTCTTTAAAGATTTCTCATTCAGTGTATAATTGGTGTAATTATACAGTCAGCCTTTCTTTCTGACAAATATTCAAGCCAACTTACAATAATCAACAATTTGCTAAAGTGACCCCTTGTTGAAAGAATGACGATTGTTTAAAATAAATATGTATTTTAAAAGATCTTATATTGCTCTGAGACTGCGTCCATCAAATTCCACTAGATGTCAGCGTTATAGAACCAGTTTGTTTCAGACTTAAAAGCATTAAGTCCCCTTGGTTTGTTTATTATTGTTACCTTCTCTGTGAAATACAGTACATGTCAACTACACCAATAACCAAGCAAGTATTTATGGCAGTAAACTGAACCCAAAATCACAGTCTTGTTTCATTTCCGCCCCTCATTTCCTTGATTTGAATAGAGGACTTCAAATCAGTCTCTTAATGCCGAAAAAATGTTTTGAAATAAGACGTAAATAATTTCACTTTTTCTAACCAGCTTCCCTCACGCAGCGACACGGACTTCTCACTCCAAAACCCGGCACTACGTGCTCTTCTTTCGTCATGTACTAGAATACCTTGAAGATAAAGCTCTTTATGTTAAATACAGTGTAGTTGATCCAGGTTGAAAATTATAAGGCACATACATTTTTTTTTTCTTTTTTTAAACCCCACATATTTTGAAGTACTGTTACAATCGTGCTATTCGGGATGGCCCAGCACAGCTACTGGATTTTTTTTTTTTCCATGGTTTTGGACAAAAGGAATGAAAGACCACGAAATGCAGAAAACTACAGAAAACCAAGAACGAAACAAAACACAACACATCGATACAACATACACTACAACAGCCATGACCAAATCTTCTCATTTCTTTGACCAACAAAGCATTGACAATTGCAAAGCGTTCTTTGTTTTGCACTGTAAATACCTGACTTTATTTAGATACACAGATGTTTATCACTGGATTGCCACAATACCTGAAATAAAAAAAAAAAGGCTGTATTTTCTTCTATCTTTTTTAACAAAACAAAGCTGCCAAGTAATTGTTGCTGGAAAAATATGAGAGAAATAATAGATAACGACAAAAATGATGAACTAGAACCACCGCTGAGAAGAGAATAATAGTTAAAGAACATTTGAAACCAAATGACAACAGTTCTAGGCATTTATTCCAATATCTTAGAAAATAAAAAAATATTCTTCATTGCATCACCATTTAAAGACAGAAAAAAAAAAATATTTTGGATTAAGCCAAAAGAAGATGTGAATTGTTTCCTTAATTTTTTCCATTTTAAGCCTCGTTTATTCACAGTACAAATCGACCCTGCTGGTACATTCCTTGTAGTGACAAGATGCACAAAGTGTGATAAGGAGCACTGGTTCCTCTGCTCCTCTGTAACGCTGCTCTGCCCTACAAAAACTCCAGCCCCCCTCCCCGCCCCCCAACTTTTCAGTGCCTTATTAAATTGCAGCCCAGCTCCCCAGTGGAGTGCCTTACCCGCCAGTAGCACTAAGTCCGGAGCGTGCATTCCCCCCGCACCCGCTCAGCCAAGAAAAAAAGGAAAATAATTCCATGATTATTTGAAATCCACCTTAAGGCAAATAGATACCCTTTTTTTTTCCCCTCCCTCTTGCGGGATATTTTTACTTTTCAAATTTCGAACATGAAGCTGAAATTCAGTAAATGACCTAACGTTTGGCATAAAGAATGCTTTAACTAAAAAGAAGAAATAACAAGGAAATGTTTTTCCCAACAATAAACCAATTATTTTGCCTTAATTCTACCTACATTTTGTTAAAGCATTTTATGCGCTTTCAATAACATCAGATTGCGAGTTTTTTGGCAACTGTTTTTTTTTAATAAAAATTCAGACAGTGTTCTCTGTTTGCAATCAGAACCACAACCTTAGTGCAATATTATATTTATTTCTTACAGTAATTTTGGTTGCCATACAAGAGTATTAAGGATTGGGGAAAAGTGCAAGTTACAGGAGCTTGATTTTTTTAATCAGTCGAAATAAGAGGAATTAAAGCACAAAAATTACAGCAACATAGATAACGTGAACACAAGTTGTTACACAAACTATAGCGAGAAACATATTAATATCTAGAAAAGAAAAGAAAAAATGTAATGGAAAAATTATCAATATTTGTGGCTCATACACTTAATCATCGCCAGATCAACTGGGTAATGCTTTTTAAGAACTGAGAAAAAAAAACCACTATTTTTATTAACTTAAGTACCACAAATAATTAACTTTTGTGATATGTAAATTCTGTAAATCAACAGTCACATCTAGTCATTTTATAATATATGAATTAAACTTAAAATGTTCTCAGACACCTAGGGAAAGGAGTCTGTGCAGTTATACACAATTTACATCTTGTAAGATTTTGGTATTGTATACACAAATATTACAGAAACTAGGCATGTAAATGCAATTTATTTAAATTACAGTATATAAACAAAAGTTGATCCTAAAACCCGGAATATCATAACGTATTTCATAGATCTCTAACAACTTGGTTTTCACTATCATAGTAGCATGAAATAAATGGGTCTTCTCTCCTCCCCCCAACATTTCCAGACCGACGAAAATACTCGGAGGCAACGTCGTTATCTGTTACTATTGCTTTCTGTAGCAAAATCATCACACAGAGCTAGAGACCAATTCGTCTTGGCAGAGGTGTAGTTTATTGGTGAAAGTAGGTCCTCTCAGGTCTCCTTACCTTTACGTTGTAAGACACAATGTAAAAAATAAACTATTTCGTTAGCTCTTCAATGTGTTAAACCTCTTTTCTACTAATTTTATTGTACCTATTCTTTCGGTACCTGAAAAGATACACGAGCAAGAAACACACCTGTGTAAGAAAGGGATTACCGTCAACTGGAATTTACCGTGAATGTCAGCACTTGTTCAACGTAAATTCAACAAGAAGGTTGTGATTAAAAAGCAGCTTAAAAGTCAACTTCTACGGTTTCTTTTACTACCATATTTTCTAATGTATTTTCTGGCACATGTTATAGAGGTAATATCAACTGTACCCAAAGAAATAAAAAAAAGAGCATGGCATCAGTGGTTTATTTACTGAATTCTGTCGTATCACCAAATGGAAGACAACGATGGCTAAATTACCATTTTTACACTTCTCAAGGTATTTGATGGCCTCAAGTTGCCTGTATCGACTATCTGAAGGAAACTGCCGGTTTCTACACCACCTATGGAAAAATTCAGTACTCTTGAAAGTAAAATGCCTTAGCACTTGATTTTTATTACAAGGTTACTTGGAACTTTCAAATACAAAGATAGCGTAGTAACAGATGTTAAGTCAAAAGATTTGTTGTTCCGTAAAGGGGGCAGGAGGCTAAATAAGTTGCTTTTTATGAGTATCCAATGCGTTGGTAACTATAACCACTTTTGAAGAAATATTCATCCTCCTTTGTAGAAGTTCTAGCAAAGATAGAAAATATAACACAGCTCTGCTGGTTCAGATGCATCCAAATGAGGCTGATTTTAAAAAGGTCAAGACTTTATAATTATTCCACAGAAATAGTAGTAAACCACAAAAGTTTCTTTTTTTTTTGTTTTTTTTTTTGTTTTTAACTTTCTAGCACTGAAGTGGCACAAAGGCTGCCCAGTAGACCAGCCACTTATTTTCTTAAAATATTGTGCTTATAAACTATCTGTACAACTATTTAAACTTGCAGTAAAGAAAGATATTTAAAATGCTAAACTTTATGTACTCATACTAGGGCTGTTGCAGACCTAATTAGACACTTGTTTGTGAGCAAAAATAATCACAATAAAAAATTAGAGATAGGCTGGACCATATCAAGGACCATATCAAGGAAAGAAAGTTCAGGTACCTTGCAAAATGTAAGAGAACCTGAAAGTCTGGTAGGTAGGCAGTCTAGCCATCCACACACAATTTACCCACCTTGAACATCTTGAATATTATGTTAATAAAGACCTACAAAACTCACAGATATTAAGAGGTGTTAATTACAAGGGGAGTTCAAACATGCAGAGAGAGACTTGTTAACTTTAAAAAAAAAAAAAAAAAGAGGAAAAAAAAAGTCAGATGACCCAAATCTGTGCATTTCCCCCTGCTGACCGGAGTGTCCTGGAAAGCTCCCGAGCTCTCGTACCCCACCACCCCATCCACGCTTGGCCACGGCCGCCTGCTTTTTAGCGGGGTGCGCGCACCTCTCCCGCGACCTCGCTAACAGCCCTGCAAAGAAATCACCGGAGGCCGACGGGCAGCGTCCAGCTCCCCGTGACGCGCTCAGCCTGCTCTCCTTGTCCAGGAGCCAATACCTGTTAACAGCGATAAACGTGAGAAACTGGATCCCTACCCAATTCTCCTGGCCCTTGGAACACGGGCCTTCTGAGACACTATACACCTCCTTCCATCTTGGCATTACTTTTTTACCTTTTTTGGTTTTTTTTTGTTTGTTTGTTTAACAAGCTGAAACATTTCCATTTCTGCTAACAGGCTGAAATCCCTCTCTCGCTTAAAATACTGGCGACCTTCCCGCTGACTTCAATGGGAACATTCATCTATCTTTTCCTCCTTTCTTGGCCCGACGTTCGAAATAGCTAAGCACTTACCACTCACTGAATTAAACAGCATCTCTCGGGGATCAGCATATCTGACTGTGAAGTCCAAAAGATGCGTCTGTACATAACCCCAAATTTTTACTGGCTTGTAGAGTTCATATCGCGACTTAGCAGTAGTTTAGCTGGTTGAAAACTGGGGGTCTCAGGTTCAAACTAGCTTCATTTTGCTGTACCTCTAAGTGTGCATTCCTCCTCAGTTTTTATGCAACGTCTGCATCGTCTTACAGGTCAAGTCAATGGAGCATGTAGTGAACTTGTTCTGCCACCTTGGAAGAGTGCTAAGTATAACTGCAGAAATAAAGAAATACCAGGTAAAACAGAGCAAGGTTACCTTTGAACTAATTCCAGCAGAACAACCAGCTTCACTGCCAACAAATCAGAGCGCTAAACTAGTAAAAAACAGTATTATGAACTCCTGTACCTCTCTTAATATTGTGCCTCTGCTACTCACAACGATGGGTTTGGACGGTAACGAAGCAATCTGTCCTCTTAAAACGAACTAAGGGTTGGGGAAGAAAGCCTGCTCGGGGACTGGCTGTCAAGAAGGGAATATGGTGCTTTTCAGTAAAAAAAAATGAAATGCTTGCAATTGTAAATTGAAAGAAAAGCGGTATGAAACGGTTCCAGCAGAAGGGCATTACCAAGAGATAATATTTTTGAAGTTAACAATTTTCTCTCTCTCTCTCATATCTCCCCACAACTTTGAAATAAAATGGCCCCACTCGTGTAACATATTTAGATTTCTGTTTGGGCATGTAGCATACAGTCTGCTTTACCTGAGTACCAGGAATTAAGCTGTTTTCCCCCTCCCCCCCAATTTTGCTGGCACTCGCAGACACACAAGGCATTTGGGGTATTTCAGTACCAGCCCATCTCTAGTTATCAACAGAAGTTTGTGAGGCAAAATAGCTATTCTTATCTGTCCAGCAGCTGTTTCAAAGCTCGTTCTATGTTCATCCTGTGCCCAACTCTAGTCACTCCAAGGTCTATCAGATCTTCCTTTTGTAGATTTGGTAAATGAGTGCCATCTATTTCATTGTCCATAAATGTTTCTTTATGTTCACCTAAGTTTAGACTTTCCAACCAATCTGCCACATCTGGTTTAGTCCACAGGTGGACAGGCTTAGTTGTAAAAGGCTTATTTGAGATTGGCTGCTGTAATATTGAGGGAGAAGGAGACCTGCTGCGCCCTGCGGTCAAGCCAAATAAGTCCCCAGAAGGGGGCTGGCTGGGTAGGCTAAATACATCGGACAAAGTTGGAGAAGGAGATGAAGCTGAAGCAGAAGCAGTCAGAGGAGCAGGCATGATGTCTTTATTAATCTCTGTTGGTGAAACCACAGGGCTTGGAGCATGTCTTGCTCCTGAGGTCCTACTGTCATAGTCTGGGGACCTGCTCTGTAGTGTGATCGGCTGGCTGGTTCCAGGTCGGACAGTAAAAGTGATTGTTGTACTTCGTGTACCTGAGACAGTACTCATGACTTCCGTGCTCCTGAAAGTACAAACAGACATGGAAAGTTAGATAGATCAGCCACCAGCTGAAAGGTTCTCCCTACCAACACGTGACAAATGTGCTTTTGGAATGCTTGAATATTTTCATTTTTTAATGAGCAATATCAGGTTAAAAGTACTAAGAGGGTATCATTCCATCTTTCCCATCAAACAATCATCAATGGTAAGCCATAGTTAAAAACGAACCTTCGCTTATGAGCAGTTCAAAAAAACTCCTTCCAGAGCACATTCTTCCTTTTTAAGGCTACACCGGATCCACTTACGGTTCAATGAGAGACACCGAGTGGAATAAGCAGATGGGCACTTTGTGCTCCCCATGAAGTGCAATCAGGAGTTCATCTTCCCTTCGCTGTATGGAGGGCTGGGATCCTTCCTTTCAGTTTTAACCTACCAGTTTTACACACTTAGACGTTTAAATAACACAGAGTTTTGGAAAGTATTGAAAGCGTATCATTAACTTGGATTTTCGATCTTTGTGCATCTCCTCAGTGAATTTTAGGGCATGTTTGTATTCCCGTTCATTCACAGAACGCGCTCCACAAGCTCCTCTTATTTGCCTTTGTGTTCAGCTGGTCTTTTCTTGCTTTAAAAACAAAACAGTCCTGTTAAGGTTCATAAAAGGACTTCTGTGTCCATTTCCTTCTATACAGAAAGTACACTTTGGCAGTTTCACTACAAAACTCAAGGAGACACAATTCTTGTTACTGTGCATGCCCAGAGGTGAGGGAGTGGTGATCGTGTCACCGGCACCTATCTCTCGCCTAAAGGAAATCTCAGATTACAAACTAAGCAGGCACGAAACTTGCCGAGAGTCGAGCTCTGCTGCTGAGGCTGACGGGGTGGGTGAAGGAGCAGACGAGTCTGCTTTTGACTATTGGCTATAGAACAAATTTAGAAGCAGAAGATCCAGGTTCGGGTCTGCTCATATCATAAGATGCTGAACTCCACAGCTCTTACTTCTCCTGAGAAAACTCTGCCAGTCAGCGTGCCCCCTTCAGGATCTTCCGCTGAACCCTTGGGTGCCTGAAGCTCCAGAGTTTCTCACTTTTAAAATACCCTGCCAACGAGGAAAACCTTCAGACAGCTAATTTCAGGCACTTCCAGACCAAAGGAAGGATTTGTTTATCCTTGAAGCGATGCTATGGACTCCAGAGGACGACCTGGAGGATGCCATCATTAGATTTCTAACCCAGATCCTGACTGAAGCCCTCTGTATCCGAGTGCCAGATTGCCTCCAGGACTGACCTGTCATGCCTGGGCAGAACTGAAGATGACCTGGGTGCACGACAGCAGATACAAATACTTTCATTAATACTGCAGATTCCCCACTGTGCAGGAAAGATCTTATAGAGCCAAAAAAGAGTTCGGGAGCCCCCATATTTAAAGCACTGTTACACAAGAAACTGAGGCTCCTAAGTCACTGCTTAAAGATTTTGTGTTAATTGCCACCAAGTGAAGTACCAAAAATGATCCACACAGCGGGGCTCAAACCCCACATCTATTGTCTCTGAGGTATGTCCCTTACCACTAGATCTGCTTTATAAATGAGAGGCCCTCTCCTCCTTTGCCCTAGGTAATTATGATGGCTTCGCTCCTTCCTGCAGAGTAGAATCGTAGAATGATAGAATGGTTCGGGTTGGAAGGGACCTTAAAGCTCATCTAGTTCCAACCCCCCTGCCCTGGGCAGGGACACCTCCCCCCAGCCCAGGTTGCTCCAAGCCCCGTCCAACCTGGCCTGGAACACCTCCAGGGATGGGGCAGCCACAGCTTTTCTGGGCAACCTGCGCCAGGGGCTCAAAACCCTGACAGTAAAGAATTTCTTCCTAATATCTAATCTAAACCTCCCCTCTTTCACTTTGAAACCATTACTCCTTGTCCTATCACTCCACTCCCTGATGAAGAGTCCCTCCCCAGCTTTCCTGTAGGCCCTTTAGGTACCACGACTGCTGGGAAGGAGGACGTAGCGCGCAGGGTCATCCTCTCTCACTGGGTCTGCTCCCCAGCGCAATGCACTAATGAACACCCACAGAAGGAGAGCGACTTGACTTTGGTCATCCCACATCCTGAACAGAAGACTGGTTGAACTTTTAAACAGCAAGATGGTGGTGCCAGCATTTCCTCGTCATCTACCCTGACCCGCTCCCCCTGGGAAGTACTCATCCATTACCAAAATGAAGACATGTAGGCAGCTAGCCTGAGGCAACGATAACGGGCTATTAATCTCTTGCTCTCCTGTGAGCTCTATTGCAGTCCTGGTAGCACTGAACTGGAGACCTTCTCCAGCGTTTCCTTGGTTTGCTGCTGGCTGTTGTGAGCCCTGTTAGCCACGTACTCCCCGCGTCGCGTCTGGGGCTTTGGCACGTAAGCAACAAACTCGGACATCAGGTAACCTACAGCACCATGACACCCAGGTTCAGAGCACGCTCGTATCGCAGCGAGTGGCATTCAAATAAAGCTCCAATAGCGTGTTATTAGAAAAGCACTAAGAACAGCTTTTTGGAGAACGTACATGTTATTCACATGAGCAATCCCACTGATTTGCCACGAATTGTTCCATATATTTCAATGGGAACAGGGGGATCTTTTTGAGCGTGGCAAGAGAGGTACTTCACTTAAAACACAGTAGGAACAATACTTTTAGCACTTACGTCTTTGTAATTTAACAAAGAAAAGAAACACTTGGCAACATTTTGAGTGTTTCCTGTGATTTGTTTGGAGTTTAATGGCCATCATTGTCTTCCAGGACTGGAGCTAAGCATTCTTACAAATAAAAAGTCTATGGCAAGAGACTATAAAACTCTACTAGTCAAGGGGAGCAAGTTATTTCTACCTACTTTAACTCAGCATTAGGAGTCTCACACACTTTAAGAAGGCATGATATAATTTTACATCAACAAAAAACCTGCTTTGAAAAAGGTTGGATAATGCTGCCCTAGTGATTGCAAGAAGAGCAGGATTAGTTTTGTATAGATGTGGAATTTTCTCCCTATCTCTTCACCTGCAATTACCCTTTTACTTAACTTTCCTGTCCTGCAAAGACTAGAAATTATGGGTTTGTATTCAGACCCACTGTGGCGATATCAAATGGATGATGAAAACTTGTCTTCTATCACACCAGGTGCTGAAAGATCAGTTCTGTTGCTTGACTGACCACTCCAGGCTCAGATACACCTTCTGCTTTGTAACTCACTTTTGCTGCTGCTTCTCTGTATTGTGCCTTTCACAGACTCCCTGTCCATCCTTGTTCAGGAAATCATTGTCACTGTTCCTTGAAAGGAAGTATATTAGGCCACTAAAACAAATCCCCCAAAAGTAAACTGTGTGCTCTTATTTTAAGTATTCCTTAGCCCAGCGTTACCTAACCTGCTCAGACCCCCGGGCAGAAATACTGCGTCACCAAAGCAACACAGGCAACGTTGGACTTTGCTTTCTGTCAGCCTGGATCAACGTGAAGGCTTCGCGTGGCTACGAGCACTACTAAAAGATCTGTGGGCATCTTCTTTTTTCCAAGCCATAGGTTCAAGATTACTCACTATGAAAATACATCTCTGGGACGATGATAAGAAATTTTTTTATTTTAGCCGATTAATGAGGTTTCAATACTAGCTCAGTTTAAAGCCACATCAGTACTCCAGCTTTTATAAACATTCACCGTATTGTGAGAAAGCTCCGAGCACTCCGCTAACATTAACAGACTTAATCCTACAAACCTTCTTCAAGAAAGTTATCAGTTCTACTGCACACTGGGGAACACAGACAAGTGCGTGACCAGCACACGTCCCCACTGCCGCAGCTGCGGTCCTGTTTAGGACAAGTTTTAGCCACAGCAATTTGAAGTCACTGCTGCCTGCAAAATTATTCTGCAACCCGCAAGACCGCGTTTGTGCTCGGTTCCCAGCTGCCGTGCTTCAGCCGGCTCTGCTAGCAGCTCCGCGGCCTTCACGGCACAGACACAGCCCTCGCGAAGGTCACGCAAGTCTGCTGAAGCCCACAGTTGCATTCCCAGGCTCCCGCTTCCAAGTCTTTAATTCCAAGATTCATTTTTTCCCTTCCCTCCCTTGCCATATCAACTCCAGCACGTTATAGGGACTGCTGTACTGTAATTGTAATCCAAGGAAAAAACCCACGCGTCTTTGTGTAACTCCTATGCATCCTAAATTACAGTTTATGACATCTCCAATACAATCTGCGATGCAGATACAGCCTTGAAACCATCAGCTGTCTCGCATTTTACGGTTGATTGGTATCCTGGTCAACAAGGAGCGAGCGCATTCCAGCTGGAGCGCATGTTTTTGTTGCGTTGTGGGTTTGCCAGATTTTTAATAAGAGCAATTTCTTACGCCTTATTTGATCATCTGTTATACTAAACATATTAAATCCATATTAAACCTGCCTAAACCCAAATTTCATTTTAAAAAGGTGAAAAGTCTGATAATTATTTTAAATAAAATTTGCTCTATTAGAATCAGCATATGGCAGTAATTTATAAACATTTGCTGCTGTAAGACTGCACTGATTGCAATGCCCATTATGTTGTCTCACATTAAAATCACAATATATAAGTCCTATGTCACAACGATGCAGCCTCCAAGTATAAAAGCCATCAACACAGCTTGAAGGCAAGAAATTCTTTTAGATTTTAAATTAGATTTGCAGGATTCAAATTTACTCTTAATATCAGAAGCAACTCAGTGAAAGATGGCACGCTGCAACAGCTCCTGGGAGCCTCCCATGTAAAAAAGCCCCCAGACCATTACGCTCTCACGGGAGCTGTTTTATCCTGCAACCTGACAAAAGACTTGCTGTTTCTGACAAAGCTCTTCCGTTGTGTCAGAGAAAAAAATCTTAACAACCAAGAGAACCAACGAGCGAAATGAGTCCCTCTACAGAGGTACTGCGAGAAATTAACTTTTTACAGATTTTTTTTTTTTTTTTTGAGAACACACAAACCCCAAAATTTGCCTTCATCTCTTATAATATTATTGCTTTATTTTTGGATTGTCAAAGGAAAATTGTATGGTAGGAAAGTAAGACAATAATTGTCTGGTTTGGGGGAAGATGAAGAACAAGGGCTGATGTGATGACTGGCAGGCTACAGAGCTTCTTATAATAGCGTTATTTTAGTGAGAAGAATCGAGAAATGGTTAGTGTCTGTTGCAAGTAACACTTCAGTCGGAGTGAAGAATAATCGCTAAGGTCTGTGGGAGTCTGTTCAAGAACAACAGTTTCCATGCGGATGGCAGAAATGTCTGGACACCAGCAGCGAGGGCATGGTGCTGGTGAGGGGGGAGGACCAGACGTCGGCCTCAGCCCTCTCTCCTTGGAGAGCTGCAGGAAAAAAGGTCAAGGGAAGCTGGAAGGAGAAAGGGGGAAATCCCACAGCTCCCGAGGATGAAAGACTCGGCAGCGACAATCGCAGCAGGTCTTATTTCGAGGGCTAGTTCGTCTTTACTGCGAACCTCACATAGGCATGCAAAAATGCACTAATCATCCCTCCCAACCCCTCCACCCTCCAAAAATCCAGCAGAATCCGGGCATATTTGAAAAATCACACCCCTTATTTAGGTGCTGAGACGTAAGTTCAGGAAGCTGGTCTTACGTGCTCGTGTTATAAAAACATTTGCTGACTATTTCTCTGATGAAAGTGGCTTTTATTTCAGCTGGAGATGACATCCTATTTCTGGTTTTAGAATGGCTACCATTTCTGGATTAGGATGATCTAATCCACATTGCACTTTGTAACAAAGTCAACACCAAAATCACTAAAATGCAATAACAATGAGTGAGCATTAAAAAGAAGCAGAATGTACAACATAGAATACTCTGTGCTTTATGGTCGTCACTTACTTCATGGCACTTCAGCACGACCCTCTTCTGACAACAGCAGTCATGAGAGCAAATAAAAATGACAAAATGGAATGACTGAAACACTGCAAATATTACTGACAAAGCAAGCAATCCTGTGAAATCGGCTGACAAACGGTTAACAGAATGAAATGGATCTAATGGGACAGCAGTAGACTGAAAAATCAAGGCTTGAGAATTATCCCACTGGACACGTATTTCGTCACCTGCGAAAGCCAGACACACTTTACAATAAACCAAATGTCGGATCAGTCCCTATGCAGGACTCACTACTAAGTTCAGTTCTGCCTTACCTGTTTGTGAAAAAATAGCAACTTTTCCAGCTGGTCATAAAAAAAAATTCAGAGATGGACAAAATCCCTGGCCACAGGCAGTTTCACTTCTAAAACCTGCTATGCCAACACAGTACAGGTTATTTTTCCTAGAGGACTCGATCCTGCATGGTTAAGCATTCTCCAGAACTCCTGTGTTTATAACGAGCATTTCGCACTACCAGGAGTGACGCCCAACCTGCCCCGGAGGCCACGGGGAGGGACACTGTGCAAACCCAGCCAGAGAAACACAAGCCCCGTTAGAAATAGAAATTGTTTCTCCCTGTGGCAAAGCTATTCATCATTTTGGTACGGTGACGGTAGAGAGCAGCAGCAGTTGCTGTTCGTTATTCCTTCTTAGCACACTGGAGTGGTGGTGGAAGGATGCTGTTTTCACTGGGGGCTGCCTTTTTTCTCCTTCGCAGCCACTGGGTCTATTCTGCGCTAATCACACTGACATTATTCAGTTGATCTCGCAGGCTCGCACTTGATCATTACGTTGCTAAGCGACTGCTGGGTTCACAGACAGAGCGAGCACTCCTCCCTTAACCTGATAAAAACCCCTCCATTAGTCTTCTCCCCATTTCTTTTATCAGCTCCATATAAAAGTCAGTAGCCTCTCAAGTGAATTTATAGCACGGCTATATTTATAGCATCCTGGTCGATACTGCCGTTACTCGTCCCCTCCTCCCCGCCGTGCTCGCTGACAGCGGAGCATCACCTGCCAACCTGCCGGGCTCCCCCGCGCTGGGGCTTCCCATCTCTGTACCTGTGCAAATCCAAATTCGGAAACGGGAATGGCAACCGAAGCTCCTCATTAGGGCTTTAAGGTATTTGGGTCAAATGGAGTCCCGTATCCAAACACCCTCAACCTTCTCTGTAAGGAAGGACGGGCAAAACCGGAGGAAGTGATGGCTGGACGTTGAGCCTGGCTACGTGCATAAAAACCGCTGTCACCGGGGCTGAGCTCCAAAAATTCACAACGTAAATGATGGCCAGAATTGGGAGTGGGATTAGCTCTAGTCTCGAACCGTCTGATCAGACCCTTTAATTACACTTTTACTAGTACAAAGTAAGCCAGCATATCCTTTTGCTTCTTCCTCTTTTTCCTTCCCCTACCAGTCTCCTTTCTCCTATCCCACGGCTGGTCACTGCTGCTGAGAAGCAGATGGTTTCCAGTCAAACGTTTCCATGCTCTATTTAAAAATCTTGAAACTCGGTGTCTTCATAAGAACCATGAAAAACTATAAATACACTGTGTAAAATTATTGCTAAACCAATGTGAAGAGAGAAAAAAAAAAGCGTCAGGGTCATTTTTTAATGCAATAATTGAGAGAGAAATGCTGCTCAGTACTGTAGAACAATCTCTTCCTAATCCTCGTTTATCAAAAACATAGAAAGAAGATATTTTTACGGGTTTCCGTCGCAAGCCATTACCCAACTACCTACAATTTATTTCTCCTCTATGCTACCCTAACGGGGCAACTGCCGTGAGTGAACTCAAACTGTGTGGCTACTGGCCGTGCAAAAGTAACTCCTAGTGACATTTAGGACTGTTATCTGGGCTATAAGTTCATGCATGTCCCAATGAGCAAATATATATTTTTAATTTCCTCAGGCTGCTAGTGCTGTGAAAATAACCCAAGCGAGCCTGTGAACAATGTTCCTATTTATAACGCTTCCCAATACTTGTCTTTGGCTGAAGGATATGAACAGGCGTACTCATTTTTTATCACTTTCCCTTTAGCGGAGCTAACGAGTTGTTCTTTAATTTAGCAGAATCTTTGCTTTCCATGAGCTAAAATTCCTTGCTCCCTTTCTAATGCTACCTCACAGAAAAGGGCTACAGGCTCTACAATTGGTTGTCCAAAGCTTTACGGTGTTAGGAAAAAATGGAAAAACCCTAAGAATTTTAGCTTTAAAATTTAAATATTAGCTTTAATAGTTGGACTTTCGGCAAGATGGTATTCCATGGTCATAATATTTGACAGCTTTGTAAAAAATTGTGTCAGTCACGCAATTGGGCTAGAAAGGCTGTAATTTATTTAACATTTTAAAGGATAAGGCAGGAAAAAAAAGAAAAAAAAGCCTTTTTCTGGGAAGCATTTCCCATGCATCCATCGCTTTTATGCAGGCGCCTTCGAGAACAGAACTGACGCTGAATGCAGACAGTTCGGGGCATAAACGTACGTAGCAAACCGAAAAGAAATTGGAGCATTTTCTCCACGCTGAAAAATCCTGCTCTCGGCTTTTTGCTCCCTCTTTCACAGTCTTTATCGAGCTCAGAAATCAAGCCCCTCTCCTCCGTCCCCCAAAGGCAGAGGTGGTTAAGCTCAGAGAGAGGGAAGGCGCCAGCGCCGCTCCAGGGGCCGTGGGGGAGCGGGCACAGGCGCAGCCAGGCAGACGGCACCGAACCAACCACCCACCGCTGCTTTACAAGTTGGACTTCTGAATCGACAGGTGAACTTCTCCATTTACGTCTGCCTACCTCGCTCTTGCTAAGATGAAAAGGAATTGCCTGCAGCACCTTTTAAAATGTGCTTTTAATATCTGTGGACAGTTGGATCTCTTCTCCTGCCTCTGATTTATTATTTAGCTTTAAAAAGAAATCCTGAGTAACCTTTTCTGACCATTTTTAGTATCTTCAATTCACTTAATTTTCTGGAGCTCAATTAAAAATAATGTAACCACATCATTTCAGAAACAGAAGGAAACAAAATGCAGCCCTCTTACCTTCCATTCCCAGCGGGAATTCTGTGGAGTGGTCATTTTCTTCCACAGTCAAGAGTTTTGCTGCTCTATGCCACTGGCAACTTTTCTTAATTACCATCTCATACGTCTTTCAAAATCGTTATATCTCAAGACCCCCCCTCTAGTTTGCAAAGACGCCCATTTGGGTTTACTTTGCGGGAAAGAAGTAGGATTTCAGCCACACTGAAATAATGCTTTGTGTGGTTTTGTTTCCAAATTGAGTTTCTGTGTTCCGTAATGTAGACTATGTAATTTGCCAAAGCTGAGTTGTAAGAATTAAAAAAGCTAAAGGGCAGAAAAGCAACATAAGTTCTAACACTGTCCAAGTCAGATCTTTCTCTAATATGTAACAGATATGGGATTACTCTCAATTATGTGGTAGTTTGCTTTTCTCCAATGAAGTGATACAGTAGTTTTTCATTTTTTTTCCAGCCTTTATACCTGTTTAAATGTCTTTTCACAAAAAGATGTATCTCCATTTGCTTCTACTTTTCATTTTCCTCTCAGAAATGCAGTACTTTGACATACCTACAGTACATTGCAGTTGCTAGCCTCAGTTCTTTTCTAATAAAATAAGGGCGATAAAAGATCTCTGCTGTAACCTGGAAATAACCATCGGTTTAAATATAAAAGATGATCAATAATATTATACATATGAAGCTAGAGGCAACATGTTCATACGGCTTAACAAGGGACTATCAAGCTCTAGCAAAAATAGTATTCTTGAAGACATAAGGAAAATAATATGAAATGAAGCTGTCAGAGTCATCTGCAAGGCAAGACATGTAAGTTCAAGCTCAGTGCACAAGTATTGACCTTATGCTTGCTGAGCTATTCTCAAATGTAGAGTGTTCAGCTGCTGTGCTAACTTTGTTGAAAGACTGTCTTTGTCAGGCGGCCAGTATATATTGTTTTTCGTTTTCATTGTATTTTTTTGGTGTATTAAGGCTTCTCCTGTACAGACAACTCAATTTCTACTCTGTTTAGTCAAGTGCCACTGGCAGGAATTCCCAAATTTCGGTCTTTTTCTTCCATCTCTTCATTCTAAAAATTGCAGAACCTCCATAACTCCCTGTCACCAGATTGACAACTTCCATCTTGCAGGAAACAATATAACTACCTGACTCTGAGCCTTTTGATCACACTGTTTTCTGAATGAGCGATCATTTGCAATTAACAGAGCCACCCTTCCCCTAAAACCGAATTATCTTTATGCATACAAAGGACAGTAGCATTTCAAAGGCCGAGTTAGTTATTATGCAGCAGAATAATTCCAACAAAATTTACTCAGATGGTATATTTTTTAAAAAACAAAGTCAGCACTGCATTTCTGCAAAAAAGGCATTTCTATGGAGCAGTCTGGGCCAAACAATATGCAATACTTTAGTAACAGGCACATTTAACTGCTCTATGTAAGGCCAAACCATTCCCCACCACAAAAAGAAATACCTCAGGCTCTCAATAAAACTAACAAAATAACCTTTTTTTTTTTTTTTCATAGTGTGGATGTCTCGATATCATACCCGTATTCCACACAAATGTGACTACACAATTACTTGTACCCAGCAGTGTCTGGCTCCTGTCAGTTATTTATCACTTAAGGACTTTTCACAAACCACTTCTACGCAAACGCCCTGCACTGCTGTTGGGAGAAATGAGCCACATCCTTGAACCTGGAAACAGCAGAGACTATTGACTAGCAAGCACGTACAATAGAAATTAAGAACTTAAACCCCATAACATTAAGTGGCAGAGATGCTAAATCAACTTTTTACTAATAACATGACTAGTGCAAAGTGATTTCAATGAGTGGTTTTTTTAAGATGGCTTTATACCTCATGATAAAGTGGCTTAGCAGAGATGTCAGCACGAATCAAATGATATCACAGAGTGAAGGGGAACGAAGCCTTGGCAAAACCACTTTTTTACCTGTTTGAAGCCAAAGTAAGTTATGGGACTGAAGAAAAATTAAATTATCGCCACATTTTAAAGATTTTTTTTTTTAAAGAGAAAAGTACTACTTAAAATAAATCTAAGTAACTCACATCAAAACAACTGAAAGGTTTGTGGAAACTGTCTTTGAAGTTGGAGAAGACTGAGAAAGCTCCTATCCTACAGTGTGGACTACAAACATTGACAAAGTTGGAAATTCTTCCCCTCTGTAAAATTGTTTCTCATGGACTATTCATTAAGCAAACATGTACAATAGAGTACATTCTTCTTTAATCTAGGTGATTTACAGGGGAAGCTAGTGAAGGGATGGAAGAAAATCAAGCCTTTATTAGAAAATTATTTGGTGAATTACATTTACCTTGTACTGAGACTCGCCGTTTTTGTTCCAGTAGGTGACTCCAATCCTTCCCCTGGCTTTGAAGATTTCTCTCTGTTCATTTGCTGGAGTATTGAGTTCAATTCACTAATAACATTAGCCTTTGGGCCTGAGAGAATTGGGCTTTTCACCTCCGTCACATCACCCCATAGCTTAGATGTCCTTTGGGGAACAACTTTAGCCATATTGGGCTGTGCGCTGATCGGAGGTGGGGGCGGAGCGGGAGGAGGAATAACAAAGCTGTCTACAGTTTCTTCAATTAGCGCATCCTTGTAAAGTGCATTGCTTTTGTTGATTATGGGCTTCATTTTTGGCTTAGGAGGTACTGGGGGTTTGTCCACCAGAAATGTTTGCCCATCTGCATAGACTGTACAAGTATCCACGTTCTCACCCCCTTCCGAGGATAAGGTAGAGATGCTGGACACCGTTGAGATAGTGCTGGTTGTCTCTAAGTGATGGTCACTACTACTTCGACTGTCTACCTCCTCAATCCCAGAGTCAGTGACGTTATCAAAGCTGTCAGGGGGTGGCAGAAAGGAGGCAGGCAAACAGTTTGAAAGACCCACTTGCTTTTTACTGTCTAAGGAATTTGTTGACTGGCTGGGGGCAAATGGCGCGGGTGAAGGCGTGCCATTTTTTCTTTGCTTAATCAAGTCTGTTAGAGCTGAACCGGGAGCTGCGCGGTCATCGGGGATATCAAAGCTGTTGGCGAACTCTAAGGGGGGCGGTAGTGGCTCAGTAAAAATAAACTCTTCATCGATATCAACTGATGCTAAGGGTGGCGGAGGGATGCGGAACGGCAAGATGACAGGGTCGTCGACAGAGCCCGCTGCTACGATGGTTTTGCAGGGAGATGCCGGTGGCTCGGGCGCAGCAGGCACGTTCAGCTCACCTTCCGCTTCCTCGCTCCCCTCTGGCCTCTCCGGTGGGGAGTCTTCGGGGTTCGGTTCCATCTCAGCTCTCTTTTCCTCTTCATCTTCGGGCGTATCATCTGACTTGGCTGTGTCCACGGTATGAACCATCAACAAGCCAGCTGACTTTTGCTGCGAAGTATCCACAATGTTTATCAACATGTTTTTCTTCTCCTCGGCTTTCTTTTCTTTCCCTGCATCTGTTTCATACTTGTTCTCGGTCTCCTGCCTTCTCAACGGGCCACGAGTGTTTTGCCTGGTGACAGTAGCAGTAACAGGAAAAGTTGTTTCAATATTGGGTCTCAGCTTTGTATCGATGTAAAGTGGCTTATTAAGGTCAGCTTTAACAGCGTCTCCTTTGCCTGGAATCTGCTGTGTTTGTTCTTTCATGGCTCTGTCCCTGGCAGAGAGAGCGAGGGCTAGCGGTGAGTTTGGATCTAATAGCTTTCCTGTGACCGGGTGAACGTAATTATCTGAGCTGGATGCGTTCGTGGACTTAGCTGCCACTGTACTGTTTTCAGTACCTTTCGTTTTGGACGAAGCGTTTAATGTCCTTGAATCACTTTGATTGCTGGGTTCGCTGCTATTAAAAAGATTTTCAGGCTCTCTAGGTGCAGGAATCGGAGATGGTGACATAAGCTGTCTAAAACCATCTTCACTACTAAACATTGCTTCATCGGTAAATTTAGATTGCCTCATACGTGGTGTTGGTGGTGTTAGTCCAACATCCTCATCTCCTAGGTCTGTGGAAAGGAAAGCTGGAGAATTACGCCTTGCTTCCAGCCTCTTTTCCCTGTCCCTCACTGCTCCAGCAATGGCTGCTGCAAACGGACTGCTGACACCTAAGCTATCGTCGGGTCGGAGTTGCCCAGGTTGCTCTGAAGACTGAGGATCGATTTCCATGCTGCTCCCTTGGCTGCTTTTCCCACTGCTGCTGGTGGACGGCTCTTTCACAATAATCGTCGGGATTGGAATAGAACAGGTCTTTTCCGGACTGTCTTCAACGTTGGATTGTTTCACCAGCATCCCCTTCCGCCTCGCTGGTTTGGCTGGCACGTAAACTGCTTTGCTTGCAATCTTCCCAACCTCAGAATATGGGTTTTCTGGCATCTGACCTCTCTTGTTCCTGAAATTTGCCTGAGCTGCAGCACTCCGACTGTACAGGTCTTCAGAGTCCAGAGAGTATCGGTCCAGTTCTCGTCTGTAATAGATCCCTTTGTCCCTTATCATTGTTCCCACATTTTCAGGCCTAACCAAAGAAATTTTTGAACCTGAATTCTGATTAAATGGAGGCTTAATAGTTCCATAGCTCCTTGATGTTGGGGATTTGGGAGAGTTGTACAGAGAGGGAGAAGGTGGCGGTGGTGAAGGAGGTAAGGACTGTGGTGGTGGTGGGATATCTTCAGAGGTGTCAGGCATTGAAAGACTTCTGGTAAACTTCAGCATAGGAGGAGCCAAAAACTGCCGTTCTTCCTCTGTTATTCCTAGAAATCAGAAAGTATATTTTAGAAACTGTCTTCCATTGGGATACCTCAAATTGTATTATTTCTGTATCCAACCTAAAATGCCAGGGTGCACTTCACATGACGTGAGGCATATGCAAAATTACGAAAGAGGTCTTTTGGCTGATTCCTACCATAAGCATTCTTTCTTGTTGAACTTCCAGAGGCCCAGATGCCAGAATTAGAAAGGATGCTACAGAATTTTAATTAAACTGATCACTGATGTGTAGGCAAATGTTTTGGTTTTATGTATCATCAAGGTAGCTGTAGAGAAGCACATTTTCATTGAAAATTATTGAACAGGGAAGACATTCTGTGCAGAAGAGTAGCTATGCCTTGCTCTAGCACTCCATAAATGCACATAATAACGCAACTTAGAAACCTAATGAATTTTTAAGATGCATTTGAAACTTAGCAAAGGGACTGTGAAGATTCTATTGGGGAAAAAAATCATAATGTTCCATTTCAAAAGATGACATTATATTATTACAAATACGGCTTTTAACATAAACAAACCGGATAATACTGGGATAATTTAGATGCTAATTTTACATCAGCATAATGCGTTTCTAAATTGATAAATATAACTTCCAAGATTACTACCAAGAACAAAGCAAGCCCAAATTTGGTCTGCTCTTTTCTTCTCTTTTGCAGAATCACCTATTGTCATCATTTGGAATGAAAAAGAGGTGAATTTTATTCCGTTTGATCAATAGGGATTCCTTTGTAAACTACACAGCATCACAACGCTTTTGCCTCAATGACAAAGAAAAAAGGAATAACATTTTGCCCTAGGTAATGCATTGCAAAGGGCTTGTACCGATCTTTATTTTTGCCCTTCTCACTGCCTTTCCTCGATAGAGGGAACATTCTAAAGACAGGAATTAAATTATAATTCCATAATACTTGCGTACTGCCATCAAAGCAGAATGTGGAAATTATATCATCTTACAGACAAACTTCTTTTCTCACAAACTTTGTATAAAAATTAAACAGCCATTCACTGAGGTAAAGATGTTGGAGATATACGCTTTAAGAAAGAAGCAAAGATACCAAAAGTATGCGATTAATGCACAAGCAAACTATACATGAGAAGCATTTTACCTATAGATTTTTGTCTTCTCATTGTACCCCGAGGTATACCCAGAAAAGGACCTTGAGGACTCCCTGGTACAGTGGGCGTCATCACAGCAATACCCTGTCTCTCATACATGGACTACAAAAAAGCAAACAAAAAACCCCACAGGCATTAAAGCATGCAAGTCTTTCTCTCACATGTAAATAACTCTTCTGTCATACCTGCTAATCCACTATCATTTTTACTTAGAATTCTTATGGAAAAAAACAAATGGGGTATTATTCTCGGGAAAAGGTGAAAAGAAAGGGAAGGTTGGGCTTTATTTATACGTTATACAAATGACAACAGCTGTAAGCGGAGTTAGTTGAAATTATTTACAAGGCACCATGGTAAGTTTCCAGCACATTTTGTGTGCTGTAAGAAAAACGAAGCATTTTGTTTCATTCACTTCCAAAAACCTAGCCACACACTGCATAGGTATTAATGTTCCCTCTGCACCAAGCTGTGTGCTCTCTTCGCTTCTGCAGAACAGCCCTGCTCTCGCACACACTCAAGGTGTCCTGCACAAGGTTACGCTGGCAGTCAGCATCTCAGCTAGGAACTGAGGAACACCACCAGAATCCCAATGCACCCAACTGTCCCTCCTTCTCGTAGGTCATTACAGAGCTATTTGTTTTCTGCCTCTTAGAATAGCCTTAATTTCCTTCCATCCCAAGCTGCTGAGAACAGCAAAGTGCTTGTTGTGCCAGGACTGATGCGCTTTCGGAGGCGTGGGTAAGGGAAAAATACATCTAAAATGCAATTAAAACAATTACTTTTTTCACATGCGAAGTTCCGTAAGAGCAAATTCTGCAATTGAGTAATCCGACTTCAGAGTTCTGGAGCTTAAATTTTTAATACGTGCTATAGTATTAATGTCAATTCTTCCCTTACCAATCATCATGTATTATTTAATCAAGACATTATATATGCCACTTGGAATAATAAAAAACCTGCGGTAGGAGAAACCTTCCCATTAGTGGAAATTGCGTGGCTGCACTAACTCTGGTGCTGAAATGGAAGGGGCACACGTTGACTTTCAGCAAATTTTTTAGCTTGGGTTTAGTGTTGTACTGACACCTTCAAGTTCAGAACTTACTGGCGTCTCAGCAGCTCAGCTTACAGGCAGAACAAGCGCCCACCTCTCCGAATAACACCGAGGTAGCAATGTTGGTGATGTGACGGTCTCAGAATAAATATAAGGGTATAACGAGAAAAGGTTTACAGGGCTACGTAGACACTTTGGTTAAAAAACCCTATTACTAAGAAACGCAGAGCAGGCCACGCCTCAATAAGATAATAAAAGCAAAATGAGTATATAAAGCAATGCTCGTAAATTCATTTCTGTTGTATGCCCTGCCCGCTGCCAAAAGACCCCCTCCTGTCGGTTTCGGAAGTGAAAGCAGTACTTCATAGCTACCACTCACATTCATATCTGTAGCTGAGGGAAAACATCTACTAGAAGGCCGCTGTTTAATAGTTGCCACTCTTGAGTCCACAGTTGCATTGTCTGCAATTCTTGATGGCTTGGAAACTGGTACTATTTCATCCATCTTATCTGTAATATAAAAGTATTCAGTAAAATAAATATCATTTGTCCAAAAACTGAAAATTTAAGTATTGCAAGGTCAAAGGAAGAGATTTACTTTTCAAAAAAATGCAAAGAAAAAGTTTTTTTTGGCATTTTAACAAGGCAACGCTTGAGCATCATAAGTCGTGCAAGCCGAGCACTTTTTATTGCTGCTACATAACATGCATGCTTTAGTTTTAAGCCTGCATGCATTTAATGTTTACTTAGTGTGACTCGAAAAACAATCCTCTTCTTCAAACCTTCAAAATGTGAAGGGAGAATATCTATATAGAAATGGAAAGAAGACCTTTAGAAATAATGAATCTGTACAGCACTGTTTCAAATAGAGATAAGCAGACTGTACTTAGTCATCAGAATTTCAGTGATATTTTGGACAATAACAAGTACTCCAGAAGTGCTCTTTTATGCCTATTCTCCTTAAGTAATCACATCCTAATTTATTCACACTCTTGGATTATTAGATGAGCATCAGTAACTGCATCGTTTGTTTAAATGAATCTTCTATGTGGATTTTATACTTTAACAGCTGCACAGTCGGGGAACGTATTTAGTTGTGGTCAGAAACAGACCAAATAGGCAAAGTCCAAATCTGAACAAGAACTTCAACGTTTGGATTTGGGATTCTGACCTACCATATGATGTGATCATAAAATATAGGGAAAACTTTAATTAAGATCTTCCGAAGTTTAGAGGGTTAGTTTCAGCCCCGTCTCCAACTCTGGTCACAAACAAGGTTCATCACTATTCAATATATAATGTTACTCTCTCAGACTGAAGACCTCGAAGTACCATATAATCAACTAATTACACCCTGACAGCTCCTTTATCGCCACTTCTTCTACTATGAAACTAAGGCATGGAGAAATTAAACGACCAGCCTAAGCCAGCAGAATAATTTGATTTTTGAACCTGTACTAGAATCCAAACTTGAATCATACCAACAGGTTTCCTTACTACGCCTTCCACTGCATTTGCTTTCCTTTGAAAGCACAGACTGCACTCTATCATGTTAATTTAGTGTCTTTTCCTTTGAAGTTTCACCAAAGTTAGGCTTAGTTATACGGCCTGGGGCATTTATGCGAGTGAAGTACCTTAGCCTGGCTCCTAGGCTTCCACAGCGCGATCAGAGCAACGTTACTTCTCAGCAATTAGATCCATCTCCCAAACGACTGATTATTTGCTTCAGCAAACAGGGATAGCTACTTCATTAGGATACTATAAACTTAAAACCCCCAGGTCTTTGGTGGTCTAGAGGTGGCGTTACTATGCCGAGTATCAGATTTAGGGATTTAAGTTTTACCTCTCACTGGAGAGCAGCGCACTCGGGGCCCTGGATATGGATATGGATGGGAATAAGGCAGGAGGAAAAGAGCTTTTGATCCCTCTAAACAGTAGATCTGGCTGATGCAAGGATGACATTTTAAATGGGAGAAGAAGAGAGGGAAGAACTTTAGCCTTCTGGTTAGGAAGAAGGTTGTCCTAGAAGTGGATATTTCAGTGTCACAGAGGGTCAGGGAGCAGGCAGGAAAGGAAAGGTTGAGCAGAACCAGTAAGCTGAACACTGTTGAAAACTGTCTCACAAGAGTAGTGCTGCTGTTTCTTTTCAACTGAAGTTAGCATTCAATTCTGTTCATTGGTCTGCTTTATTTTTGTGTGTTTTAAATCATCCAGTGGAAGGAGAAAAGCAAAAAAAATTCTTAAAAACATCACATGTATTCAAAAATAGAACAAACTTCAAGTCACATTTCATAAGACTTTGTAATACAAACTATGAACTTCTGCAAGAAAAATATCTGCGCTTCTGCTCAGCAAAAGGCATCAGAAAGCAATGGTGTAACCACGAACATTTGACCTATACAGCAAAAAATATGGCTAGACCGTAGAATCGTACTCAGGGGATCTATCGCCAAGAGCTTCAACTGGGCAGAGATTTCCTCTTAAGTCTCTCCCACCCTTTTTATCATCCCAGGAGCCAAACAACTGGGCTTTGGGACACAGAAAGAAAGAAGCTTTGGAAACTGAAGCACTAGGTACTCAAAATCTGTAAATAAGAAATATAAATATACCATGTAAGAACTGATCCCCTTTATTTTTAACAGACACATGTAACCATATACCCATTCAGACAACAAAAAGCTACAGGGAAAGAGTGATGAGGCTACGACAGACACTTGAAAAGCATGAAGATATTTGTTTGGGGATGGAACATACATACCCTCCAACTGCACTGATTTGGCTAGACAATACTGTAAGTCAGATCCCAATTTTGGATCTGACCAAAATATCAGTTGGTACCAATTCTTAACACCATCTACTATTTCCAGCTGGAAAAACCCCTTCGTTTTGTGGAAGTTTATTGCAGGTTTCTTGTCTGTAGACAGGTTCTCAGTCCGTCTCGCCCTATAGCTGCTCCCATTCAAGTGGCGCTTTGTGCCTGGCCAAGTCTAGCTAAAGCACTTGGAAATGGGAGAGCCGAGCAGGTTAAAGCTTAAGCTGCTTTGCAAGGAACTCTTTAGGGGTTCCTGGCGTAGTATTTCCAACGGCAGCACTGCTACGTCTGCGCAGCTTCTTTTGCTCTACTGCCTTGGATCAGAAAGCAACGGTAGAGTAGAGGTTGTCATTTGAAAGCTNGAAGCTGCAGCAGCAGCCAGCGTGTGGAACGAGATTTACTCCAAATGGCAGCAGCTACATGGCGGGTCCTGCAGAATACGTCAAAATCTTAACATCTGGCCGCAACTGCACCACACTTCTGAAGTGAAAGCACTATGTAAAACAAAAACATTCTCACTGTATTGTCAAATGTGCTCATTAGGCCAAGAAAATTAACTGGCTGAATTGTACTTAGCTTCATTCAAACTCATCCCAAAGAAGTAAGACGTAAGCATATTGGGACAAACTTTCACCTGCCTTTGCCTTCAGCGAGGCTGTTCGTATCCACAGTACCAGTGTGCAAACCATGAATGCACCAGAGACACATGTTCACAAGGCCGCACGTGCTGGAATAATTTGTCAGGCTTACTAATCGGCTTCTCTCCCAACCTCCTTGCGAGCTTAAATACTCTGCAGCATGCATTTCTCGTACCGATGAGAGGGGAATCTTACAAGCTTGTGTTGGAAATTCTCTGAGGATACCTTTACCAACAGTCTTAACAAAAGAGATATAAAAAAGCCACAGAACGGGTGCAAAAATTTGCACCTGGTGTGAGGTGTGTCGACCTGGTGTGAGGTGCGGCCAAAGAAGCACTCCTCCAATGGTATTCGTAAAAGGAACGCAGCTGGATGGAGGTGGAAGGGAAGAAATATTCTGTCGTGGAAAAAGCCTACGTTGGAGGTTGGCCATGCCAGCTGCATTTCATCGTTAAACCGGTCATTAAGCGAAGTACAGCCACAAGCACGCACGCACACACACGTCGAAGGGAGCAATTTGTGGCTGACTGGTAGAATAACAAAACGCTATCTCTCTGCTTTATTTTGAATAACCTCCGTCTCGCAGAAAGACAGGGAAGAGGAGTCTATGGCTCGCTGGACAGAGGGCGCAGCTCAGCTGTAGTCACAGAAGAGGATTTTTAGGCCTACAATTACTCTCTAGTATTTGCCAGAGGAGGAATTCATCACGGCTTTGCCATATAAACTCTTCTGAACCTTTACGAGAAGTTACAACGGTATCTTGAGAGTCAAACACAGGAGCCATGCTACACCTGTGATAATTAGTTCCCACCGCTCCAGGGGCTCCTGGTAACAGCATCCTTTCGGAGAACTGTCAGGGATACCACATGTATAAGCCAGTCTGATGCCTCTGCATGCATATAGCAATTTGAGTGCCACTATATTAAATTCCCCCGAGAGAGGCAGCACCAACAGATATAAAAGAATTTATTGCAAAGTGCGTTTCCATCTGCCCTGTGGGTTACCAATTGCACCCCTGCTCTGCTCAGGGTGCCAGCCCTCAGGAAATTAGATGGCCTAAAGGCACAGAAAGTAGTTGCGTTTTATCAACATGTAGGTCGTCTCTGATGAAAAGCTCTTAATCACAGACATAGTAGCACAGTACCCAACAGCGTGTCATGACTTTTACATTCTCAAGAGGTCTGGCTGCTAGGCAAGTTGCTTTTTTTGTCTTTTTCTTAAATAATTAATATCTGTGATAATTAGAGGGGACAGTCTCCTCCTCATAGATTTGTTGCAGGAGATGGCTCTTATCCCCATAGAACACATTGCTTAGTCACTCCTGTTTCAAATCCCCAGACTCTCTCAGAGGAAAAATTATAATGCTGCCCATCAAACCACCAGATCCATCATAAAAGGAACTTTGAAAACGAGAGTCAGGTGCCTAGATAGATCTGGTGGCACGTCACTACACAGGCCCCAAAGGAGAAATATGAGGTATGATCCTGGCAACATTACTTATTGTACGACATAGCCAAGACATGTGGATTAGCTCCACCGAGGGTCTTAGAAAGTGAGCTGGTCAGACCCACAGAGGATAAGAATGATCATGATCCGGTACAGGCTAACCCCGACACCTCAGGCTGGCATGCCAGAAACACCAGGCAACGACTGATCGAACACAGTTTTGGAGGCGAGTATTGCCAAGACCTGTATACTTACCACCAAGTCCAGAACGCTTGCTCAGAGGGGATGGGATAATGGAGAAAGAAAACTCAAAAAACAGCTGCCTCAAGAAATGACTTGTATTTGTAAGAAAAGCAATGAATGCCTGGCACAGAGTAAAAAAATGCTCGTATGAAGTTAAAGTGAAAGAACAGAGGCAAATGTTCTTCAAATACCAGCAGCACACATCGTTAACAGTGCAAAGATAAAACTACAAAATGTTAGACTAATCTAGTCAGCCCGAATACAATGTTAGCCAATGTAGGAAATGGTTGAATTCTGCCACTGATGGCCTTATGGCTAAGAATTAAAAGGACAGGCACATTAAAAAAAACCCTAAAAATCCTATGGTGCGGTTATTTTTTCTTCCCTCCCCCTTTTGCCTGGCGTGTAGGCATGGGCAACGAGGCCCTCTCGGTTATGGCTCTCTGCAGCCGGCCACTGCGACAAGGCAGCGTGGCCTGCGGTGGTTCTCGAGAGTCGCTCGTCCCTTCGGCCCCTGGTAAGCACACAGTGGAGGATGCCACTGCGTCCTCACCAGTCCATGTCGAGGCACAGGTTAACTCGACATGAGGGGTGGCTCTTTGGGAGATGCGCGTTTCAAGGACCTGCGTCCTTGGCTGCTTGAGGAAAGCTAAAATCTCTGACAGGTAGTTATGGATGGCTCTTGTGGAGGTAGCCACAATGCCCAGCTGCAGCTCCATACGGCCCATGGACTGCGACATGAGACCCATGGACTGTGCATGCTCCCTCTTGATATTTTCCAGCAGCTGCACAATCCTACTGTTGGTTTCCATCAACAGCTTCTCTCCCTCTGTTAGCTGGGGCTGCCCTCTCCAACCCCGATCCCTAGGGACAGGCTCAACACCGCGGTGCTCTTCATTCAGCTCATCATTTCCCTCCTCCTCAGGAGAGTCACTTTCAAACTGAGGAGTCCTACTGAGTGACTGATCCCCGGGAGACTGTATGTCCATGGTACACTCCGGAGTCCGCGCTGGCGTTTGAAATCCCTCAAAATCCTCCCCAACGTTGCTGTGCGTTTCAGACGAGGACAACGGCCACTGCCAGCTCTCTGTGGTCCTGGCCGGCGAGTCTTCGTCAGAGGCAGGCACCGAAGATTCCTGTTCTTCGGCCGGCGTGGACGGCGAGCTCCCTCGGTGACGGCTGGCTTGCCCCGAGGATCCAGGAACCTCCCCATCTTGTTCCCCAGTGACATCTGGCAATCAAATAGAGGAGCAACAACCACTGTATCTGAGGCCAGGCAGATGGAGGTATCTACATGCATTGGACAACACATAGAAAGAAGCCAGTTGGGGAGCCAGAGTGTATGTGTTTGGGCAAACGGAAGGGCGGACTCAAGTTTAGTGACTGCATTGGGCACGTGGCAGTTGACGGTATTAACCGCTTTTGGTATAAATGCACACTGTCCTGTACCCATAACACACACAGCCATGCTGCATCCCACGGCAGGAGCTACCAATTCACCTCATCGTGACTGTGACAGGAAATGTCAGTGAACCTAGCAAAAAGCTCACCTATGCACTGCAGTGGTGTCAGTCAGAAATCCCTGGGACGAGCTCAGGGCCAAGTGTCCAATTGAGCTTCCTGGGGTGCCAGATGTGCTCCACCACTGGCTGAGGGCAGCCCTTTGTTGTTCTGAAGCACTGCTGGCTATCTTCGCTTTTGTCCGACGTCTCACGTCACCCCCACCCCCAGTGCGCTCTCTCCCAAATCACTGCTGCAGCGTGACGGTGGCCGTCCACAGCATTTATCCCGCGAGCAATGCCCTCCCCAACATTGGCCGGATTTTCTTGTTCTTTTCTCCAAAGGGTAGGTAACGCTATCCGAGGGCATTGCTCGCCAGGATCTCATCGTCTTCTGAAAATAAACTGAGTTTTGCCCTCCCCTGGCTACCTCTTCCCTTGCCTGAGGGCACAGGGTGGAAATCTGGGTGCATGTGCTTCCCTGTGGCAACTTAGTGTGCAAAGAGGCACTGTTACAGATGTTAACGAGGAGGAAATTGCGTATGTGCTTACTCTAAATCCTCCCCTATGTAAAATGCACTGCCAAAGGCGAGAAACGGCTAAGACTTTGCACCCGCAGTGATCGCTGGCTCATGGTAGAGCGCGATCTGCCCAGCACCGTTCTTGATTATGTGAGTCAGTGGCCGTAACTCTCACCCTTTCCATGCTTCAGATAAAAAAATATAAGTCCGCTTTGGGTTTGTTTTTTTTTGGGGGGGGGGGGGG
>VZSZ01006909.1:248883-340358 GCA_013398815.1 Ibidorhyncha struthersii | reverse complement strand
TGTGGTCATCAGAAATTAATCTGGGGCGGTCTGGCTAACGTGCCGCAGTAGGGTAGCCCAGAGAGCCTGCATTCCTCACGCTTAGGCCAGGGGCCCCTGAGAGAAGCGCTGCTGTCGGTACAGCTGTCACCCCAGCGGCAGTGCCCAGCTGCGGTTAGCTGGCCGGCTGCGCTGCTCACGCGCCAACTCTCTGGCATGCCGGTCCTGAAAGATGTTATTCTTTAAGGATTAATCTCTGCTCTTTGAAATACTTGATATGCTGCTCTTCAGACCTCAGTTGGAAGCTGTAAACTTACATCTGGAAGGTGTTGCTGAGGTCATGTTAAATGATACTTCTGGCTCTGTTTATGAATCAGGGCCCTTTTTTTTTGTCTGATTTCTTAATTTTTTTTTATATGGTTTTAAATGAAAGCTCCTTCTGACAGACCCGAGGATCCCTCCTCCTATGTATCAGTCCCTGTCTACCCTAACGTGGCACTCGTTATTTCTGCACCCAAGTGCCTCCAATATTATACTGCTCTAAAAGGGATTCTGTGTGGCTTAATATAATTACGTTTCTTTAAATGCTAAAATAATGGATATTATTTGTGCATTTAGCGTATTCACTACTTCAAAGTATTCACATTCAAAGTATTCACATTCTCTCTGTGTCTGGCTGGACTGTCCAGTTGCATGTTTTATGGAAAGTGAGGATGAGATTGTATTTGTAAAAAGGCATGAGCTCCTTATGAAAATGAATTTTAGGGACAAACTGTCATGCAATCATTGGCTCTTCCATTCCATGGAGACTTGAAAGGGACTGTATATCAACCTAACCATAATAACTGCTTCCTCCCTTGCAATTCTTCTCCCCCTTTGCCTAATACAGCCGTAGCTGCAATCCTTCATTAACGACTCCCTCTTAACAGCTATAGTGTAGGACCATGAAATTATTTCTCAGCATTCTCCTGTTTGAGTACACATGAAGAAAAGAACAAAAAAACAGGGGACCTATTTGTACCACACATAGAAAACACACATTTCAGTTAAATTCTATGGAATCGGAGAAAGATAAGGGATCATATAAATTCATTCTGGTAGAGCCACTGGTCATACAAAATGTCTCTGTATTTTTTTTTGACATGTCATCAGAAAACTCCCCGTATTTAAAACTCCATTTTCCTGACAAGTGTTCTAAACAGAACCCACCTAGCAATTGGTAAGTAATAGAACCAAACTACCTTAAAAGCCAAAAACTGAAGCAAAACAAAATAAAAAAACCTCCAAACCCCACATTAATTTATGAATATCTCTGTAAGTAGTATCACTGAGTTTAGTTTGTTCAGGTTCAGGGGGATCATACCACTTTTGTTATTTGTGCATGTTTCCACGTTTGCCAGAGGCTTGCGAAGAAAACTTTCTCTGGAAAAGCATAATAAATTTTTGCAAAGTACCTAATTCTCTATGAAAATTTACCACTTGCTATCCTCCTAATCATTATTTTCAGCCTCTCAGAGCTGAAAGAAGAGCATCTGGCATAGGTGACCAAAACACAAATGACAAAGAGTACAAGCAAACAGTCTGTGAAAACCCATGGGCAGAAGGTTAATTGTGGAAAACTGTTGGCGAATACTTATGAATAATGAATACATTCACAGGTTTTAGGATAGGTTTGTTAACTTGACTAGCAATGAAAAGGAGGAATACTCATAACTGTCATTATTCGTAACAAAGTGTTCAACGCCTCTAGTAACTCCGGTTTCTGGAAGGTTTGTGAAGCACTGACGTGGGGCACGGGGAAACCGAGGGTGCGTTACAGGCGTGGCCTTACACAAGCTGTCGGTCACTGCAGAGCAACCGTGGGAAAACTGCCTGAAGGTCAACGGCTGACACCACCTTGATGAACGTGTCAGTGTCTGCCCAATAAATCCATTCCCTGATGACCACAGGTCGCCCTAAATTCAGACCGGATCTTGGTAAGATGGTTGCACCAGCGGCTAGGCTGGTGCGGTGGAAAAGGTGTGCCAGTTACAGGAGGGGTACTGGAAAACTTGGTTTGACCAGAAACTGTCCTTATTGGCCAGAGAAGAGGCTGACTGCTTTGAAGAGCTGCCGACGGTAGGATTAAAGCCGGCTGAAACAGCTACCTCAACTAACTGCCTTTACCTCATTTCCTTGGCAAAGGGGTGACTTTCTAAAAAAAAAAAGAAAAAAGAGAGAGAGAGGGCTCTAAGACTGTCAAGTCAGAACTGGCTACAGACCAAACATGGCTGATCTTACTTGGCTGTTAATTGGCTTTAAAAAAATGTCTCTCTTTGAAAATCAAGCTTTAAATACAAAGCTTCCTCGGGTGTGAAGCATAGGGAAGAGGTCAGATTCTCTGATCTTTTTGTTTCCACCTTACACACCATTCCTACATGCAGCATTTTGCTCACAGTGATATATATATATATATATACGTCTTACAAGAAAAATAGGTCACTTACATCTTTTATAGATATCTTTATACTTGTACCTAGTGATACCAGCCAATGAACTGGCAGTCTCCAAAGTTGTGCCTTGCTTCATGTTCCTAACCTCATGTCCCTTGCTCTGACTGGGCATGACTCCCATTTTGATCCTTAAATGACCAAGTAAGGGAATCACAATGGAGCATGCGTATGGGCTAAAGGAAGCATAAACCTCTGGAAGTCAGTGACCCACTGCACTTTAACTTTAGTGTTTGATCCCTGTGAGTACTATGCAGCTATTTCCAACAGGCACACGGGACTCACAGGTTTCTGAAGACTGTTTTTCATTTTACCTCACTGATTCTGCTGCGTTTAAAGAAAAAATGAGATCCGTTATTAAAGCAGTCCATGTAATAGTAACTAGTGAACCTTCATCAAAGTCCTGGCTATCTTCCCTTCTTTCCTGTTAGACAGGTCCTCTGTTTCTGCAGCGAAGCCCGCAGCTGGCTGCCTGTTTGCACTGGGCTGATACAGAGCTTGGTCTGACGTGGAAGGTCGGCAGTTGCTCCTGGTGGCCACAGGAGAACCGCTCCAGCTTTTGTGCCTGCAGGGGTGATCTGTGCTTTGCCCCATCCTGTTCTGAACATGGTGATTAGAAGCCAGGATTATTCCAGCCTTTAGGTTCATGAAAATGTCCATCGTTTTGCAGCACTGCTATACCGTGCTGTCTCTTTGCACCACAACATTCATTACCAGTGAGGGTCCTTTAAGTTTGTTATTAGACATATTTAGGATTGGAGCAATTATTGGGTTGAGATACACAGAGAACTGAACAGTCGATTCAGCTGTAGGGATAAAGGACGGAGACAGAGGCCAAGAACAGAGCAGGGCTTTGGATATAGACAAACTTTAGAGACATCAGCGGTATTTCTTTAACTTTTGTTCACTGAAGAACATTTGAGATTTATGCCTGTGTTGCGCCTTACCTGCCACTTGGACTGGCAGTTGATCCCTCCCCTGAGATGTGCTGCTCTTTAAGAATCCCTCCTTTTGAAATCCCACCATTTCTGTTTCACCTCTGCTACTGGATCGTTGCCTTTTCCATTATCTTTCCTTTTCAGATTCCCCACCAGTGGAGCTGGACGTGAGGGGTGGGGTACCGTCTTCCTGCTGACAGGTAGGTGGAGATGTTCCTTGGCCACAACAAGTGGGCCAGGAGCTCAACAACAGCGGTAACACAGTTGGGGAGCTTCCTGGGACCTGCCTCTGCTGCTCTGGACCTGGGCCTCTGCCTGTATCTGCATCATGCCTCCTGGGGTGGGTGCATTTTTCAAACTGCTTAGGTACCAAGGTGATAGATGCCTTGTAAATACCTAAGATAGATACAGACAGAAACTGTACCAGGCGCAATCAGTTATGCAAAACTTCATACAATGCCAATTGCACCTATATGCTGTAGTATCACCCACCTTTTCTAGCATCTGCAGTCAACCACAGTCAAATATTTGGCACATGTATTTTTCCTTGTGAAAAGTGATGGGAACACAGGACATTCATTCTTCCTTGGTGTCAACAGGTCTAGGCACATAGCCCTTAATGTCAGGTACTGCATATGCACATATTTTGTTCCATCGCCTCCCCTAAATGTGAGTTTGCAAGTTTAGTTTAATTTCTTTCATTAGCCGATAAAATTAGCTTCCTTGTCAATAATCTGCAAAAATCAGTTACATAAGCAGTACTAAAACTAAAGGGGTAGTCTTTACCTGTGCTTATTAAAAATGCGTAGAGATTTGTTTCAACTACATAAAGATACGGTTGTGGTGTTGCTTTTATGTTATGGATTCCATTTCTTTGATTTTAAACTATAAGCAGCTTGGTTTTAGCATAAAGACCAGAAGTGATTATGCGTATGACTATAAGTTTGCATGTCTGAAAAAAAAAAGCAGCATCTAAAACAGGTAGTTGCACCTATTCACGTTGTATTCCTTTTGGATTTTTGGCACTTCCCATATATACGCAAAAAACCTTGCCCTGCTTAGTTTGTAAAAGAATAGCTGGGAAGTAACTTGATAAATGCGTCAGGGTGAATGTCTGTGGGTGGGGAGAACTATGGAAAGGACAATCTGGGCAAACAGTACGTATGGGAATCTAGACAAGGCTTTCAAAGAAGCAGGTGAACAAAATTCTAGAACAGCTTTCCAATACTAATGGGGTGGTAGCAGAAAGATGAGAACCTACTGATTTCAAAAGAAAGCTTGATCGGACTATAGCAGTTCAGACGATAATGTTCCTTGTTACAGAAGCAATCATATCTGATGAATAGGTCTCTAGTGCCTCTGGGGAAAACCAGGTGACTCCTATCTGCAGATGGTTAAAACTGGATCTCTGTTACATTAGCTATGCCCACTGAAAACTACCGTCTTTCTTTGCAGCTACTCAAATAAGAATAGATGTATACAAATTTGTCAAAGACCAAAAGTAGGTAAAGTATAACTAGGCCTTCAACATAATGCTACGAATTTAAAGACTAAACTTAGCTAAAGCATTGTTTCAGAGTAAGAATATTAAAGGTTAAGATTTCAATCCGAATTTGTCGTTTATGATCATATTTAGAGGAAAGAAACACAAGTTCAGCCTACAGTTATGTCGTGTAAATGTACAGTTAAAAATATATACGGAAATGGAATGATTTGAGTTTTCATTTAGACAATTAGGCTAATCCTCATAAATCTGCCACCACGAGCACATTTTAATCTGGAATTAACTTCTTCCAGCCCCACCCCAAATGAACAATTTGCAGGATTGTGCTTAATCACAATGCCAAAATCACATATTTACCATACTGCAAACAATAGGCAGAGAATATTACTTTAGCGGTTAGCATAATGAGGAAATAACGAGAGTGCTTTGCAATACAGTCAAAACCATAAGCCATTTGGAACACTTTCTTTCTATGAAAATCGATTAAAAATACTTGTATGTATGTTCTCTGGGATACGGTCAGCTCTACAGAGTACACTAAAGTCCGAAAAAGGGAAAATTATGTAAAATAAATCAGTAAACCATAAAAACTTAGTGACTAAAATTAATCATTTAACATTGAGTATCTGTAAATACCATTACATGACTTATGAAAACGATTTGTATGTATTCACAATAAAGAACTATCAAAACTTTCTTGAAAGAAAGTCTTACTTGTGTTTCTAGGGCTGAAAATAGCTTCACATTAGCACACATAAGTCACATTTACATACTATAATCGCACCATCAAAAGCAATTTTAAGGAAGGCAGAAAACTGGTAGGTTCAAATTCTCTCTATAGATACAATTTTCAAGTACCAGCTCTTTAACAGTATGTTCAATTAATGAAATAATCATACAGGCATTTAAAATGCACCTGCAATCCTCAAGCCTTACAATTCAGCCTACCTTGAAAGAGGAATGGTCATTGTCTAACACTGGTTTCTGTTCAAGAACAAAAACAAAGCAGAGAATATAGTCAATACCCACTCCTACCCTGCAAGCCAGGTGGAATTTAAGTGGCAATTTGATGTTCTGTTTAAGAGACAGCATTTGAAAATTTGGCCTAGTCACAAAACAAAGACAAGCAACCGAAAGAAACCAAAAAGAAAGGTGGGGGACCTAAGACACTTGCAGCCTTCTCTGTTCTTACACTTACTCTCACGCTGCCACACCGAGGGGAAAAACCAAACAAACTATGATGAATTATCTAAAAACATTTATTTTTAATTATATTAGAAATTAATTAACATGGGTATATGAACATTTGAAGAAAAAAAAAAGAGAAATAGCAGCAAAGGGAGTTTTGAGATGAGGGAGGTAAGTCCTTCATCTCCCTGGCTCCTGAAAAAGAGAGAGAACACATTAAAAGTCTTGAAAAAAGTTTTCCACTGCCCTAACTGTACCCTGTTGGGAAACACATGCAATTTTTACCGTTCCTCAAGCACTTGCGATTTTGAATATGTGGTTAGGTGTTCAATTAATAATATCTGAGTACAGCAAGTGACGCTCACATACGCCATCGTATTTAATTAGTTCGTTTCAAAATGCTGTAAACCCCATGTTTTCTTTAACACTTACAATTCCTTTTCCAACTTCCTTTATACCATTGTCTCGTTTGGCTGATGCAGAAAGGTTTTGAAAACCTTTTCAGTTACTGTCCTGTAGTAAAGAAAAACAAGTATCACAAAAGGGCGCTACATACTCAAGAATAAGCTGGTAAGTTCAAAGTAATACTAGCGTAAATGAGGAGAACACCCACGCAGAGACTCAACTGACCCCTGCTCAGCATTCCCAGTGTTTTCAAAACATTAGTTAAAGCTGCCCACTTCCAGCAACATAAACCCTGTTTTCAAGAAGTGTTCAGTCCTGAGAGTTAGCGGTTAATTTAAGATTCTGTGCCAAAAGTTGCTAATCAGCACATTGCCAGCTAGGTGCTGATTTTTCTTTCAGCGGAAAACATAGGGTTAGAATTGTTCTCCTTGAAACATGCCAACTTTCAATATTTTTCTCTTACAAAGTGTTTTAAAAGCACATATGTCGTAGGCATGGTCCTAATGCTATACCTTCTTACGCCGCTGTGGCCTCCCCACAAGTTAGACTACGAGTCAGAAAGCCTGTAACCTTGCTACATCAACGAAAAGATAGGGCCCATATTCTTTCACACATACACTTCACAAATTCCACCCGGAGTCACTGCTTTATGCTTGTGAAAAATGACAACCCGATGACAACCTTTATCTTATTATTATATTGCTATCTCATTAGAATTTCAAATATGTAATGCAAAGCAATTACTTACAAGGATACCCTGCAAGAATTCTTCATCAAGTCTGATGCCTTTTGCGCTCATCTTCTAAAATACAGTGTCTGGTGAAGATCAGAAAACCTTCTTCCTACGTAGAGGCACTGCAGACGCTGGAAACTATCAAAGGAGCCGCCGTTGCGAGTGCTGTAAAAGTTGCTTTGATGGCATTTCCATTGTTTCCTGCAGACAAATCTCCATCATCAACTCCACCACAGTGAACTACAAAAATGATTTTTGAACCCAGACGTCTTTGTGAGTGGTTTCTTCAAACATAACATAACACTGTAAGCTAATCCGCTCTTTGGCATTCATTTATATATATTTGCTCTGCAACTTCATTGTTTCAGATGCCATTAGAACGTGCCACCTTTGAAACAATGGACAACAGGAATGGGATGAAGTGTGAATGCTTATTGCAGACAGAGCTAATAATATTTCTTTTGAATGCCATCAACTGATATTTTTCTAGTCAAATGCCGCTAAGACTTGATGCCAGGTAACAATATTCTGTGTTGATGATACCACAGCTACTCTGTATCTGAGAGGTGGTACTAGCGTCTAAACTCTTCAAAGGAGGAAAATCCTACATTCGTATTTGGTACTGTAGCCCACATCAAAACCCAAAGATCAGTATCAACACATATCAAGGGATTATTTTATATAGATTACGATATCGAATCTAAGAACAAAGAAACCACTCCCGCTAGCTCACAACTGACACTTGTATGACGCTGTCAAAGTAATATTTATTCATGCAGAAGAATTATTTATCTTGCCATTCCCATTTCACTATGACAATTTAACCTGCTCTATTCTTAATTTTGTACTTTCTCTTAGAGGATTTTTATATTAGGTTTTTAAAATTAAACACCGTCCACTTTAGCTTTCACTGAAAATGCCAAATTACTCACTAAATCAAATCCAGTTCCTCGCAGTAACAAAAGGTTAGGAGCACGAAACTTTTAAATCATGTATCTAGACATTTACAGATCTTAGTTTATGGATGTGTTCCTTAAGCATCATAGCTTTTTAAAATTCTCCATCCACAAGAAGTTGTCGATAAACAAGTCGAAACAAAACTGAAGGAAAAACCCTTTAAAAACAAGATTTTCATGAGCCACATAAACTTTTAATGAACAGTTACATTTATTTTTTTTTAAATATTAATTTTGAAACTCTAATGATACCTATTTTCTGTAGTGATGACGAAAATTATGACCAAAAAATATTTTCTTTTAATGCTTTACTTTTAGAGTATTTTCAAATCTTCATTTTAATTTGACGCATGAATTATTTGGTTATCCTTCAGTATTAATGGGCTAACTACACATTACCTAGAATTATATTTTAAGTACTGCCTCCAAAAAAGTGCTGCTACAACTAACTGTTAGTTTACACGCTGCCAAAACTCACTTATTCAACAATTCTCCAAAACCTGCAAGTCACAAAAGGAAAAAGAAGGCCTCTTCCCCCTCCCCGATACCCCACAAATTCCAGAAAGTGGTTTTACTATCGGAAACACATCCCCTCCAAACATACATTTTGAAGTTGGATGCTCTCTCTCCGAGTCAGGCAACTACTGTAAGCAGAAAGTCAGCGGCACAGATGAAGTACAATTTACGTTTTAGTAATTTGTGCTATGCAACTGCAGTAAAATGACAATACTGTCCGTGCCATACCGCTGTGAACCTAAAGATTTTATTACCTGTCTCTTTAGATGCAAAAGTTCTATCTTTTGACCTGAATATACAAAATACAGCCTATGTCCTTCCCCTCTCCTATCCTCCCAATGAACCAGAACCCCTCTCAAAAGACAACCAACAAAACCAGTCAAACAGAACCACAGAGGCCACTATTTTCATCTTAATGCCTTCCTCGCCTATAACCCAGAAAACGGAATCTTTGGTTGACAGAAGATTCTATAATGACAATGTAAAGATTTTTTGATGTGCTGCCAAAATGTATTTTTCAGAAAAATACCAGTAGCAATGGGGTTTATTCTTTCATATTCTCTGAATGGAGAACAGAAAATATCACTAGCTGGAACCCCTGTTAGCGACCTGAAAGGAGGTCAGGAAAGAGTAGAAAAATAAAGAGTGGAAAATAACCCGATTTTGTCCTGTTTAACGTTAAAAAGCAAAAGCTTCCCTGTTGAGCGAAGACACTGCCTACAGCCTAGCTTTCCTTTCCGTGACACTGAACTTTGTTGAAAAGCAGGACGTAGACAGTTTTACCAGCTCTCACCCAGGGGCTCAAGGAGCTTTGAGACTCCTCCTTGGGCGAGACGCCGTGAAAACGTGCAAATGACACGATCCCTGCTCAGGAGAGCTTACAATCTAAGAAAGCAAAATGACATACAGGGGTATGGAAAAATACAGCTAAACACAAACAAACTTTGTATACATAAATATACAGTTACATTTATAAAAACTATTAAAAGAACACCACTACGTCTCTAGCTGCCCCCCTGCCTAAGCATCGTTACTGAGAGGATTGCTTCATAGGGATCATAGGGGAGGTGGGTCTTCAGGAGAGATTTCAAGGAGAAGGCCCTTATGAATCAGGTCAGGGAGGGCACTTCATGCATACGGGACAGCGTGGAAGATGTTATATTGAAAACTTAAAATTGTGCAGAGCAGCATTTCTCCAGGTCACAAGTTCGAGTGTTGTGTGCAAGATCCCTATTTCCTGAGACAGAGACGGTGTGGTTATGGGAGTAACATTTGGTCACTAAAAAGACAAGCGAAATCACTAACGTAGGACTACACTGAGGATACGTTACTGGCCACGTGTTCTCTGTGGCTGCCAGGTAGCACAGTAACTGTGAGGAGATGGTATGGAAAGGTTTGGAAAAGAGTTGGATACAAAGAAGGAAAAAAAGGCAAGATGAAGGAAAGGAGACAAAAGGAAGAAATGTGGGGAATATTTTCAAATGTAGTCTTCTGTTTGAGTTCTTAGTGTGTTTGCAATTTATTAACTAAATAACTAAAAAACATATACAATAATTAATGTACATTTGACACCATAAAATAAACTGGACCATATGCCAACATTTACATTATGTTATTATCCTTCACTATGGAAAGGTGAGAAACAGGTTAAACAAGAGACAAAATGCTTCCCCTTACCCTTCTTCTTCCGTACTGAAGCTTGGAAATAGAAAGGGAATGAACTGTGAATCAATTCTGAAGGTAATTTTTATATGCTAAATCCTTGTCTGTCATTTTGAGCATAAACATTTTTCTTCCATCTAAGAAGTTAGTCTCTCCCTTCCAGCCTCTACTACGCACGTATCTATCAAACCACAGCAGATAAACAGCTTGGCAAAAGCACAGTTTATCAGGGTTTATACCTTAACCATAAGAAATTCCTCCCCTGCAGATATTAGGGATACACGTACAATTTTTTTTTCTAAACTCTTTTTTAAAACCAGTAATTGGGGCGACTTATTGATACCAGGGCTTTCAAACTACGGTAACAGGGCATTTTCACATCTTTGCAGACTGAAGTGGAAAGGAATCATTAGCACATATTATCTGCTATATTTTGGATTAACTCGTTTGAAAGAGATCAACTGGGATGGCCTGCTCAGGGCTACAGAGAACAGAGTAGCTAAAAACATGTCAGTAAAACCATAAGTAGAATTCAGAGCCAGACAAAGGAAGGGACTGTAAAGACTGCAAGATGCATAATTTTTTTTTTTTTTTAAAATGCTGTTTGGCTTAGCTAGGAGAAATTACAAAAATATATACGCTCAGGGAAAACAAATGGGGAATTTCTATTTCTCTTTTTCTTCTATTACATAACAAGGGACATTCAATAAAATTAAAGGCATCACATTTAAAACCAATAAAAAGGAAATACATTTGTACACAGCACATAATTAGCCTGTGGAATTCTTTGCCACGAGACATTATTGAGACCATGAGCTTCTCCAGTTCAGAAAAAAGATTACACATATATATTGATGAGAACATCCACAGTGTTCATCTATACATACTTCCTATTTAGTTTGCACGTATATCTTACCAAACAAATGCTTATTCGTTAGATAGTTTAATGGATATAAAAATGTGGGTGTTCTCATAGTTCATACAGATGTCCAATATATACACATATACATATAAAGATATATAAAGTATATAGAAATACACACATACAATCTGTGTTTTATGTCAGAAGACAACTTTTAACTGATGATAGTGAGAACATTTTCTTTTTGGAAGCTGGTTCGGTTGTTGTGCAAGTTAAGAATTCTTGCTCCTTCTGATAACAGCCCTTTTCCAGGACAAGTATTAAAATAGGTAGACCACAGATGTTATTTATAACAGTAGTCATATTGTTTGCTAGGGTGGCAAATGTTCAGAGTATCATGGAACCGGTATTTACAGTCTTGTCTAGGAAGATGACAGATTTCTGCTACGCTCTACTACTACTACAGCTTTATTAGGGGACATACACTTCTGGAACATGCTTCAGGACTATTCTTCAGAAGAGTAAAGTCTCGCCACTGTAATATTTGCCCCATCTGGATAAAGATACGGATGGGAAATGTGCTTAAAGATTCAAGTATGTCCCATGGCTGCCAGTCACAAGAGTTGCAGTGGTTTCTGCCAGCTGATGAGAACAAACAGCAGAACGCGTACTATAACCTGAGTAGGGGGGTGAGAAAGCTAAAATACGATGGTCTTCACTGCAGGAGTGACTTTACTATTAATAAGCTATTTTCCCCTAGAAGAGAGTGCTGCTTCTCTCTGCTTTAAGAACAGTATCTGCTATGTAGGACTGAAAAGTAAGAGAAATAGAAGAATACCCTCAGTTTGAATGGCAAAGGGGGATAATGAAGGGGGAAAATTTTCTGTCCCCTTGGGAAAGTTTGTTGATAAGCCAGCCAAGTCTTACAACCCCTTAGCAGTCCATGAAAGGAAAACAAATCAAAACACCCGACCCCCAAAAGTGGCTCCGGAAATAATATTTTACATTTTAATCCTGGAAGAAAAATTATGGAGCATTCACACACTGGTGAAACCTTTAGTCAGGCTCCCAAACTTCCTGGCACAGAAATGGCAAATTTTCTGAGATCTGTTAGAGCTAAATAATTAGGCTGTTTCAGTTTGGTCTTCACTTGGTTGTTACACCACAGAGAAGACACTAACCACTTCAGCACTCCTTTGTTGGTAAGCACTCCAACTGAAGCTATGTGACTTGACTCACTAGAGGATGGATGGTCCATCTATCCCAGAAAACACTGACTGACTGCCAGAGAATAAAAGTGGCCACAAGGCTTTGACTCCTTCCAGTTGGCCTTCATATGAATCCACACCAGGAAAAAAAATTATTATAGAAAGTAAGTATTTAAATCAATGTAGGAGTACATGGAAAAATGGTTTTATTATATGATAGACTCTATTAGTCTTCAATGAGGGACGTGGTTTGTTTTTATACCCAATTATCACTTGCTAAACACACTGTTCTAGTGTAATAACCATATATAAATATGCAGTGGGCTTTTCTCTTGGTATATATGGCCCATCCATACCAGACTTATTAGTCTAGCTGCAGAAATTCTACTTTGTAATGACCTAACAGATTAAAACCAGGAAGAAAAGAACTATTACCTTCCTCACTTCTAGAAAATACATCAAAATTCCCAAAGAATTATGCATATCTAGAATGCGGATGATCAAGCAAAGGCATCTACAATCACATTTCTTAAAATTAGCAAATAAAAGACTGAATGCTCAATACTTTATTACCCATAGTGAGAAGAATTAAGTTTATATCATGCAAGAAGTCAAAGTGGTATCATAATATGCACTTTTTCAGATCAGAGTCTAACGAAAACAAGTTGAAGTTGAAGCTGCTTTAACACTGTCAGCTTTTTAACACCAGCTTCTGGCAGCTTACCTTTATCCACTAATGAGAGGCCACAGAAATTTAAAATAAAACAATATTAGATGAACTGGAAATTTAGAAAGCAAAGCTAACAAAATATGATACGGCATTACTTTTTAGTAGATGTGCCAAACTTTGATGATGCATAAAATGTATCAACATTCTCTTGCGTAGCAGGAAAGGCACAAGTTTAAACAGAAATTATTCATGCAAATCATGCATATTTGAACTCTCCAAAGATGCAGCATTCTTAAAACCTTTTCTGTTCTAGATACTGTACACAGTGCAGTTCCTTTTAGTCAATTTAACATATATACATTTTTTTTTAACATTTCTATTATGTCAGCATGCTTGTCAAAAAACACTTTCTTACCAAGCTCTTCAAGCTCTGAGGTCATTGACTTAGACCGCAAGGTCAGTGCAGTGGTTGGAGCTCGCTTAGGAGGTGGTGGGGCTTTGCATTAAACAGAAGGATATACAGTGTAAGTAAATACACATCTCTAAACCCACTACATTCACATACACAATTTCATATTTATTTAAAAGAATACGCTACATTAAATAAGGTAATAATAAATACATATATGCGGAGGAAAAAACCCTGAGATGCTTTTCATGTACTGAATTTCTATACCGTTCCTACTTTCAGCGTAGGTTGTTTGACACATCAGCAAGCTTTTATGTAACAGGATACTTAGAAACATTTAAAGCTAAATAACTGTGCACTTCTATTTTTCAGGAGGAAAAAGACTTTCTAGAGAAAGTGCCTCACAGCAGTTGTGCCCCTCCTTCTAAGAAATGTACATAGCTAAAAATCTCCGGGAGACCAGCCAATCTCCGCCAGATTAATTTCATCTTTGAAGAAACTGTTAAATCCGAGAAATACAAGAAAGAAGATTAAAATTTATCTTAATAGTTACGGGGAGACTAGGGAAAACAGGTGCTCCTCAGAATAAGTAAAATATGAAAATATCAAGGCAATCATCTAGCAGAAAAACTAAAATCCAGCAAGTGTTTTTAGTATCCTGATAACCAGTGTTTCTGGTGGTCAGAAAGGATTATGCCAATGTTGGTAGGGAAGTTGGAGATTTCCAGTAAACAAAAATGTCTCTGGCACACCACGAAAAATTAAGGATTCTTAAGTGTTTTCATCAATACTATACATCAGGCTACACCATTTTGACAACAGGTGGCAAAGCAGATTGAGGGCGAGAAAGACTGCTGGAGAAAAGTAGTGTAGAATCATAGAATGGTTTGGGTTGGAAGGGACCTCAAAGATCATTGAGTTCCAACCCCCCTGCCATGGACAGGGACACATCCCCCCAGCCCAGGTTGCTCCAAGCCCCGTCCAACCTGGCCTGGAACACCTCCAGGGATGGGGCAGCCACAGCTTCTCGGGGCAACCTGCGCCAGGGGCTCACCACCCTCACTGTGAAGAATTTCTTCCTAATATATATTCTAAATCTCCCCTCTTCCAGTTTGAAGCCATTCCCCCTCATCCTATCACTACATACCCTTGAAAAAAGTCCCTCTCCGGTAGACAACGTTCTTCCCATACCACCTATATCCACTATGTCAGCGTCATCCTTTCCCTGTTAAGCTCCATCATCTTCTTACAGAGGTTTGAATGACATTGTGTCACACGAAAGCAAAAATACAGCTCAGGTTCCGTGCCAGATAGGAGGCTGCGGAAGTACTGCATAGATTAACTCTGAGGTCTGCCCTTGGCCAACACGAGAAGTGACAACAAATCTGTGAGGGAAACCGCACGAAATACCGGATCCTTAAATGAGGTGGGGTACCTGACACTGCCCTCACCGTAAAGCAGATTGATGGCAAGAAAATCCAGCCACACAGTTCCTAAGGTACAATGGCAATTGCCAGGTAACAAGAAAGGCCACCAACTTGCATCAAAAAGGGACAAGATTCAAAAGTGCCTGTTTTTGGCAAACAACACATCAATAGAAGGCTCTGGAAAGATGACAAAGAACTGGGTTGGTTTTTATGGAACCAACTTCCCTTTGGGCTTTATACAACAGCACTTTTACTTAAGGCCAACATGACACATCCCAAAATGCAGAGGTGAAAGGTTTGTTTGGAATGTGGGAATAGTAATTGCACCAAGCTAAAAATAATGCAGGACCGTGTTTGGACATGGTTTACTTTAATATAGCCTTTTTTTCCCCCCAAGGGCCTTTATTTATTTTTTGTAATAAGCCGTACATGTCAAGACCACTCACGGTGTAGACAGAAAGTCTTACTCGTGGACCGAGAGGGAGCCCGCGAGTGCCAGTTCCTGGCCCGCTCTTGTGTTGAAGAGCCAGGCGGCTGCGAGTGACAATTCAAGAAACCGGTGGGAGGAACAGGAATTTTCAAAAATGTGCTGCTGCTGTATTGAACACTAGTTAGCAGCAGCGATCTTTTCTCTTGAATGCTAATTATAAGGGCCTAATGACTTCCCAGAGTATCTGTTACCTGAGCAAACTCAGGGGTATCTAAGGTGAAGGAAATAGTGCAAAATCCTCTAGGGTTTTGGTCTTTTTTATTTGGTGAAGTTTTGGTGGTGTTTTGTTGGTGGGTGGATGAGAAACACTGACATTCTTAAGGAAGTAGCCCAATCTTATGATACATATTAAACCATAATCTCCATTAAGATTATATATCCCTTCCCCACCCCACCCCAGGCTGAAAAATCCCATCCAGTATGTACCCAGACAACCCTTTCCCAAATTGTTTGTGGCACATGATGCTGTACTAACCTCTCTTGGAGTAGCTGCACTCTTGCTAGCAAACCAAGTAGAAGAAAAAAGCAGCTCTGCATGTTTTCTACTTATGGGAGGAGGAGGAGGGATTTTCCCTGGCTAGAACAACCCCATAACTTTGAATTAACCTAGAGGAATTTTCCAATTAAAATGTACTTTTTTTTGTCTACCAGAGCTTCAATCGAAACATATTGCTTGCTTTTCTTAATCTTACAGAGGTCCTTTCTAAAATATGCGTAAATTCTTGATGATTTCAAAAGAAGTCAAACTAATCTCGTCTCAAATATGTTTGGAATTAATTAATAAAAGATAATCTGTTCCTTGTGCTTTTTCTCTCCCACTATTGCAAGAAATTTTTCTACAAGATCTTCAAACATATAAATGTATAAAGACCCAATGAAGATGAAATCTCATGGCAAGCATGAGAAGAGAATATTACTCTATTTGTCACATAATAACACTTAAGTCAACAGAATTAAATTACTCGAAATTAAATAAGAGAAGGGTATTTCAAATTTTGAAAGTGAAATCTGTAAAGCAGAATTTATAAAACAGCAATTTCACGTCCATACTCAGTTTTCTGTGGAGCAAGACCAAAAGGACTCCATTAGAAAAAAGAGAAAAATATACCTTTCTTTCTAGCTGTGTCATCTGGATCAAGATTCCTGGTTACTGTGACAACCTTAAGAACTAGGTGATTACCCCCTTGTCGAATCATGTTCACCACCTGCCTGTGGCCAACTTTCACTACATTCTCGTTATTAACCTGCAAAGAAAGAAAATAGTCCTTTAGATCAAAATGCAGAAAACTTCTGATCTTTTCAGTTTTCAAAACAGAAGGTGGAAATAACAGGAAGATACAGAACTTCTAATTACTGTCTTTTAATAAAAATACATATTTCGGAAACAGCGTATAGCTGACATGGTAACAGGAAAACAAAGCTAGCTCTTCAGGAAATATGCAACTAATTTCCTTATAATTACCATTTAAAAAAAAAAAAAGTTAATGAGTTCAACCAAATCTTTCCCTTTACATATTTTACTTCCAACAATTAGTGTGCTACAACTCTGCATTTCATGCACTAAAATGATTTACTTAAATGACAGTCATTTTGCATGACTGTATTATCCACAAACATTTATATGCATTTCATACTAACTTAACCAATGAGATATTAAGAAGCTTTCTTTACAAATCATCCAGGAACAAACATTTCCAGTCCTGAAGGAAATTCTCCTGTTCAAGAGACATTCTTTTATTCTATGCACTCTCCTCCTTTCCCAGCATTTTCCTTCTCCAAGTTTCTGGAAGGATCTAATGTCCTGGAAGCAAAGGCAACAGGGCCACAGCAGTCCAAAAGAGCTGGCGTGGAAAAAGATGAGTTAACTATATGAAGCCCTGACCAGCTATTATGGTCATGCCAATTAAACTTTAAACTGCACTGCAACATTAAACTTTAAAATGTTTACTCTCTGGGTAATTCCTAGTGCTGCATCATCATTTTTTTGCTGTGTATGTCTTTCCATCATACTAGTAGACATAGAAGAAAGCATAGGCGTAAAAACTGTAAATAAGCACGGATAAAAGCAATTCATTTATTCATTCGATCTATAAGAAGTCACTGAAAGGTATCTGAAATCTGAATGATAGCAGCATATAAGTCTGAAGTGCTGCATGTGCTATTTGAACATAAAAGATATTGAGGAACGGAATCAGGGGAGAAGAGATGCTGCCAGAATACATGCTGGGAAGTTGATCTCTATCCAAAATTCAACTGACTCAGTTATATTTCACCGAGTTCGCTCAGTGCTTTCCAAAATGAACAGTCATTTTCAAAGTAAGTGTTCTTAGCCTCCCCTATTTATTCTGACAGGCTGGGCAACTCACACTCTAAAGAATTTACAGTTTAGAGCAAAATCTCTCATTAAATATTATTGCCATTTAGCAGAACAACAAGCACAACCAGATCCACTCCAACTTGTTTTCTCATCCATGGTATCAAAGGAAAATCTTGCCTTTTTTCAGGCTTTAGCTGAGACAAAATGCATTATGACGAAATAACATCTCGGTAAAGGACTTTTTAAATACAATGCTGCAGTGAAAAGTCTCCAAGTATGGTCCGTGTGCTCTGTCTGTAAGCTTGAGATGCTTTTTGAGACACTTTTTTAGTTTCATATACAGTGACGTAGGTGTAACACATGCTGAACATCCAGACCTGTTGAGCAGGCAATTATGAAGTTCTCTTATTCTGTAGGTGGAGGATATAAAAGAATATTGATTTGAATAGGACTGTTGCTGTTTTATTTTACACCTTCTTAGCATCTGGTATTTAATTCCAAGATTCGGTATTTATTTAGCTGGAGCAATGGCATCTAAATTTAATCTGTCTAAAACATTTTAGCAAACAGAGTTATCCATTTATTTCCGAATTCCTTCCAGTATTAAAACCTCAACCAGGTAATTCTTCTCCACAGCGAAAACGTTCATGCAATTAACAACTACAGAATGCATCTAGTCTGTCTTTACTGGAATTAAATTTTAAGGTTGGAAGCCAGTATGGTTTACAATTTATCCCTTAATGCTGTCAAAAAATAGAGACCTCCAAATAAATCAGAAGTTAATATTAATCAAATACATGTACACTTCACTAGTGTAAAGTGATAAATGTGTAAAATGATAAACAGCTTATGCAGCATACCATCTGTTCGCATCGTTATGTGCAATGATATTTAACATTTAGAGCAAGAGCAAATATATACGACACATTTTTTAAAGCTGTCTCAGAAACAGAACCTGTAAATGACTGTTTATAGCAGCTTTGTTTAAAAGGCACAGTTACAAAAGCTGGTACCAAAAAGATTTATATTGCAAAAATAAAAATATTGATAGGAGACCTGAAGATTATTTAACTCCAAGAGTTTACAGAAATACTCGATAACTAAAGAATCATGAAATCAGCAGAGCAGTACCTCATCTTCACTATCTTTAGCACCTCAGTGGGGAAAACTGTAACACAATTACAAAGCAATAACATCGGAATTGTCAATAGCTTATAAGGACCTAGGACTTCGGTGACAGATTCTCTATTTCTTTTAACCTTCTTTTATTTTACTTTATATGTATTTTATACATAAGCCAAATGACTGCCAAAATGGTCGTTAAACAGTAAGACACCAGAGCTCTAGCAGGTTTGCTTGATAGTTTTAGTCTGATATTATTCAGCAAAACTTTTCCAGGTGCGAATAATTTGATGAGACTCTCTCTCTGCTTCCACTTCAAGCTTTGGCAGTGGGGAGATGACTACTGCATCTCATCGAGGCTTTGTAAACAAGCTGAAGAAGGTAAATTTTCATATTCAGTAAAATGGATATCTATTTCACCTGTGCCAATTCACTTAATAACCGCATGTGTAGTTGGTATTAAACATGATCACACTCTTTGAAAAATTAAAAAAATAATTTTGCTTTTAGTGGAAAAGTGTTCAGAAGGACGTTCTACAGTCAAACGAGCAAAGTTGGTTTGCAGGCACAAATCTGTGTCTCTCTCTTCTTCTCAACCCAGTCTTTCAGCGCATTTTCTGTGATCTTTCACTGCAAAACTTTAAGTTCTTTTTTTCCTTTGACTCTTTCCCAAAACTTTCCTGCACAAAACTTTCTTTCCCACGTCCTTCATAAATAGGCAAAAATGCATAATAGATACGTGCTCTGGCTGCTTCAATGCTGCATCAAGGGCAACTGGGCATCCAACAAGCCAAATGCAAGGAAAACTCTCCCTTGGGCCAGCCAGCAATTTCAGTAACTCTCCTCTATCCCAACTCTCAGGAAAAGCCTCAGAACTTTATATTCTTCAAATTTGTACTTTATCATAATTTGGTTAAAACCGGGCAGTGAGACAGAAGTTGTTTTGAGCACTTTGAAAGAATTTGCAAAATAATTTATGAAATAATACGATCTCATAGACCTAAAGTCTTTAAAAAAATAGCCTAGACTGGAAGCCTGAGCTATCTCAAGCGGAACTCACGTTTTGGGTATGTCTGAAATGTTCTCAAAGTGTTTAAAAGGAAGAAGACTTTTGTGAACATCAAGATTTTTCAACTATATGTCTCAGTACTTTTTCCACCTTGTATAATCAATGCACACGGGTTTTTTTTAGAGCAGCACTATGTTACAAGGCAGAAAAATGACGACTGAAGAGCAAGCTGGAGACAGAAATGAGAAAAATTCATCATAGACACTTCCTCCAGACAAAATTATTTGCTAGTAGTGTGTAATGCATTGTATTTCAATGTCTTGAAGTATTATCAGCCACCCGGCTCATACCACCGTTTTTTCACGTACCTCATGTACCACAGCCCTGTGTGAACCACTCGTGAGAAGGCTCAAATGGCACTGACCGGAGTCAAGGCTGGCAGGTGACAGACGGTGCCACCCAGCCTTGGCCCCCAGCGGCTGCACCATTACTGGTCAGCTTGCAGCTAAAGGTAACACAAAAGAAATGCAAGCAAAGCAACGCTCATGCCTTGGCCAGTATTTGGAGGAGATACGTGTGGACCGGTTTGCTGCTATGATTGGTACACGCAGCTGGTTAATCCAGGCAGTTCTGGATACATTTAAGGCACTAAATATTCATACATGACAGCAAAAAATACTTGCCATCACCTCCGCGTAGTTAAGAGGTTTTGTTCCTTTCTCCTAGCTGGTGGAATCAGTTATTCACACAGTTGTTATTTCACGGCTTCCTACAGCAATGCAATATACTTGAGCATGAAATACTCAGTTCTCCAAGACAAAAAGCGCTCTGTCTCCTCTCTGCCCCCCATCACTGAGACCACAGCTGACACATTGCTGCTCCCTCCAACACCCTCTCAGCGAACTGGAAGCACTTTGGGGCTTGCATTCAATCTGCTCCACAGCCAGGACTCACACCTGCTTAAAGCTCCAAACCGCAGACCTTGATCAACGACGATGTTCCTCTTGCACAAAGAGCTTGGAACACCAACGATGAAGAGCTCTCTCTCCCACATCGCCATTCTCTCAACAGATGATTCAAAAGTATGGAGTAAACCAGTGACAAAGACAACTGACAGTCACAAATCTCACTATCTTTAATATCCAGGTCCACCACTCTGACTTTATCTTACTGACCATTTATACAAAGCAACATCTAAACCCCACAAAACCCAATAAAAATCATGAAACTTTATCAGGAATAAATAATGATGTGGTCTCCAAGACCAAAATGTCTATCAGGTAATCAATTTTTTTTCTGATCTATGAATACCCATGACATCAGTAAATCTATCCTGAACTTTACAAAGAAAAAGATGCTCCTGTTCAGACAACCTTATAGTCCTGATAAGGTCAGAGAGAAGCGCACAGGACCGAGAATGACAACAGCATATGAAATGGAAGAAGTTTAGAAAAGGATAGGGTAGGGTAGAAATTGGTTTTCAGTGAATATGAATGGAAGGGAGTAAAGTCATTTGATGGGTGATTTCAGGAGATGGACTCTAGCTGGAAAGGGTACCGTAACAGGAGGCAGGATGCCAGGAGGAAGGCAGGCGCAGTATTTGACCACGAGAAGATTGCCGAGAGCGCAAAGGAGAGGAAGCAGGTACCTTCTCTCCTGGTCTATTTTTCCAAAGACATTTTTGGTAATCTCAAGGACAGCAAAGAGCTTAAATATGATGCAGTAAGAGAGAGGACTACAGCAAGACACAAGTCAGTGTAGCCACACAGATGCTGCTGAGAGGCACAGAAAATTGTGAATTGGTTGTTTCATGTATAATTACATTCGCACACCAGTAAACGATCACTACACTGCCTACAGGGCAGCTGTTATTCACTTTAGATGCAAGGTTAGAGATAGAATTACTTTGAAATTTATTTCCTGAAGATTAAACTCACCCCTCTGCCCCCCAGATAAACGTGTACTTCCATATCTTAAAGAAAATGAAAGCGTGTATTATTCTTTATAGTACTTATTCCCCACAGGAGCTACAACTGGGTGGGTCCCCATTCTTTTGCTACACTGCACCACCAGACAATATTTGGCTGCAAACAGACTCTTCACTGTGTAAATACATGCATTTAGTTTACTTACATGGGCAGATTTAGGACAGGAAAGAATAAATGCCATTATTTAAAAATCTGGGGCTTTTTTTTAGAAAAGCGTGTTAATGAATGCCCTAGAGATGTTGGGGTAGATTTTATGGATATTGGGACAGGTTGCATAAAAGCATTTTTTTTTCTGAAATGTATAACTATGCAATGGGTTGAAAAAATAAAATAAAATAAAATAAAATAAAATAAAAATAAAATAAAATAGGGAGTATAGTGTCTGCCAGGAGGGCAGCCNAAAACAAAACAAAACAAAACAAAACAAAACAAAATAACCTGCACATTGTAGGATAGCAGATGCATGAGCTGAAACATATTCACCAGAGCAGCCTTCCCGTAGGAAGGTGCAAAAGAAAAAACACTACCAGAGAAACAGACCTTTGCAGAGTTTGTTCTATTAATAAAAAAAAATTAAATCTTAATTTCTTCAATGCATCATCCTAATCCTTCTATTATCTAAACATTCCCTCAGTGGAAAATGTAGTCAATCATTTTCAACGGTAATTAGGAAGACAAAACGCGATCATTCTGCTCAGAATGACCATTGCTGCAATGGTGAATAAATTCACCTTGCAGTTGTGAATGCAGGTTCTCTCAAAATAAGCTCCTCAGAAGCTCTTCCTATCCATTGAACAACAAAACCCCCCAACCTGTTACGCACACTTACAAACCCCTGCCTACTCACTTTTTAAAAATCCACCATTTTCTGTAAATACTTAACACACGCTAACCCAATTGCAATTTGTACCAGCAAAATGCACAGCACTCGCGTAATTTTGTGGGCTCAAATTATACTTTTGCGTTTCCAGTAACTACGCAGTTGTGCACATCAGACTGTCTAAGCATGTCACAAACCGGTACGAATTTCCCATCTGTGAAGTATTCCCATTCTCCAGACTAAAATGTGAGACAAAGAAAGACACAGTGACCTAGACAATCTTTGGGAAGTTATTTGTTCGCTCGTGCTAACCCAGGGGTCAGCCGCAAGACTCCTTCACTCACCCCAAACCAGCAACTGGTCGTGGTGTCTATGGCTGTGCTGGCCTTAAATTCTTTGCCATGGGCTGGAGCAGGATTTAGCACCGTGTCCAAAATTTGCATTCTACAAATATATTTAATGTCAAAAATCCCATTATTTGCTTTATGTTAAGACCCTTAAATTCATCCTAAATGCTGAATGCTTTTACCAGTGCTTGCCTTCTGTTGTAATCCAGCATCAGCCACAGGCTCATGAACCGCACAGAGGTCCACCTTGAAAGGTTTCTGTGCAAAGCAAATTTTAAGAAATTCTGTTGGCAGCGTACTTTTCCCTGACTATTACAGGAAAGGACTGAAGGAATACATTTGCTGACACGAATTTGGAGATCCAAGTGAGGAGGCAAGTCAAAAAGGTCTAAATCCAAAAGATGTTTTGGATTAAGATGATATTTTATGTATTGTCTCAAAAAGCTGGCGCATGAGTTTAATCTGTGTCTTGGATTAAAACAGAAAGTAATAATAGACCATATAAATGAGTCCCATAATGGAAATTAATTTATTAATTTGTATCTGTAAATCCAATTATTCACATCATAGTGTAGAAGCTTAAACAGACAATAGCAGATGGCCTCGGTCCACTGGGCCTCAACTGTTCATTTATTTGAACAGGTCCTGAAACAGGCCTTGAACAGTCTCTGGAAAATTCCTGAAAACTTACTAATACAAATAGGAAGTTAATTTACATTCTGATCTCCAACACAAACATCTCTGATTGTTATTAGTATTTGACCATACCCCTTTAATCTAATTTAGCGTAAAAGATGCTTCAGAGACTTCATGCACTCTGTTGATCCAAAAGGCACTATTAAAAAAACCCACTACCACCACCAAAAAAGCTTCACAGAACCAGGGATAGAAGCCTGCGGAAACTCCAGCTGAAATCTTACATTAGTAAATTTTCATAGCAATCCACTTGCTCATAGGTTTGCCTGGACTGGTGGCCTCAACGCATGGGAGGCTGTAAAGAAGATGAAGCCAGTGAGCAGGGAATTGGACTAGGTGATTCCTAGGCCTTCCCACCTCATCAATTCTGTGATTCTATGGGGTTTCTTCAAAAGAAGAAATATCATAAGGCAGTGCCCACAGCCTTTCAGAAAAAGAGGTACATGTGAAAAGGATACATACAGGAAAAGTAAGAAGTAGCATCGCCACAGTACAAATTTCTTTGCATAAGCTCAAATCAGAGGATCACACAGAATCACAGAATCTTCTAGACTGGCAAAGACCTGTAAAATCATCCAGTCCAATCATTAACACTGACAAGCCCATGACTAAACCGCGTCCCTGAGCACTATATCTACATGACCCTTAAATACCTCCAGGGATGGAGACTCCACCGCTGCTCTGGGTAACACGTTCCAATGGTAAACAAATATATATACACGAATATTATGGTAAACGATCAAGATATCTAAAGGAAAACACCCTGTGGAGATACTGTCTTGAGGTTTTATATTTCATCCTGTCACCACGCTCCCCCCTCTTTGCAGTGGGGGAATATTGTGCCTTTTCTTTTGCAGGTGCCACGGCGAGGGAAGGCGCGCTGCCCGGCGCTTGCTCCCAGCAAGGCTCGCAGGACAGGCTGACGCGCAGTCTCCCTGGTGAGACCCAGGATCCGCAGGGCTGCTCCAGCCAAGCGGCACGCTTTGCCTTCAAAGACGACTGTCGTCGTCTTCAATTGCAGCACGAATCTGGTCGCTGCCTGGAGATAGCCGAGCCGTGCTGTTGAGGAAGGCTTTAGCCTGCACCTCTTCATCCCCTTGAGTAGCACCAGTACTGCAAATCTTCAGCTGCACTTAGGAACATCTATTTCTGACAGAAGCACTGGAATGAAGAGCCATCTCAGATCATAAACTCCAGACTCCTTTGTCGTCATGGCAACTGCATCACATAATTTGTTTCTTTACATTTAGCCAAGCTCCATCTTGGATCTTCTTAAGATTTTTCGTCCCTGTTATTCCTGCTAGGTCCAGAACCTCTGAAAATAACCTTTTTTTTTGAACTTCTAGGTGTCACTAGTTTACATTCATCCTTTTTTCCTGTGCCAAACTGCCAATGGCCTAAATAGCTATTTTCCCCTTACTCTCCATGCGTTCTACTGATAGATGAGGTGGGTGTAACGTCCTGTCTCGGCTAAACAAGCATTTTAATAACCTATAACTTATTTTCTTCTTATAACCTACGAGAGGCACATGGGGAATGTCTGCGCTACCCCCGTTCTCACAGTCGTTGACCTGGAGCACAGACATTTCTGAGTATCTGAGCGAGTTGCTTACACATGGCCAGTGGCAAATGTTTGGGACTTCACATTCGGCAACAAAATATTTCATCCTAATGTTGGTTAAGAACTGTAAAAGCCTTGACCTTTTTCTACAAGAGTCAAGTTGTGAATTTTGCTCAAGTGACCATGCACATATATATGCACAAGAACACAGCGTAACAAGAAAACACAACTGGATGTTTGAATGGAACTTCCCTTAGCCCCAGCTTACTTTAATTAAGGGCTTTCAGCAATAATCCAGCCTTACTAGAAAAAATAAGCAATAAAATGATACATCAGAATGGTTTCTCAGTTACGTCTTACTTGGTCCCATTAAAAACATTGCCAAGCAACACAAACAGCAGCACTGGTTCTGTACAGAACCCAACGGTTAAGTTTGGGGTCAAAGCTGAAAGCAAACACTAGAAGAAAAGCAGCAGAGTTGAAGGTTGCGGTTTCTCTGTTACCCGTGCCAAGGTTTAAAAGATGGAACCATGTTAAACTAGCATTTTAATCTAAAATTTTGCTTTTTGCATACCTGTATCCAATCTGAAAGCTGTTGAAAGTAAGCAACTACTGTCCCCGTGAGACTACCTTATACAGAACGTTTAAACATCGCTCAATTACTTGGACCCATTCCTATTAAAAATAATTGTCTCCATTAATCAGTACCTGTTACTATTTTGAATCATGTGGTTTAAGTCACATTTCTTACAAGAGGTTCAATTAACTTTATTGCAGTTGATTGAACTGCAGTGTACCGCAATCAATTAAATTACACTTAGGATGAATTTGTCCAATGGCTTTCAGGTGCAAGAGGTGGCAGTTTTTCATGTCGTGACTTCTCTTAGGAAAAAATCAAGTGAATTGTGCACATCTGTTTTCCTCTCTCATACACACACCTGAAAAGGTTTCCATTTCTGAGGAATCTTCAGCATAGTATTACACCTAACCAGCACATATTGATACAAGGCAGTACGAGGTTGTGACCTACACTTGGTATTTTCATAGAATCATAGAATAGTTCGGGTTGGACTGGACCTTAAAGCTCACCTAGTCCCACCCCCCTGCCATGGGGGGACACCTGCCCCCAGCCCAGGTTGCTCCAAGCCCCGTCCAACCTAGCCTGGAACACCTCCAGGGATGGGGCGGCCACAGCTTCTCGGGGCAACCTGCGCCAGGGGCTCACCGCCCGCACAGTAAAGAATTTCTGCTTAATATCTAATTTTAACCTGTTTTAAAGAACGTGACTTATATTCACTGAATGGTCTGGGAATGTCAAAGATGAACACAAGATGTGCAGCGGTTGCCTTAGTGGTCTCTGACCAGTTCTCAACTTCTGCACACTCAGAGAAGTTATTGCACAGGAGGTTTGCACCTGGGAATGAGCTTTAGAGGTCCGCAGGGAGAGAGTCTGGGCACAGTTTAAGATTTCATCTCCATTCTCTACCAAATCTTTCTCCTCTTCCCTCTCTCTGTCCTGGTACCTCAGGAGCATGCCGGAGTCAAATATGTCATCTGGCTGCTTCACAATGAGCCTTAGGAGGGGCGGTGGCCTAATTTAATCACAGAGGTTGGATTTGGCATTCACCTCGCCCCTTGCCCTAGTTTTGTTGGCATTGTACGTATTTGCTACTCCTTTTGTCTTTTCAGCATGTACTTATTTTGTATATCTGAATTCTATTAGTACCTGACAGTTCGTCCACTTTCTGGTATGTTTGCTCTTTGCCTCAAAATAAACTCAGTGAAAATAAGCTGATAANCCCCCATTCGAATGCTTTAAAAAAAATCTAATTTAAAAATCAGTAAAATTAAAATGAAGTTTGAAGTGCAACAGAGAGTATCTTAACATTCATTTCATGAACATGCCTCTCGCATTTAATTTGTTCTCAGATGCTATTATAGCCTATAAATTGTGGTACACAGCCAGCACCAAAAATAGGGTACCAAAAATAGCAAACTAGAGGTCACCCATATACTAATGAAACCTCTCTAGCATATCTGCCCTTCACAGATGGAAGCATGCATGAAAATCTAAAACCGCTTAACCATTGCAACCAGAGCTGCTTTCACCTCCTTTCTCCGACACACCCGTGGCCACCCACCTCTGCTAGGGTTTGATCTCAGGTCTGACAAAACTGTTTTTTTCATATAAAGAAAATAAATGCAACCCAAGCAGCGCATTCGAGCGGTGGTTCTCCAGTGGAAAACCAAGTTGAACAGACTCTCGTCCCTCTACTCTCCTCTGCTGACCACCCACCCCCATACTAGTTTGCCATTCTCTGAGCAGAGTCACCAGCGCTTTGCGAGGCCCTTCTGATCAGCTGGCTCCAGAGGAAAAACAACAAAAAAGAGGGGATAATTTTAATCTGGATCATTTAAGCATCACGGTTAACACTGCATGGCTTCACAAATTATCATTGTGATCTGAGTGCCGGGCCGGCGATGGGCGGCACAGTGGTGAACGGTGGTTAAGCTGTGGACAAGCATCCTTTTGGCCATACTGGGCCAGCGTATCCCCCGGTTGCGTCCCTCAGCTCTGCCATTTCGGACAGACTGCATTTCTCAGCCAGGCCCATTCCTGGCGCTAGCTCGCCGAGCAGCTTCCCAAACAGCTTCCCCAGCGGAGCCGAGCGGGTGCGTGGGGACAGGGCTGGAGAGCAGAGGAAGCCCAAGCCAGCCGTGCCGCCGCAAGTGCTCATGCGATTACACCCTGGGAACAGCACTTGTCTTCCACGCTCTGACCCGTCAAGTGATGAAATGCTTCAGACTCCAATTAAATCATTCCCAGCTTAACACTTTAGAAAAACATGAGGCTATGTTCAACCCTAAAATATATATCCTTTTTAAAATCAGGAGTACAGCGGTATTATGCAAGCCCTGAGAAAACAATAGATCTTCATTTGAATTGTGAATGAACCACTTGATAAGTATTTACAGTAGGGAGAAGATAGCAGGCTGAGCCCTTCTATTTTTAAAACTGTGCATACCTACATTAAAGGCCATTAGGCAGAGAATTCTAAAATACGTATCAAAATCTACATCTCTTTATGGGTATTAATAATGCAGCCCAATATTCTTTTTCATTAGTTAAGCTCACATTAGTCAGGCAACACAATGTAAAATTAAACATTATACATGTAATATAAATTGACCGGTTCTGTACATTTCAATGATTTTCAGCAAAAACCTTTACAGAGATTACATAGATATATTGACAGAATGTGTTGCCATCAAATACAGATAATCTATATTTCTTCCTCCCACATACAGTCACTTTCCAGAAAATGCATCTGCACTAGAACAATAAAAAAATGTATTACTCATGTATTGCTCTTTATGTAGGAAAGCCTAATCTCACAGCATATAGAGATAATTCTTTCTTAAAGTCATGCTAGTTTTAACTACACTGCCATAAACTTGGAATTGCTTATAAGATTTTTTTTGGAGGCCATGTATCATGTTGTTAAAACTCACAGAACAGTTAGGTTAGGATGTATGTGATGGCATTTGCTATACCAACCTAGAAGAAAACGTAGTAAAACATTTATGTCTTTACAGCGAGACACGCTTCAAGAAAAGAAGAGCTACATAAGAGCACTTTAAATAGGTAATACAAATGTAAGCCAGCATTCCTTATCCGGGCATCCAATACACTCACTGTCTTTACGGAAGAGGATGAACAGGACTGCTTCCAGAAACAGCGACCTGAACGGGAACTCCTCCAGCTTGGCTTTTCAGCCACATAGACCGTGCCTCGTTGTAAAGCGCGTTTGACTTGACGTCCGTCTTCAGTGATTGATATTGGGAAGGAGTGTGGTTTTGTGGTTTAATACCTATTAATGCGTTAGTATCGATACGGAGAGCTGTTCAGGTTTGTCACCCACCAGACCCATCAAGCCTGCGGGCAGGCCCAAGTTTTGCAGCGTTTGCTGTTCTAAGATCATTGGATCATTTGACTGTGGCTTGCCCAGCTGACCTGTGCTACGGAAAGGCATCCTTTGGTTCAACAAAGTCCTGATTTGATTAACTTTATGCTCATTAACTTCAATAGCACTACTGACTAAAGAACTGGTGAACAGTTCATGCCTGTGGACCATTTTGCTGCAGCTGTGCCTGAGAACAAGAGTGAATGAAGACTGAAATTGGGGCTTAAGAAACACTTAAGCACATACAGAATAATCAAACTCACATAAAAAAATACAGATGTTAAAGGAGAAGCCGCTGCCTGAGCATTCACATACCATTCATGGTGTCGCACCCCCCCCCTGCCCCCGGCCCCCTACTCTCGGGCACGTGTCCTCCTCTTTTAGGCTCAACTCTAGGTTTCCCGCAGCAGTCTCAGGAGTCAGATTTTATAAAATTATTGATTTAACTGAAAGGTACAGCAGCAAGGAGAGCCTGGGCTGGGTGCCTCCGAAGAGAGGGACCCCCAACAAGGAAACTCCTGGGCAATTATACCCTTGCGATCTCCACACCTGTCCTCACGTGCCCTGCACATGCTGTCCAGGCATCTTCTAGTCCAGTGGTGACTTTTGGTCTGGGGTCTTCTAAGATCTAACTGGATTCTTTTTCTGTGTCCAGGCAGGCAGGCTCTTATCTTGTTGATTTGCTGTTTCAACCGAGGGTTGGAGCCTCCTTATCTTCTGGTTTACGCTCCCTGTGCACCTGCACTCACTGGCAGAACATGGAGAACTGAAGAGTCCCGGACTTGGGGAAAACACTCCCAAACCATCACTGTGATATCTGAACCCTTTCCCATACTAAAAATGTTTTCTGTATTAGATTAGAGGTAAGAAATACGCATCAGTCAGTCGAGTCATGAACTTGGTGATGTTAGGGGTGTCCCACCCTAATTTAGAAAATGACTAATTGCACTAACCATACTGCAGTTTTCTATTAATTGCCAAAAGAATGTGCATGTTCTGTGCAAGACTTCTGAAACTGAAAACAAAAACCAAAAGAGCTATCAATCATAGAGTCATAGCATACCACAGCTACAAACGTGGAAACGTTTAGTTTGAAATAACCAAGGAAACTAAATTACAAAAATTACAGATAAATTTTAAACTACCTATAAGCAAAGATTACATTTGAATTACTAAGGAAAAAAAAAAATCAACCCCAAACTCCAGTTGTAGCAGCTTGTTTGCAGAAAGAGATGGGCCTCCGTCTCAGATTAATGGCCCCTGGAACTCTAACCATGCGGTGTAAAACTCAGCTACCCAAACTGGCTTGCTTAGAATATATTACTTGCATGGCAGAAGCAGTTCTAACTGCTTCTCAATTATTTATATTCAATCTAGTCTTGATAATTTTAGTTCTTTGTTTAAGAAGACTATATAGAATTCCATTAATTTGTTTCAAAGTTATTCTTCATTTAATACTCCCTCAGAATTGCGCTACAATCCCAGTTCAGCCTGAGACTCGCCTAGTGACCTTTAAGCTTGTGCTTCGGTTCGACAGCCTTAAAAAGGGGAAAACAACTGATCTGCTGTAACACAGCTAACCAACCCTCAACTGCTAAGGCCCAACCAGCGGAGGTGAAAAGCTCTAACCGGTTTGATTAGGAAGCACAACTCATTAGAAAAAACAGTAATGGACAATCCTCTAGTGTCTACTTTTGCTGACAAGTGTCAGAATTCACCAGATGCACCCAACAGGGACAACAACAAAACTCCCACTCATCCTACTTTGTAAAAGATTATCAGAATGTACGTCTGTAATTATAACGTAAAATAGACACTAGCCACAAATACATAGTGTTACACAACATCAACTCAACAAAAACTCAAAAGCGACAAAAGACAACTTTTGCAGTTCTTTTTCAAGAAAAGAAACTTGTCTATAAGAGCAACTTCATTAATTTATAGAGTCTTTTTGTTACCTCTTCAAAGAAGCAACGTTCTAATTTACTTACTATCTGCAGAGAATGACTTTGTATCATCTCAAGCAAGAGTGTAAGTGTAAAAAGCTTCTCTGTTAAGAAGGAACGATTTCTTTTGGTTAGTGAACAAGCATCATAGAAGTGTAACAGCAGACTCCTCGGAGCATTTTGTCAGAGTGAATAAGAATCACCAACAAACCTTTCATTAAGTTTGATTTTATTTGTAAATAGTTAGAAGTAAAAATCTATTTTCGTATGATCCGATGACTCACGGAGCACGAGGAAATTTTCTGGCCTTTAAAGCGGCTCCTCCTAGCCTACACAGAAGGCTGGTCCTGAGGCAATATCCTCGCAAGCCAAAGGCAAAACCAGTTGAGCAATGTTTTGCCGTACGCATTGCTCCAAGTCTGTGGGTGCCCGCAGCGGCAATGAGATGATGCAGCCTGTCCTTTGGAAACATTTACTCCACAGTCAAATTTGGTATCAAAACAAGCTGGAAACACTTCTTTGGAAACGCTTCTTTCCTTCTAGCGGCCAAAAGGAACCCAAACCTGCCCTCCTCTTTCTTTCAGCGCCTAAAGTTAGCAACCAAATTGCCTGCTTCACAAAGAGAAGTCAGCTGTGCAATGTATCGGATGAATCAGTGCTGTTACGCACTGACATTTTAGGAACACACTGAGTAGCTATAGGGCCGTATCAAAACGCAGCAACTCATCAGAAGCATATTATTGAAATAAACATGCCACAAAACTCAACACAGACACTGAGGAGAGGGAGACAAATGAAGCACAAGTGAAGATAACATAACAACAGCTTTTTCAGTTAGAAAACAGCAGCCTCATTCGTAACAACAGTAATTTTGCAGACGCGTTCTCCTGCTGCTTTTACTGTCTGTGCATTAAATTAAAAAAAAACACCTCAAACCCAAAACATTCACAGGTAGCAAAACCTCCGTAAGCTTGATTCTACGTTAAATCTTTTGGAATTTGAATTAAGTCCAAAGCAAGCAAGGAAAGATCAGAAAAGGAACTTGGGAAGTATGTACAGCAAAGGAAGCGCAGAAAGGGATGATGCCGCCATACGCTGACGGGCAGAAATGCTACATGTTTCCAAAAGTAAGGAAGAGAAGCTTGGATTTAAACACGAAATACCATGCAAATCCCTTATGATTTAAACTCAATTGTTTTGGTACTAAGTGTTGTAGAACGGAATTTAAATGTCAACCAAGTTCTTATGCAAAGGTTCAAAACTTAAAGGCACTGCGGAAAGAGCCAAGATTTTCCCCAAAGTTATAAGTGTGAAAAGCTGTGCCTAGGTGACTTGTATACTACTCTTGAAAGTGAGATGGCTGCCTTCAGCGAGACTTCAGAGCTCAAATTCCTGAAGCACTTAGCACCCCGCATCCCACTGCAAAGGAGACACAACTACCCAAGATGTTGGGATGACTCCTGTGAACTTGATGTGCCAAAGCTTAATCCTAAACCATCGCCAGCAACGAGGGCCAGTCAAATGCTCGCTCCTGACGGCAATACAGATGGCAAGTCCCGCGCTGCAGCCCGGCTGCCTTCCTGAGCGCTGAGCTCCCCGCTGGGCTCCTAAACCCTGCTTGGCCAGCACCTGCGAGGGCACTCCCGCCAGACCCGCTGGAGGATTTGGGAATCAGCATGGGCCGAGGACCCTTTCCAGGAGACACGATGGATGCAGCTGCCTTGCTTTGGAGGCTGATTCTAATTGTGTGATAGCGCGTTCTTCCATGCCAGCGACCACCCATGCCAGAAAAACTTTTAATACTTTAATTTACTGGCATATGTGAATTTTGCATGCAAGAGACACATATGGAAAAAAGAACTTTGCATCTTGCCAACCATGCATCATACAATTCCACTAGTAGTTACTGGTTTCATTTCATAGCTAGCAGTAACAACTTCTTTAATGACATGTTGCTCACGTGGCTTTGCAGTATGATACACTCACACAGAGACAGAACTGTGAGAAAGAGGTACGCTCACAAGTCTAATATATAAATTTTAGATGACTTTAAGGCAGTAACTGATTCTCTTTGAATGCCATCTTTTTTTATCCCAGCCTTGTAGCTCTTTGCTTAATTGCCCAAATTGCAGTAGCATCACAACCGATTTCTCTCCAAATATCTTGACCTAAATCAGTTTTGGCCCAGTTACTGACATTGACATTCAGTTTGGCAACGGTAGAGGGCCAATTTCAGTGTATCCTAATACTCTTTCTATTGATTTCCAGGTGTTTTTTTGAGACTACGAGGAAGACAGGCATGAGAAATATGATTTAGATCGCAAAGGCTGACCATGGTAACAGGAAAGCTTCAGTTCTAGGAAACTTGCTGTAAAAAGCAACCTTAATGTGTGCTACTCACTCATACTAATGTGCACCCCAAATCCTGCACAGGCAGCACTGATGGAATTGCCCCAATCTGAGGCAGAATGTCTTCTGCCATTGGTTTCATTAGTGCGCGTTTCTCAGTCTTCAGAGTCTTCCTGCAGAATGCAAGGAATTCCTGATCCATAACCAAAGCTCCTGAGAGCTTCTGAAATCAAAAATATTTTTAGACATTCTAAATGTATGCTGGCTAAAACAGTTAAGTGATCAATTGTTAATGATATATAGTTTCTTTCACAGATATGTATAATATACACTTATCACTAAGAATACACTTCCTACTGAAGAAGCACAATTTTGTCCAGAGGAAGGGAGAAAAATGTAGGTGTGCATTTGACAGCGTATACATCTACTAGAAATAACTGTGTTAATAGGCATGGGAACACTAAAAACTGTGATGTTTAGATGTGCAATTTATAAATAAATAAATAAACCAGACAAAATACGCCATTAATTTATCCTTAATGTCTTCTAAGTGGGGAAGAGCAGTTATAATCTGATAAAACCTTTATTTACTCCATCAAAAGGCTAATCTTGGGATAACAGGGAAGGGCTACATAAAAATAACACAAAAGGACAATGGACTGGGAAAATAATTCAGTCTTAACAACGTATTGACTCCAATTTTAGCGTCATCTCAACAGAAAGCTTTAAAGCAATTTTGCTCATGTTTACATGGCAGTTCTTTCCCAGTGCTCTTGCTCAGAAGGAAAGAGTTGGAAATTTTATGCTCCTGGAGAGACTGAATCTCATTACTTAATTCAGAAATTGACTTTATCCAAATCTGGAAAAACTAAGTTGTAAAATTCACTGGTTTTGTTTGTCAAGGTCAGGGCAAATATTTAGGGTTTCCCGAATTCCTGTGCTATCCCTATGGGCTCGATGGCTGTCTCTTTGGGAGCCCCTGTAATCCCTGTTTAACGTGGTAATGCTCCTGTGCACCCTTCCCTGCCATTCTATCCACACGGAACATCCCTATTCCACTGAAGGGCACTTCATCCTATACCTCCTTACAATTTATCCCGAGGACATGTCTAGGACAGAGGGAGAGGCCAATTCCCAAGGCGCGTAAGAGAACAGTGCACTAGAAGCACCTGAGCTAGCACTCAGCGATCTGGCATACCTCGATGATGCAGCGAGATACCACGCCGAGACGTGAGCCTGAAGCCTGGAAGCAATGCAGGCATACCAGCACGGTGCTGCCCTCGGGCTAATTAGCGCCGCATCACCACGTTTTTGTCACTTGTAATTTCGGAGCTAGTACATTCAATGCCAGCTCAAGGCTCCTTCTACCAGAGGCCATGCGCAGTGTTAATGTCTGCCCCCACACCCCTAACATTATTAAATATAGAGGGACAACGGTCAGGGATGACATATGGAGATTGCTGTTGAAGGGGCTAAGTGTAGTTTTCAAAATTTAGTCAAAATCAATATGATTTTGTACACTAATGACTACAATATTCTCAGAACATAAGGGATTAATTAGCTAAGGCATTCCGTAGTTACCCTTCAGCAGCTCAAAGATACAGACAAATGTTCCACGACTAAAGATTTCACCTCTCACTTGCTCAGAATTCTGATTTTGCAGCAAGAGGACGAAGGGTTAACCCCGTCATTTTGTGACCAGATTTTTCCTTGACTTTTGAGAAAAACATTTATACTACTGATAGTCTAAAGAGCCTAGACACTGACTCCTCACTACTCCTTGCACCTCAAACTGCTCAGAAAGAGAGAAAGCTACCAAAATCAGCTCTCGCTCCTTCCCAGTACACTCTCATTTTCAGAAATGAAGTCCAAGAGATCATTAGACATGCATTTCTGGTAAAAATTTAAAAAAAAATTTCATGGTAAAATTACTTTTCCCCCTCCATGCAATCTACATTTCAGAGTTAAGAGAGACCTGAAGTAAGATTGTGAATCCGGAAAGAGACATCCCAGAGCAGGCTTTAATTTAGCTAGCAAATGAATACTTAGCTGTTTTCTAGTATAAAAGCAGTGAATATTTTTTTTTTTTGCTAAAATAAACTGTAATACAGATGTACCATTATGATGTCATTTTACCTGCATGGTAGCTACTTCGTCTTACCTTCTGTTTTCTCAGTGTTCTTTAGACTGTTAAAATGTTTTAGACGTGTGTCCTTGCTAAGCAAAAAAATTTGGTGTAAAAGATTAAGAATTGGAATTTATTTGCTTCTTACATTGCTTTTTCTTTTTTTTGGTAAGTGGTATGACTGTATCAGATCTATAGCACATACAGTCAGTTTCCCATACCAGCATTAGCAAACAATTTAAAAGAAGTCACACTTGGATTATGGAGTAATTATTTACTGCAACAACAACAGAAAACCCACTCTAAAGGCCAGGGACTTCCAGTCATTCTTAAAGATGACTTTCAGGTTAAGAGATCACTGTAAGGAGAAAGATAGTGCTGGGATGTCTTAAGGAGCTGAGGTACTGTGTTCATAAGAGAAAGATCTTGAATAAATACTTTCCTGGCTAGCTTTATTTTCAAAGAGAAAAAAAGAGTATTACTCAGAAATTGAGTATATATGAGAAAGTAGCAAAAACTCTCTGGAAAGTTGTCCTGTGCCTATGGAATAGACAGAACTTTCATACGTAGAAAGTTGTGTGGATGCAAGAACTCCAAAACCAGACTTTCAGTCACTTTGGTTATAGATCAAAGACCTAGAAAATACGATATAGCCTCCTCAAAGCGCCAGATTCTCAATTCACCTTCTAATATGTTTCCAACATCGCTCCAGAATAGATAATTCTTATCAGAGAATCATAGCATCGTAGAATGGTTTGGGTTGGAAGGGACCTTTAGAGATCACCTAATCCAACCTCCTGCCATGGGCATGGGCATCTTTCACTAGGTCGGGTTCCTTCCCATAATCCCAGACCACTTACCTTAGGATAGAGACAAATCCATGTCCTTGTTGCTTATGAAATAAAGCCAGTATGTTGAAACTTTAGGCACCAAGCCAAGATTAGAACTTTATCATTACTTATCTGCACCAATATTAAATGGATAAAAGCTCTGAAATGGGAGGACCTTGGTGTTAGCAGCTTAGCAAGTGAAATTTCTCTCTTTCAAAACCTGAAGGAGGCCTAAGAGTAGGGTAACTTTTGCTGATTATTTATAACTTAAAGTTTTCCATCATGACAGTATAATTGTAATGTTATTAGTTACAAATCAATCAACTAAAACTTCACCCTATTTTGATAATATGACTCCTGCTCTGCATGGGAAACATATTGTTGTTTGACAACAAACCCGAATGAATCTGCCCCAATTCTGACCTCTACGAGTATTTCATTAAAGCCTTATTCTGGTGCCATTAAAGTCTATTACCACTGAGGATGGTCAGTTCTCTGCACTGCAGTGAGGGACTTCCCAAATTCTAGATCCTTCTTACCAGGCAGGAATATTGCAAATACAAAACATCTTCCTTCATCTTTATCCCACTCACTTCAGTAACATCAACTAAATAATAATAAGGAGCAAAGTAAGAATTAGGATCAAACTTTGTCCTCTACTCATGGACAAAGTTTCTCAGAACACTGAGGAGTTAAGCCACCGGCTAACAAAGCATAACTGATAAGTAGGACAGAGTCTGTTGTCTTCAGCCAGCAAGATATATTCCCAAACAAGAGGGTGAAATGGAAATTTTTTAAAAGCCAAAAATAGAAAGGAAGGATGGATTGCAGGTTGCGATAAAAAATGAAGGTTAGTTTCCTCCACCTGGAAAAGGCAATGCAATCGTTCACTTTCAAACCAGTATGGGGAAAGTCGTATATTTTATGTTTTCCCTTCTTGCTTTGCTTTCTATGGAAGGAAATGTAGTTGTATGATTTTTAATTTTGTTTAAAGTCTTGAATACTGTGTTCATCACAGCTCCAACTGAAACATTAGTAAAGTCCTATTAAATCTTTCCGCCGGGAAATCATAATTACCAACTGGGACTTCAGGGCTTATCAATTACCTTCTTTGCTCCTGTTTTTGCTTTTTGTTTTCACTGGAAGAGTTACAACCACTTTGGCTTGAAGCAATTGCGCTACTTTTACTTTTTTCCTTTTTGTGCTTTTTAAAATGAGTACCGTCTGTTTACAAAGCTACATGGGCAACCTCTCGCTCGGAGTACTAGGCTGCTTGTTACTGAAGCATCTCTGAGCTGCCTCCCTCCCCACCGCTGGCCCTCAGGTTAATAAAGAACACCCTCACTTAACTACGTATAAGAGGGTTCATTTCTTTTTTTCGTCTCACCCCAGGGTTATCACATAATTTATCAAGAAGAGATGAAGAATTTTGCTTGACATAACTGTAGCCCATCTGGAAGGTTGTAGGAGATCTAACATGGCCAAAAGCTATGATTTAATACAGCACCACGACAGCTAGCAAAAAGCAGCGAACTACAAAACCCTCACTGAGCATTATATAGTTTCAGAAGTGTTTTCACTGTAGATGCTGTGTTAGTTAAAAGCTTCCGAGATAATACTTAGTCACAGAAACAATAAACTGTGGTTACTTATTTTCTTTCCCATTATCTGCAGCAAGACACAGGCAAACAAAGAAAAAGCACACCCTTTGAGGTTTTGCCAGTATTTTGATGAGTGGCCAAAGTCAGTGAACTGCACTTTGTCTTGTCTTTTATGTAAGAATAAGGATGAGTCATGCAAGACTAAAATAAACACCTTTTTAGAGGCAGTCTTGCTAATAATAGCTGCTACATCTTTACAGAGTCTTCCCCACTTGGAACTATTCTATTACTAAAACAGTAGTATGGACCACAGTACACTCATAGCTGAATTTTACCTCAGCTGGTTTTACCTTCGCGATTTGTTTTCATGTTGTTATCAAAACTGGTAATTCACACTAGACAGTGGGGCACAGCAATTTTAGAGATGTGCTATCACACAAACGTTTACACATCCATTAATCCTGTATGACAGCGATACCAAAAGGCAGCCAGATTTCCAACTGCCATAGTAACCTAGAAAATAGTACCTAGGAACAATACCTATTCCTAAAACATAAATCAAGTCTGTGAACTGTTCTATACAAAGAGAGGGTATTTTCAACATACGCATCCCGTAATAAACACACGAATTATGTTTTGACACTTTGAGAAAAGTATTAAACCATTAAACGTCTTTCATGTGTCATTGGGTAAGAATGAGTATAACAATCTCCAATGTTTTTCATACAGCAAATTCAAATATTAGATCTATGTAGGGTGCAGAATACTACACAGGTAATGTTATCTAAGGATAAAACCTTTCACAGCACAGCAAAGCTCAATAAAAAATGAAAGGAAAACTTCCCTGAGTTACAACTGGACCATGAAAAACTATTCATGCTTATCCCACCAGACAAGCTGCTTGAACATGCATCAGACAACTGTATTGGATTTACGTTTCCCTGGATTTAAACAGAGAGCTTTCAGATGCTGTGAAGCTCTCCATCCTCTCCATAACAACAATCATCTCCTATTCCTTCGCCTTAGCAGTTAACACAACAACTAAACAATGGACTTGATATATCGGTGCTTATCCTCAAGTCAGCCTTTCCGTTATCCGATCAAGAATCAATCACTTGTTGTGGGTTTGAACAGCCTTCTGTACAGTGAAGGCTTAGCCTAGTTAGAACCTACCTCTGCATCAGAGTTGTTTTATTTAAACGTAGTCAGAATGATAATATTTTTAAAATACAGTTTATAATTGTTCAAGGGGGAAAGCCATTTTGTAGAAAAATGAGAAAACGCCCTGCAGGTTCAACACAACTGATCTTCTATTACAAGCCTCAAACAGGATTGCTGTCAGGTCACTGAATTCTGTCCTTCAAAACTGACAACCACGACTGGCTGTTATTAGAAAAACATTGTCAATGGCTTTCTCTAAGAATTAAAACCCCCATTTAGCTTTTAATTTCCTCTGTGAAGATCTTTTAAGTATGTAGCCAAACTTGGAAAAGCGATGCAACAACAGATTCTTTCATGGCTCTCATAGTCCTATCATATTATGAGCATATGCCACTTGTGTTTTATCAGAGACGCCAAAATAATTTCATCTCATTTCTTGTGCACTTCTGAATTATTTCTGGCAAAGAGAGGTATTGAGACTAGAAAATGAATTGTCCTGGCAGTTTTTTCCTAGTCTTTAACACCCCCCTCAACATATATATAAAGTTATATATATATGAAAACTTGGAATACTTTCCACCCACACTCACCATGTTACACAAGCAAAAACCACAATCTAGGAAGTATCAGGCATATTATTCTCAGGCAGTGTGCCTCGTCTGTACAGATGTAGTAAATCTCAGACTTCTGCTCATGCAGTGAAAGAAGGGAGACGGGACTCACCTTTCAGTAGTGGAAGAGTTGTGCATCCCACGTACCTGCAAAGCTTGATTTGTATCTTTACATCTCTTTTTCTTTTATTTTACAGAAACTTTAAGATTAATTATGGCTGTCAAATTCTTTTTCCTTGGTTTTAATATACTGTTTCATAGAAGTTTCTTCCAAAACAGTCATCCACTCAGTGAATTAGAAAAGATAACTTGGTGTACTTTTCCTCACAAAGCAAAAGCAAAATAGTTCCATAGATTAAAATAGGGCTGAAAGAAAAATTTCCTTACTAAATAAAAGGACCCAGTAACAGTGTCTAATATAAACTTCCAGAATCTCCTCCCCATCAGCATCCAAGAAGGAAGACAGCTGCCCTGAGTATTCCTATTGGATCCTAATTTGAAATATTCTCCCAAGTTAGTGAACTAAGTTAATAGGCTGTTAGAAACATTCTCGCAATTTAAACTTTCAGCAGAATGAAAGATGAAGATCAGAATGGCTGTATTCCAGCAGACCACTAACAGGTCTACTGTTAGGGAAGTCTACAGGTCCACTGGCAGGAAGGCAGCTGCATGGCAGAAAGGAGTAGAGATTGTCTTCCTGTGTCTGCCTTCCCCAGTATCTTTCCCAGCACACCATATGCTTCACACAGATTATCCCAGATGGATGACTAAAGGGTTTATTAATTCCCCAAACCCACATTTCTGAGGATCTGTGCAACTCAGACCTTTGTAAAATAGGATGGGAGAAGTAAGAGGCAGAAAAAATTGGGGTAAAGGGAGTTAATTTAAGATGTGTGTGCAGGGATGCTAATAAGCATTAAGAGTCAGCAGCAGCTCTGAATTACTTCCTTTGGATCAAACACTGAAGAATTGTCTAATTCAATTGAAATAATTATCATACACAAATTACATTTTAAATACAGCGTCTTTTTTGTGACATCAGGTACAACTTTGTCGTTTTAGTTTTGCTAAGAACTGTAGACTGTGTTAGTCATAACATTAGTTACAATGATCCTTCACCTTAAAAGGGGCAAATACGTGGCCCACTAACATTTTCGGAGGAGAATTTTCAAAACACTCTAACAGCCAGAACTATCCATCAGTGCCTCTCACCTTTACTTTCTTCGCTTTATTCTTTTGCTCTACCACTGTCTGCTTTGCCATCCCGAGTGCTTTGCTACCGCCGAGACACAAATAATCACAGAGCATCAACCACAGGATGGTGACGATACATTTTAGAATGTTAAGGCAGAAGGTTTTGGTTTAGATTAACAAAAACCAAATCACCAAAGTCCAGAAGAAGGTGCAATAATAAAATATGGCCCTTCCCAACTGCAGTAACAAGAGAAAAATAGCCAATATAAACAAAATTCTCAGCTATTTAGTGTGTATACAATCCCCATCTTTGCTAGACAGAGCACTGTTCAACTAACAACACATAACGGGTCACTTGGGAAGGTTGCTAATTGTTTCGTTTCTATCACAGAAAACCGTTTGCTTGTAAGGCAACAAACTTTCTCCCTCCAGAAAGGCAGGTGAGTTGTAGGGTGTGACTCAACACCAGTGCAAACTCTACCTCTACCATCAGGTTACTACAGAAACCACCAGCAGACTGTGCCAGTCCTCCCACAAGCAGACGAAATACGTGAGAAATATGCAGTTCGCTTTCTAGCTATTAGAAACACACTCGAATTATTACAGGTATTAGAAACGGTTCGGCTGGTGAAGGACAGCGCTAGCTCTGACGTTATCTCTGAATTTCTACTTTTCCTCAGTAACATGCACAAACATCCACGATATTGCCCTAGTATCTGGATGGACAGAAACGGAACCATAATTTAGTGCGTTTATGCTAGACTAGCAAATGGAAATATACAGGTTCTATATTTCAGGTTACTGTAATGAGTAATATTCATTCACTCACTCCCTATGTATTGGCTCAGATTAAGGCTGCATATCCAATCTTACGAACTTCAGCTGATGCAGAATACAGTTCACTCGATTCAAAGCAAAATGGGAGAAAGGAGAAATATGTAAATGTCACAACACAGTGACAAAAAAAATCATCAGATCTTTTTATCAGGTTAAAAATCAGAACATTTTGAAATGAGAGATGAATGGGATCCAGGAAACACCTGCTTCAGGAAGGGTGCTCAAGTCCTACTGCGTTTGAAGGTGGAGCTTGAGAAGATCGCGATGCAAGTCGTCCAACAGAGTAGCCTATCAAGATCTGAAAAAATCCAGAAGGAATAAGCAACATTTCTGGAGTAGGAAGTCGAGGAAAGATGTAGAGACAATAGTATGGAAAACATCTGGAAATGGTGAAAAGAAGAGGCAGGGGAAACGCTGAGACAAGAACGGATGGAGGAAAATAGAATAGTTAGAGAAGAGAAAGGTGTGAAGCAGAGGCAGATTCATAAAGAGAAAAGGAAAACCTGTAGTAGGCAGCCTGACTATTGAGGCCACAGAGTAGCGCAAAACAATAAATACTTTTCTTCATGGTATATCACCTCACAGTCCTGCTTCAGAGCAAAACATCAACTACAGACAACTACTGCACAAGCTAAAAGAAAAAAACGTTGCCAGAGATACAAAAACATTTTGCAATTGTGTTAACCTCTCCTCTGGGAATCTCTGTCATTCTTTAATACAGCATCACTCACTAACAACAGGTAAAAATACATCTCCACTTGCCATAAGAGCAGAGCTCATAAAGTTAAGAGCTTCCACTGATGTACATCACCACACGAAGCACAGAAGAACCTATAGTCTTTCTCATGGAAATTAACTGAGTGTCGCACTTCAGAAAAAACATGCTATCATACAAATTCTTTGGAACACACATAAAAAATTGATTGGTAGACAGCAGAAAGAGAGAGGAAAATTTGTAACGCAGATTCGTGCCTCCTTCTATTATCATTTAAGATTTCAGTGGTGCTATTTGACCTCTTTTCCAGCTCTTCTCTGTAAGAACAGGTGGAAGTCAAGCGAATAACATGGAAAGGAATAATAAAGTCCTATGCCTCTCTGAGAACAACAAACAAGCTGTAGAAATAGATTTATTTTATCTTCTTAGTGACGATTTTTTTACTAGAAGTTTTCTCAAATACACCCCTTTTTCTCCACAGCCTCTGTAACTGATAAACTGAAGAAGGCAGCTTCCACCACTAAAACATTCCTAAATTCCTTTTGGGGTTTTGTTTTTCCTTCTGACTGACCCAATAATAAAAGGCTCTGACATTTTACAGTGGCCTTTGAGGACGGCACAGATCATCTACAATCAATTTTTAACATCCATCTCTGCAGCATCTGGACAATTACTACCCATATTAGAAGCCTTTGTAGCTGAAGAACTAACACAATATATGCCATCCATGAAAAAATACTAAAACCCCTTACCCAGTGAAGTATCTATTTGGAATTTTGTTAGTCTGTGGCTCTGAAAGATGAAAAATACGTGAGAGAACACTCATTCCAAAAGTAGAATCTCTCAGCTTTCAATGTAGTGTTGCATGTATATTATCTGGGTGCTAATACTGGAACCGGCTTCAGAGAAGCCGTGATAACGAAGTGTGGACCAGGCACAGTCCTAGTACGTACTCGGGCAACTGTCTCGTGTGTTGCTGTACCCTCATTGCTTTGGTGCCTCAACTATCTAGAACATAATCTTAACGGAACCTCCCCTGTGTGTCTGTATGTATATCCATCCATCCATCTACCTGTACGCACACCAGCTGCCAGGGGCTCTGAATGGCCACCAGGGCGAGGGAGGGGATTCTGCCCCTCTGCTCCACTCTGGGGAGACCACACCTGGAGTATTGCATCCAGCTCTGGAGCGCTCAACATTAGAAAGATGTGGACCTGTTGGAGCAGGTGCAGAGGAGGCCCCGAAGATGATCAGAGGGCTGGAGCACCTCTCTTGTGAAGACAGGCTGAGAGAGTTGGGGAAGCCTGGAGAAGAGAAGGCTCTGGGGAGATCTTATAGCAGCCTTCCAGAATCTGAAGGAGGCATACAAGAAAGCTGGAGAGGGACTTTTTACAAGGGCATGTAGTGATAGGATGAGGGGGAATGGCTTCAAACTGGAAGAGGGAAGATTTAGATTAGGTATTAGGAAGAAATTTTTCTTCACCACTCTGAGGGTGGTGAGGCACTGGAACAAATTGCCCCGAGAAGCTGTGGCTGCCCCGTCCCTGGAGGTGTTCAAGGCCAGGCTGGACGGGGCTGGGAGCACCCTGGTCTAGTGGAAGGTGTCCCTGCCCGTAGCAGGGGGGGGTGGAACTCGATGACCTTCAAGGTCCCTTCCAATCTAAACCATTCTATGATTCTGTGAATACACCCCCGTGACTTACTCAATACGTGACAAAGTAGAGCATGATACTCTTTGCAGTACCAATGAGTCCTGACTGTCCCCACTTGGGAAATCCACACACACATTAAATACTACAAGAAAGGCTGAAGAAACTGCTGCAGCAAGTAGATAACTACTATGTATGTACAGATTTGCTTTCTACAAGTCTGAAGAGAATTCAAAGATAACTGCAGAATTGATTATACTGGTCTAGTGACAAAAGGACAGATTGAACGGTCTGAATTAAAGACGATGGCAACAGCTTCTTCCACAACTGCAGGAGCAAAGGACACCAGGCCGCGACTGGTCCATGATACTGCTGAGATAGCTGTGGGTCCAGAAGGATGTATTAGCATTTCTTATCTACAGACTTTGCTTGTACTTCTTATTCTGCGTCACATGTAATCATCTTATCACAACCTTTAGCTATTTCTGACCTAATTTTAATTTGTGATCCTCTCTGCCCTAATAATGTACATGATGATATTCCTTTCATCTGAAGCATCGAGATAACTTAATGAATAACTAGGCGATAATGTCAGCCCTTTATTCCCTCTGTCTATGTCATTTCACCTATGTTTCTAGACTCCTGTGATCCGACTTTTCTACTAAATGTGGCCCCCGCTTTCGTTTGGAAAAAATCTAGTAATTTTCTGCAAAATGTTGAAAATTCTTTAAAGTTGTTTCTTAGAGGGTTTTCCGTTCTTTAGACTTTGAGGTGGAAGTGGTTAGAAGGGATAACAAAAGTAGTATTGATTTTGAATTTCAAGAATCTGCGTATTTTTGAAAATCTGGTGCTTTTGATATATATCATCTGGCTTTCCTGTACACTGTGGGGATAAATACGGAGTTATTTCTCAATATAGAAAAGGAATCAGGAGAGCAGAAGTACAGCAATCTCTGCCTACAGGTTTTAGGGACAAAGCCTGTCCACCATATTTGCATCATTATGCCTTAATTAAAACTAAAATCTGCTAATCCAGTTAGAGTAATGAATGAAAGTAGAGCAGTTTCTGTGCATTAACATAAGCAATTGTATAGAAATAACAGATTCACTGAAAGTGTAAGAGGCTCATCTGATTTTGACTGCTATCATGTTAAGAGGAAATATGAATAAGAAAATATGTCACTGGTTAAGTGTGTCTGAGCAAATGCTATAGCTGTAAGGAAGAGTGTGTGGGTGGAGATGCTGGAATGTCTTTGGGATCAACTGCTGCACTGTCACATATAGAACTCACACTGTTGAAGCACAAATTATAAAATAACATTTCTTTATTTTTTACCCTATTTCTTAAATCTTATTCCAGATCAGTATTTGTTTCCCACTAGATAGCGTGTTTGTTTCTGTTAAACCACTCTTTAAGAAGAAATAATAACAACAGCTACAGGAAAGCATGTAGCATCTATTTATCTATCGAAACTTTCACCACAAGAAAGTGAAGGTGACATTTACAGTAGATTAAAAGACGACTGACTGAAGTCCCTGTGGTATCACTCAGGAAGTAACTGAAATAATTTCCAGCTTTGTTTCACCTTCTTTCAGAATATTACTTAATCCACTTCACAGATAATTCTCCATTTACCAAGCACAAGAATTTTGAGACAGATACTGAAGACCAACGTTATGGGGCCTTGGCCCACAATAGCTTTGATTTTTCAAAAGGCACGAGCAAGTCCAGACGTTCATGGGAATCCATAAAATGTGCAGGTGAGATCTTTTTTGATGGGAGGGAAGTTAGTCTATCTAAACGGCTAATTTGCAAACATGAGCTCAAAAAGTCTGCTGGCTAGTTCAGTTTAGTAGTAAGTACCACATTCAAAATGGCAGGTTGGTTACTATTTTTACTATTTAAATAAAGGAAGCATCTGTTTCAAAGGTAGATGTTGATACTGACAAGTACTGGAAATGATATACACATACAGACATACATACATGTGCGTGTGTTAGTACATGTCTCTTTCCTAAAGAGCTATCTCAAAATGACTGAACTCTGAAGATTTGCTTTCTCCAAAACGAGGACAGAGGAAAGGGACAGAGAGAGAGTGTCATGGTTTAACCCCAAACAGCAACTTGGCCTACAATAACACAGGAATGTTGCATTTCTTAAGCTCCACTGGGGAAGGAATGAAAATCGGAAGTTTCCCACGGTAACAAACAAAGCTAGAGCTACTCTGTCGAATGAATTGACAGAAATGCAAGTAACAGCAGGATTTGCACTAGAGGAGCCCTCCCGTACAAGTAGCAAAACGTGAATTTTAAGCTTGCTGACTACACAGTAATTTCATCATACACACCTGAATTACGGGGTGAGAAGGTAAGAAATAGTCAATAATAGCTACAAATAATCTAACAGTAAAAAATTAGTCAAACAATGCCTTTATTATCTTGTTGATGTCGGTATATGCCTTTTTTATCTTGTTGATGTAGGTATGTGGAAAAACAATGAATAAAGCAAGAATTTTTGTGGGTCAGTAGCTAAAACGCTATGACCATAATTTGTCCCCTAGGAAGAGCAGAGCGTTCACTTTCAACACGGTAACTTCTAGACTGACTGTACTTCAGCAGAGGAAATGATCCAGCTGGTGTACTTTGAGTACGCATTTTAATTCTACACCCTCTCCTCCTCAGGCAGAAAACATATGCTTTGCTTGCTCAAAATTTCTTCCATATCTTTATACCTATACCTCCCTTAAAAAAACCCCACAACTTTACTATTTTTTATATGATGTAAATACATGGAATTCATATGTATCTATTATAGGTATTAGCATTCCAAGATGATGGCAGCAATATTTATTAATTATTCTTTTGTCAATCCTGTTAGCAGTCAGGAAGAAGTTAAAACTAATACTGAAAACTAATGCTAACTGGATGAATGAAGCCTTAAGCAATTACTTATTAGTTACCGCTATCAGCCAAATAATCCTCCGCAGAATCCTTTTTGACTTTAAGTTAGAGCAAACATATCAAGTAGCAAAACAGACAGGAAAGTACAAGGGCTTGTCTGTTACAACACGCTAAGGTTTCCACTGGTAATGGTCGGAATCTGGGTCAGAAGGGGAACGACACTGAAACTCCGCAGCATTTATCATTTTCCAGGAAAAGCTTTAATGCTGGATGGGCCAAAGGAGCCATATCCAGCAGCTGATTCCCTAAACCACAATGATTCCCACCATCTCTAGGGAAGCTATGAGCCACCCCCCCGAAGTTAAAGACATCTAAGCTTCCCTTCAAATGCGTAAGTAGTTAATGGGATAAACCTCTGTACACCTATGCATAAGCTTGGAAATTCCTCCTCCAGTGTGCCACTACGTTTGCTTGGTAACACACACTTTAAAAAATGGCCATTATCCAAGAAGCATTATAAAAAGACTTCTGAGATAATAAAACAAATCCAAGGAGGAGTCCCATTTGACATTGCCGCAGTTACGCTGCCAATACGCTTTTTAAAAAGAAATGCTGAAAGTAGCAGATTCGAGAGAGAAAACAGAGGTTGTTGAGATCAAGGGAAAGGTCAGCATAAGAGACAGCATGTGAAAATACAGATGATCGCTCCAGAAAAATACAAAAAGGACTGATAAAACCTGAAGGTTGCTTAGAGAATAAAGCAGAAAGCGTACAGCCAGATCTAGGAAAGCTTTAAAGCGACAGAGCATTTCAGCTGGGTGCAGGCCCTGAACAGCAGAGCACTGCTGGACTGCTACCGAAGTGTCAGAAATGATTTTGGCCACAGAGATTTATTATGCAGATGGACGACAAAGAAATAGCTAACTTCTAAAGCAAGAACTATTAATTCTGGATACCAGCCAAGGGCAAGAAAGTAAGAAAGCGAAATAAGTTTTTAAGCTTGTGAAAGTCAAGTTAAAGGAAAAAAAAGACTTCAGAACATTTGGAGGTGAAAAAGAAGGATTTTAGTGGAATGTGAAACACACGTGAAAGAGCAGAGTTATCAGGACAAAAATATGGAGGACACACAGAATTACTTAAAGAAACTGGGCAAAAGACATATCAATTTGCAGCAGGAAGCTTACTTCATCTTCCTGAGTGAGGATTCGATCCGAATGACAATGACAAAGATAAATACTATTCTGTAACTGCAGAATGTGAGCTATTTTAGAGCTGGTAATAAAGGAAAGAATAAACACCACTGGCATAATAAAGATACACTGAAATGGGGGGGGGGTTCAAGCAGTAAGAATCTCTCTCTTTGTGACATATTGATTTTTTTTCTGGAATATTATTAAATTAATACTGTTTATCACAAGAAATTGATCTTTAGAATCTAAGCAAAAAAAGCAAAAAAGTCCTTGTGAAATGAAGAGAGGTACAGTATTAGTTTCTCAAACGCTGGTGTATAGAATGCATTTAAAACTGCATTCATTTATTAAATGGAATAAATTAGATTTTTGCCAAGATATAGGTTGAGTTAAAATACCACTGAGCTGCAAAGTAATGATTTAGTAAGAGTTTTGCAGGAACTCAGAGCTACCCTACGGAATCCACTCCAGAAGGCACTAAGTCACTCATTGCAGCAGCAGAATTTAGGTTATATCCAATTCAGATACATTTAAGGACGAGGAATTCTGGCCTACTGCTAACCTGCAGCCTTGCTCTATATCCTATTACGGTTTGGAACCTATTTGTAGACAACAGCACTTAAGATTACGACGTTGAACGGAACAGAAAGTTGGTGCTATCATCAAAAGTAAGCAACGTGGAATTTTGTCTTCAGAATGAACCTGCTGTCTGCTGGGCCTTACAGTTAACCACGTGTCTATCTTTTAAAGAAAAACGTCTTGGATATGAAATAGTATGCCACAAATTTCTATTGTTAACACCATAGGTAAATTTGGGAAACGGGGGCTATGCCATCAGCCTGCGCTACTAATCCCCGCATCACCTACGAACACCTTTCCCCTCAGTGCAACTGCCTCAGGTTGGTTTAAACAATAACCTTTTCCCTTCCTCGTCTCCAAAAAGGCAAGTCCAGAGAGAACGATCAAAGCCATTTTATTTTCTGAGATGGGCAATCAATTTTAAGAAGTATAACATTGCCTCCTAAATTTAACGATTCTCTTATTCATAATCTTATCAGTCTAGTTTTAGGAGAATTTATATTTAAAATCTGCTTATATGTAAATACACAGGATGTGAAGGCGAGTTTCTCCTTTCAGATCAGCCCTCTCAATTGTCTAAATTTAATATTCCACGTGAAGTGCTACAGATCACTGTATCTTTTATTTCCCACAGTGACTGCACATCACATTATTGTATCTGATCACTAGAGCCCGTTAGCGGAGATTCATTTACACAGAGATCAATTTATTAACAAAAGGCCGGATGCACAAAACCAGTTTTCATCAGTAACATTTCCATCAAGATATGCGGAGTTTTAACCATTCCTATGACTACTATACCTACGAAGTCTTCAATGTATTTAAATTCTGCTTAATTTGTCTTTGAAGAAACCACAAAAGAATGTAAGTACATTTTTATGGAGTCCTCTTGCCCATCTGAGCTGGAAAGCAGTATGCCAAAAATAGCGCGATAGTACACTTGGGGCCCTATTTTCCTTTCCAAATTACCTCCACAGAAAAAGTAACTAATATTCCTGTTGCTGGTATCACGATCAACGTCAAATAGGAATTGAAGTATTTTATTTCACGTTGACATTTTTATGTCTGATAACCGAAGATCCTGTAATCTACCAGACTATGGCAAACGCTTAAAAAACCATCTGATGTTTGGAACAAACGAAAAAACATCCTGGTCTCATTTCCTGCAAAGCAATGAACGTTAGAGATGGCAACAGATCCCCGCACCACACTGCGCTGCTCTCTAGCAACAGCATCGACAGGTTAAACATTTCCCTCTTGCTCTCAGCGCTGCTTCTCTCCATAGCTTCCTCTCAGTCAGAACTGTTTGGTCGTTAGGAGGAAATCATGGTGGCTTCTTTAAAATTAGCTATAAAAACGTAACAGGCAGCACGTTGGAACACCAGTAAGCATTTAAAATCATCTGCTGTAATCACGAAACAGTTCAAATAAATTTCATTATCTTTATTACCCTTGAAATCACTAAACTATCTGAAGATCACTTTAAATATAATTTAAGTAAGTGGTAGCAATCGCTTTCTCATGGCAAAAGGTGGGAACTGCACGTGGCCTTTTTTAGAATGACTTTTCACCTCAGAAAAGGCAAATTCTTGAGCACAATGTAAATTTCAGAATAGGTTTACTTAATTATTCATAGTAAAATGATTTTCGTATTGCTTAAAAAAAATTCATAGAGATATAAGCCATAAAAAAAGCCCTATAAAAATAAAGCTGCGAATTCGCCAGCTATAGAAATGAAAAAAGCCCCACCGTTTGTCCCAGCCAGAAAGATTTTCTTATCTACAGGGCACACTGAGCCTTACGATTCCTGTCACTCCCAGAAAATAAACTTTCTTTTCGAGAAGTATTCAACAAAAATACTCCTCCACCTCCATTATTTATTGATTAAAATTTATGTTGTGGTCTATTTATTTAGACACAAAGATTTTTAAAAACTTTTTTTTTTTTTTAATGAAAACGCATAATCCACTTAAAATAAAGCCCGAGGTCACTGGTTTACGCGTAGCTCCTGAAGGCTAAATTAGCCTTTGCTTAAGAATGTGACGAGAGCAGCAAGCCCGTCTGGGGGTAGGAGTTTTCCCCACAGGGTTTGTGTCTGCCTGCGTGGAGAAGAGCTCTAGAGCTCCTGAAACGATTCCCTCAACAACGTGCCGAGGAGGACACTAATCACTGCGCGATCTGCTTCCATTGTCCCACGCTCTCCATGGCTGTAATTTCGAAATCTTGATCCTGTTACACATATTTGCTATCATTTTGTGATTTCCAAACAAGCTTGACTGCTAATATCTTAATTAGGATGTCTGGACGCAAAAGCGACAGCACCACCTGCAAGGGGACGGACGTCCAGGAGGAGAAATTTCCCCAGGATGCCGCGGTGAGACCGCATCCAGAACACAGCCTCCCTCCTTTCTTCCAGCGCAAGTATTGCTACATCACACTTCGGTCACTGCTCTGCCTGTGGAATGGGCTTCTCCAGGGATTACTCATCTCTTGCGGGACTTTTGTATGAGCAAAGTCAGAGCAGCCAATCAAGCATCTACCATTATCAGTGGCTCAATTAGAAGTAAGTTTGGAGAGGCAGTTAATGATTGTGATTAAACTCATTAGACAGCACCTCCTGTTTACCGGCTCAAAATATATTTCAGGTAGATTAAATCTAACCTGCTGCCACCCATACGAAGACACCGACACTAGATTTTTATAAGTATATCAAGACTCAAAGAAAAACTAGTACCAAATAGGTTTCTATTTTTGTGTGCTCCTGTTAATGTGTTAATGTCTAAAAAGCGCAGTTAAGGGATAGTATCTTAAACACCGTGGAGATGACTTAATTGAAATACGTTTGAATTTTTTAATATGTATATAAGGCCAGCATTGCCTTGAAATTGGAATTTCAAATTGAAGTTAATCTCTTACATCCAACTGTATAAAGAGCATGGGCTATGCTTCTAGAGAGGTTTCAGAAACGCCCTGAGCCAGCGGGGGCAAGTTATTGGTCCTTTGTAAAAGCTACCGAATAATTCAAAGGAAGAGCTAAATGCTCATTACAGACTACTGGTTTGAAGGCTGGTTTCTTTTTCTTCTCCATATTGTACATCCCAACTAGCCTTCTCCCAATAGGAACTGAGAGTCCTCAAACCTAAGCACTCACCACTTGGAAAAACAATTACGTATGTGACAATTTCATGATTCTAACAACTTTTCATGATTCTAACAACTTTGCGTAACGCTGTAATTTCTCTTAAACTCTTTCCCACAATTTTCTTCTCCAAAATCTGACGCAAAACCAGATTACAATAATAAACCTGGTCATTTACAGCTATAGCAAAACCGAACAATTGGATGTTGATCAAGAGCAAGAAAATATTTTATGTTCTGTTTCATCTCTTTTGCGGCTTTCTATTTCTCCACCTCAGCCTTACATCTCTATGACAATCATTATCCAAACTACATCATTCTGCAGCCCACACAGGCAGTTAACAATTTATCCCTGTTGTCTCAATCATATCCACTTATGAAAATGGCAATCATTCTTGCTTTGAGAGTCTGGTAAGTGAATATGAAGAATTAATTTTATCCCTTCAGTCTCAACGCTCGTTTCCACTGTCCCTTTAATTACTTGGACAAACAGGCTGGGATCTTCATTTCTGCGCCTATCGAGCCACAAATCTTGTAATGCGGTCAAAGAAACAGCCTTAATACCTTTGATTTCCCCATAAAAATGTAAGTTATCAGTGAATCATGTCTTAGTCTTCCACACAGTACACTGCATTTATGAAATTTCAGATATGTGTCAGCTACTTCACTTGCATCTGTTGAATCTCCAGCCAAGCTGACTGTACAGCTGACGATTAGCTCTACAGTTAGCCCTAATAAAAACCCTGCTGGTCTTCTTGTTCAGTCTGTATTACTGTCTGCATTATTTACTTACAGTAGTGAAATCTCTCTATGCCCATTAGAAAAATCCCGTGCAGTAGATGGAAAACTTCAACCGCCAGAAAAATCTATCTAGCTTTTGCTCGATTTCAGTTTGTTTTCTCTTCTCCCTTTCAATGACAAGATTTAAGTTGTTACTCAGATTCCTCTTAAATACCAACACGTCATCTGTCACTAAATATGTCGTCTGGCTTTCATGCTGACACAGGCATTTCTTTTAAGCTTGGGACCACATGATGTATCAAATGGCTCACCGTCACAAAAAGATAAAATACCCTGTGGCTAGTCAAGATCTCCAAACAGGAGCACAAATGAAATCCAGCATTTGTATTATGACTGTTCACTGAAGAAATAATGCGAGCTTCAAACTGAATTTCAGTATAAGCAAACCACCTTTGATTGTCTCATTATTTGACCATGCCTACAAGGAAAACATATCGTTCTACAAATAGTGCAGTCTGATTAATTCAAACTCCTCTCATGAAATTAAGATTTAAGCTGAAAATTCACTGGAATCCACTGAAATTCACAACAATTTCGAAGGGGATACTTTTGCCTCGGAAAGAAAGAATCGATATGAGCTGTCTTTTTGTTATTTACAGAAAAAGCCAAATCATCTATTAGATCATTTATCAGCTTTAACTGTTATAAACCATGATGCATCCTTTAAGATCTCTAGAAGATTTAAAATAAGAGAATGGCAGTTTTCTATTCCATTATGCCTTCCAAGCTGACAGACTCCGCAAATATTATGCTTTCTCACATCTCATTGCCAAAGCTTAACCCCAGGTTAAGCAGATACACCTTTCTTTAACAGATACGTAAGCTCAGCACTGAAAGTGATATAACTTTGGTCCCAAAGCACAGATTTTCTACGATGTATAAACATTGTTCTTATTATATAATAAATTATTGTCTTCCAGAAGGCAATTGACGTTTTAAAAAACTTATTTTGCGCTTATTTTTGCGCTAAACGCAGGACATATGTCTGACATTGTTGCTGTATGATATACATCAACAGTTAATTAAATCAGTTGCATTTATGTCATTTTTTAACACGGCTGGTAGCCTAAACAAATCTTTTCCGGCTCATACTCCAGAAAGAGTCCTGTAACAGTATAACCTCCAGAGAAGGAGGTTGATTTAGTGGTTTGGGCAAAGGCTGGAGCCGCAGCCGACGTGCGGCAGAGGCGGTAGTAGCAGGACTCGCCCTTCCCGTGGCAATTCCAGCAATTTCAGGATGTGGCGGAGTCTGTGCCGTGCCCACAGCCAGGTGCTCCAGAGAGCGGCCCCGTGGCTTTGTGGACAAAGTGCTGCTTCACAAAATTTGGTCCTTAATTTCCCCATACCTAGTTCATCACCTAGGTGGTGGTATTTGTGAGCACTCCTTGCTGGAACAGACTAAATCCATTATAAGACAGTTGGTCCGACAGTACTATTTGGAGGGCATTAGGACATACTTTATCTCATGGATAGGATAATTAGACAGGGAAAAAAAAAGAAAAGAATTAACAATAAAACAAACAAAAAAATCCCTCTGTTACTGTAAACGTACTTCTTGATCAAAGAGGAACAGCACACAATTACTTCATAAACTTCATGGCAATTACATTAACGAAGAGCCAGTGGAATATTCCTCTTTTCCTATGCATACTGCGGCCACTAGCCAGCTGTACGGCTCGGCCAAAGAAAAAAGTACTTCTAAAAGCTGAACCGGCAGAAGAGAGAAATTCAAGGTTAATTTTCCTCCTACCAATATAAGTAACTGGAGCATATTTAAACTCTTCACGTGTGAACTTTTCATCACAATTTGGTTTAGGAATTTGGAGGAGCACATCGGCATTAATGACATAAAACAAATAACAAATCAGAGTAACTGAAGTCTCCGAAAGACACGGCCAACCTATGTACAGAGCAATCTCGGTTCCTTGCATGTAATCGAATGTTTTCCTTTTCTGCTAATAACTCTATGGATTTGTGACAAACTCAGAGCATAAAGGAGTCAGTGTATTATAAACAAGCTGTTAATTTACTTTGTTTGATTATCTAAATATGACCACATAAATACCTGAGAACAAGCAAAAAATCTAATGTATTAAATGGAGAAATTAACAAACAGGTGAATTCGCTTCGTCTATCACATACTGACTTCAGTGAAGCCAGGATCCTGCCTTTACATATTCCGTGACAGGTATTAACCAAGGATACATGGATTTAATTAGGCAAAGAACCATTAAAAGCGATGAACTGAGCTCAGCTGGTAAGGGGAAGGGCAGTTTGTCTTGACACTTATTAACACACACTCACTGACAGGAATGCAAAATTTTAAACAAGTAACCGATTTTTAGCAAAAATTTCCTCTATGCTTGGAATCAACTCTACGCAATTAGGACACATTCGCTAAAAGAATGCAAGAAGAAGCAGAAAGCAACTTGGATGACAACTTCTTTAAAGGCATGACTGATTGTATTACCTGTCCTTCTGGGACAAAACCGGCGGCTTTAAAGAAAGGTGCACAACAAAAAAAGGGGTAGCATTTCCATACGGCAGCACGTGGTGCTTGCGAAGCAGTGAGAATCCGCCCATAGATTTATCCACTGTGCCACAGCAATCAGGAGAGAGATAAAGAAAGTCAGAAAGAAATCATTTGGACAGAAAGCACTCTACAAAGAAGCCACATCTGATTAATTCGGAAGTAGCCACTGGGCATTTTTTGAAGTAAAGCACCATATATACTAAAAAGAGTTATACAGACTTAAGGATTTGGCCTAGGAAAAAAGAACGAAATTCTGAACTTTCTTCTAAAAGTTTCTAAATAATGTATAAAGATTATTCTAATGAAGCTAAACAAGCAAGTCAACATTTAATGATCCAAAATACTTTTTGTGTCTATGCCACCACACAATAAAAAAGTCCAAACCAGCAGAAACACCTTTTCTCTCTTTTGCTAGGTTGGTACTCCAGCTAGCTAAATTTATACGCTCATTGTCGTTTATCACAGGCTACCGTGGCACAGAAGTGCAAAACTAAACTGCACAGATTACCTTACAGTATCTATAGGCGGATCCAGCAAAAGCTGTTGGGAGATGGAAAGGGACCGGTGAAAAGATAATTTGTCCAGTGATGAGCCTCACTGTCAGATCTGACCAGAAACATCTGGTTATACTGTACTGGGAAAAACAAAATTTGACCCAAGTTGTCAAGTTTTTATTTGACAACGCTGTCTTATTTTGCTTTCTTTTCATAACTATAATCACTTGATTATAATTTTTTTTTTTTTGCCGGGGAAAAAATAAAACCCAATCAAATAACCAAAACCAGATTCTCTTAGTAAGAAAGCTTTAGTCAGAGACCACTTGCTGCTGCTGCTGATGGAATCTTATAAGGACCTCTTGGTTACTTTGGCTTATTTATTCTCTGAGGAACATATTAGGAACCGCAATTATGAAACGCTGAAGATGACTGTCAAAAGGGAGTTGGAAAACCTGATACAGGATTCTTCTTACCAATAAGAAGATTAGGCAAAATAAGGATTTTGGCTGTCCCAGGAAACACCATGCATTAAAATATTAATTTGCCTTTTTTAAACAAACTGAATCTCAATGTTTTCACGTATCTGTCCACTAAAGCTCTTCTACCACTGTAATACTTTCTTTATAATGCATATTTGTTTTCACAAGACCAGAAGACAAACGCAAGAAGCAAAATATTCTGTGGCAGGAGGAGGAACCGCTCTCGCCTTTGCCCGTACTCCGCGTCAGCCCCAGTAGGGATGCCCGCAGGGAAACCCGCAAGGATGCCGAGCGGTCCCCGCCAAGCTGAGGCTCTGCCTCTCTTTCTCCCAAAGTGAAAGGACTACTTTGGATCTCTACCATCAAATTCGACCACCGCTTTTTATTAAATTTGTAGGAACGATCATCCTATGACTAATGACTTAAATCTTATGACTAGATCTTATGACTAATGATTAGATCTAACGACTTCTGGCTCTGTCAAATTTGCATGAAATTAATCAAGGTGTTGAAAAACGGGGAGGGGGTTGGGTAGTGACAAATGGCTGAACAGGCAGACATGGAGACTGAAAAATTTGTCCCTTAGGAAGCCAGTCTAAAAATAACAAAAAAAAAAAAAATCCAAGCGATCGATCAATTTATTTTAAATTTCTTTGACAACCGTTTCCCTTCAGAAAAGGAGTCAACTCCACAATCAAAGTGTGCTGGCAAACAAGGTTTGATTTGAAGCAGTGTCATATCAGCAGGAATTAAGCCAACCCACTATTTAGGAATCTTTCCACCCTTCCTCGTCGCAGGGAGCATATTATACTGTCTATCCTAAATCTTTTCTCCAGTGAAGTAGGACAGGGATGGAAATAGAAAATTTGTATCTTGTCGAAGAAAATGCTAGAGTTCACTCGTACTTTGAAGAGCAAGGGAAGGTTACGCGATGTTTGAAGGAGAGGGCTTCTTCAGCAGAAGAACACGTTTGGGTTGCAGGGCACAGGACTCGTAAGGAAGAAAAGACTGTGTAAGTACACAGGCTGGTGGTGTAGGACCAACACTCCCAGCTTCCTGACGCTGGCTGCCTCTACAGTTAGCAGCTACCCAACAGATCAGGCCTGGGCACCCCAACACAGAGCTGCCGGAGGAAGGCAACAAACCACCCTTTTCTAAAACTCTTCCCAGTAACGGCAGCCACCATATTACAGCACTAGGTGTGGAAAATAAGATCTTCTACAGCAAGAAAAGTATTTATTACACAATTCCATCAACATCCCTTCCCCATCGACACACGAACGTGCAATGTAGTTAGCTCATAAAATCACTCCAATGTTTACAAACAGCTAAAACAGTTTAGCTGTGCTTTTAAATTGATGTGAAAACAAAAAATAGAACATCAACTTCGTGGTAAGATTATGATAAAATATTTTCCACTTACCAGCAAACTCTGGCTGTACATTTCCTTAAACAGGCATAAGTAGAATAATTACCTATTTTACCCTTCATATTTTATTTCTTCAGTTTCTCTGAGCCTCTACAATACAAAATTCCACTAAAATTTGACCTAAACTAAGTCAGTTCCAACCTAGATGCTTAAATAAAAGCAAAACACAGTAGTGATAGCGTATAGAATCAAAAAAATACTCAATAGGCACCCTTAGTTAGTTCCAATAAAAAAGCAGATTCTCTTTTTGCCTGAAGAATCCAAGGCCTTAGACACCAGCCAAAATTACGCTGGGAGGCACAGCAAGACACTTTCTGCAGAGACCCCAAAAGTTGGACTCTTAACTATTTCTCCTAGCTGACAGCTCTTTTGTTGACCTGTAACGTAAGGTTGTTTTCCTAGACCTCTAAAGTCAGACAGGTGACAAATGCAACAAAACATTGACAAAGAAAATGCTTCTCAATCCACACATTTTACTGCTTCTCCTGAATCCGCAAAATATGCTACATCGCCTCGCCTAGCATTTAGTAACGCAACAGGAGAGGCTTCGGGGACAGACAAAGTGGGGAAGCAAGTGAATGGAGGAAAACGGGGAAAAAGAATGCAGGTGTGGGGGAGGACTCACATGAAACGTGGAGGAGCTAATGACATCGTTAACACCAAATTAAATGGAGTTTTAATGAGCATCTTCCCCCCAGGGGATAAGGCAGTAAAAACACTACTTGCTGGAAGTAGTAACTAGATGAAGATTGGGTTAGACTTTTCTGAATCTCTGAGCTGCAATTTGTCTAAATGGCACTTTTTCACATAGTGCTATGATATAAATACACAACGTTCGGTGATCTGCCAGATTTTGCCATCACCCAGAAACACAACTTTTTATCTGAATCTCTCCCACAGGCTAAGATGCGATGTGGCTGGTAAAACAAACAACTGGGATACATCAGTACATATTTGCAATGGGTTTCAAAATCTTTTGGCTTACATAGCTGAAGTATTAATTAGTTTTTTTATTATCATGATTACTCTTAAAACCCAGCCTTTCCTTCTGAGCTGGGAATTCTGAAAACCAAAGAATGTTTAGTCAGCTATTTGACCCACAATTTAAAAGGGCAGTCACCAAATTAAAGAAAGATCTCCCCAAAACCAGGTGATAAAAGCCACATTCATTTGGACTGGTTGGGGGAAGGAAGGAAGGGGGGAATTGCTACTGAATGTTTCTGTTCAAACTTAGGTAGACTATGGTCCATTGCATGGAGAATAACTAAATGATGTTAACTTTCTCAACCAAAACACTAAAGAAATACTCATCAAAACTGAATTTCAATTTCAGTCACGGCCTGGAGTAGTTTTAGGTGGGGAGAAGACAAGCGATCCTGTGAGGGAGACTTTTTTTGTTGCTGTTCTAATACCTGGTTAGATGTGTGGTTAAAATGTGGACGTGCACTTCTAGAACACATTCAAAGTATGAAGGGTCTTTCACAAACAACTGAAGAAATCAAGTCACATCCAGGCAGCGCCTTTACAGAAGGGTGCTTGATGTACTTCCAGGTGTACCCTCTCTTTCCCAGCTTGCAAACCCAGAGAGGCTGCGGTGGGTCAGATGGAGGTCCCAGGGGGAGACCATGACCTTCGGGAGCACCCAGGATGTGGAGGAGCCCCACTCTCACACCTGCAGGGCTCAACACAGCTATCTGCAAATTACATACTATTTTAGCCAGCTACAGCTGCACGTGAAGTGTGCCCCTAACTGAGAGGCACCCACATTGGAGAAGGCAGGTCCATGCTGGAAAATGGAAAATACCTGGGAGTAAGTGAGACAGAGAGAGAGAGAGAGGCACTCTTGCTCCTGGCCCTCTGAAGACCTCAGGCTATCAACGCTGAGATGGAAAGCTTGGTTCAATGACTCTAAAGCAAAATAGACATTGTGCGACTTCCTGATTACCTGTGGCTGGGAAAGAAAATTGTACGATGGTCTATTCTTAGCAAGGAAAAAGGATTTAAGTAGTGTTTTGAGGCCCGAAATTCAAAAGGTACCTACAGAATAGGGGCCAAAAAGAGCACATTTGTAGATGGTATTAAACACTTGGCCCTACCTATGTAGACCTTCCATTAACTGTTTCTTCAAAATTGAATTCGTGCTTCAGAGGATTAGATTTTCAGGTTGCCATTTTAGCATAGGTAAATTTTCTAATATTAATGGTCATAAATTAAATCTAGTCCAGTTCAAAATCTAGTTATGTATCTAATGATATTAACTTCCTGGCACAGAAAATTTACCCAGGCAAGTACGCGCTCTGCACACTTGTAACTGACAGTATTATTTATTAAAAAATGTTTTCTAGAGAAGTTGTTTCCCCAAAATCAAGCAAGTTTCGTATGTTTTCCTGGTGGCCTTTCCCATTTAACTCTGTGCTGTTCATTAGGAACCACAAAGTAGAAGGAGCAAAGACTGATGGAGCCAATCTGTGTGTAGTTCTTAGATTTGTCTCGCAGCTTCTTTCCTTTCTATTTCGCCTGCGCTGATGACTTAAGTTAAATTTTCTGGGTAAAGATGGATGTTATACAACACAAAAGTGCTGAAATATGCAGCTGAGTAGAAGCCAAATCATGTTTTATCTATATTCTATTGTAAATTATTAATTCTTATGACTTATTAATGCATATTCAATGCAGACATCTTTAGATGCTTAATAAACATTCCACATCTGAACAAGATTTTAAATACTACTTTTCTTTAAATGCAAAGCAAAAATAAATAGGTTATATGACGTACAGTAGCCATGGCATAGTAATAATGGCCTCTTTTTGTATTTGTCTAATTCTCATACATCTATTCAACCTGGAAAAAATCATATGACTCTCTTTCTTTTGTGTATTAAAGATACATAATTAATCTACAACTCTATTTGAAGTACCACAATTTAAATTCAACAAGCTCAAGGCACTAGGTAAGTCAGAATAAATATTGTCAGCAAACTTTGCCCCATGGATTATTAGGTAACAGACATTACTTTGAAAACAAACACGCAGAATCTGAGCCTGCAACTTCTATTCTAGCTTGGCAGTATCACGACTTTCAAAGGAGAGCTGTCGTATTCTCAACGCTCTTTTGTTCAGAATAATTAGACTGCATTGAGAAAACATGTTAAAATTCAAAAATTCACAAATAGAGAAAAATATCAGAGTGATCTCTACAAGCTCACTATCATCTACCTTTCGGAGTCCGATAGGTTTTATCCTATACTTAATAAAAATAAATACATCCATCTCTGGGTTTAACACTACTCTTACACAATTTTCACAGCTTTTCAACCTGTGAAAAATTAGTTTAAAGCATAAAGTAGACAGTTAACATAGAACGTGTCATGGTTTGGGCTGAGCTGCCCACTAAAACAAATGACAGATGCAGGACAGAAGGTGACAAGAGAAACAGGTGATACCAATGTGGTAGAAAAAGGTCACGTTTCTTCAAAGAGAAATGAAGAATATGCATATACCCCTCCAAATGTACGTTATTTTTTATTATAATAAGTGAGTAAATGAATCAACATGTAAAGCAGTACTAGGACAGGACAGATGCAGTGAAACATAGCATAAAGAGATCGCAGCTGCTGCTGATTCAAGAAACAGCCATGCAGGTGTGTTTTAGCTAGAATTCTAAGATTTTCTTTTAATTTGGAAATGCTCTTGGCTCAAAGCACTCTGGAACTGCATCTGTATACAGACAACGCTCATGCTAACTTCATCCTGTTAACGCAACCGCTTGGCTGTGCTGTTGATACAACCATCTGCAGAACTGAGCTTTAAAATGCATCCCTGAAATGAGCTGGTTTAAAACTTATCTGTTTTGAGGCAAAGTATCAAAACCCACAGCAATGAGTTTTACTACAACTGCTAGGCTTAAACCCACAGCAACAACAAATGAAACACTCCATTCGCAGCCTTCCCTCTGCAACCTTATCACAGACGCAGCAGTTACACACCTTAAAGTCTTATTATTTTGTATGAGATTCGCTGGCTACGCAGAAAGCTCTGTTAGGAGTCCCTTACTGCAATCCAGGCTGATAATCTCAGCTGACGGGGGCTTCGCCAATATATCACAGAGGCACAATAATGTCAAAGAGAGGACACTTTTAAGGCGTACTCTAATGTGCTGAGGATAACGGCATGCTTATGTCTCCTCCTTCTCTATCTTCCTCTTGTTCAGACTTCAGGAAAAATAAAAATTAGTGCAAACTTCCATAAACCTGAAACTATGTTAAAAGGGGACTCAGTTTAATATTTTGCCTGTAGCAAACGGCAAATACTTTTGCTTCTACTCACATAATATGTGAATTAGACACACGCTTTCAACAGGAAGAGAAAGGCAAGGTTAGTTATTAAGGAAAAAATGGGACGCGGAAGAGATTATTTGTCATTTAATAGCATGCAATGAACATTGCAGTTGCTGTTTCAGCATCCTTTTAACTTTCAAATAAGGAGAATTATTAGTACATTACACCCTTCCTCCCTCTTCCCTCAGAAATGCTACTTTGAAGTTCTGCTATATTATTTCTAGCTTGCTAATGCATCAACGTACCAAAGGGCCGGATCTTCAAATCCTTCTGCAAGGCTTTCAGTTCAATTTCATGCCCAGTGTTTCATGTATCGTTAGCTATAATTTCATCCTTCCTTGGGGCAAGAGAGTACGACTGGGTACCTCCTTGACACACACACCCCCACAAAAAAGTTTGACATGATTCTGTAATTCTTTCTTACCTTTTGGGTTAAAAATTGTCATCATGTAATTAGTAATATTTGCTCTATTCTTCAACTAAGGTGATTAGATCAGTTAAGCAGAAGTAGGTTTAATTCTGTATCTATTAACCACAGGTAAAAAAGACAAAGATGAGTTACAGTGTGCCTTATCAGGGGTCTTCCATCCTTTAAGGCATTTTTCCTGCATTCAGAAGGAAATTTCTTAAAATGTTTTGTGATTCTGTGCAAGAAAGGGTTATTAACTCAAAATGTTACTCAGAAGCAATACTTTGGTCAAAAGATATACCTGATGTATTATTTAAAACTATTCTGAAAACAACCCAGTCCATAAATATTCAAGCAGAAAAATATAACATATGACATTTTTGCATCTTTACCAACTCGTTTAAGTGACCAAGCGCTATAAGCAACTCCTGGCCTCTAAATACCTCTAACAACATTTAATAACACTTGTTTATAAGTTTGTTCAAGCTAACAGTACTGGGCTGAGACCTACTCAGTACCCAGTTAAAAATTCAAGGGCAATTTACAGGATTTTTAATTTCATGATGTGCAACGTACCCAGTCGCACTTCTACAACTTACAACTTCGAGAAGGCAATGACATTGGCTGGATAAAGACTGCTGCAACTTCCCCGCACAAGCCAGAACATGTGCCTCGACATTCAAACGTGCATCGCCTCTCAAAACCGGGAAGCAATTACTTCTAGTTCTTCTCTTTCAGTAATACACTTGCATCTGCATAAGACAGTTATATGGTACTTTTTTTTTTTTTTTGACACAGTTTTAGTAAGCATACAGGCTACTTTGGGCTCAATGTCTCCTCTTGATCATACATGCTTACTAATTGCAAAGGAAGAAAAGGTTCTGTAATTAACCTGCTGGGAAGTATCAGAAATCTTTAAAATTCCCACTCTACATGCAAATATGTGCCATCTTTCTGTTTTCCTACAGGCTATTCAGACTGCTGTCAATCTTAACAGACTGCACAGGTCCTAGCAGAGTGAACTGCCACAAAATTCAGCAGATCACTTGATGTAATAGGGAGGTGAACTGTTGAGAAAAAAAAAATAAAGAAAAAGAAAAAAAGTCTTCTATCTTTTACAGAGTGGGAGGTGTCCCTGCCCAGGGCAGGGGGGTTGGAACTAGATGATCTCTAAGGTCCCTTCCAACCTAACCCGTTCTATGATTCTATATCCTGATTAATCTATTTGGTGAATTTTATCAACATTCATAACAACAACAATTTCTGGATTTAGAAGCAGATTTTCAACACATCTCGATAACCAGCGCTATAATTTCACAAATAAGAAATCTGATGATGTTTAAACATTTTTAAACTGGAAATGCAAGGAAGAATTTCTTTGAGGCTACAGCAGCCACATCCAGCAACCCAACAAAACCATCTGAAAGGAGCTACAATATTAAATTTACAACCAAAACACACAAATGGCAAAACAATAACATTCTAATCAGAAAGCTTATTGGCAACTTGTATCTAATTTGGGATATTTAGCTAGCTTTTTGTAAGCCTGTATTTCATCTTGTCACAGGATTTTCAAAATTGAAAATGGTGAAGAGAACATTTAACATGCTACAACTGAAATAATTCCTAAGAATTGTTGTTGATTTGATAGTATATTGGACTACTGCCAAGCCTAGAAGCTATATTCAATTAGTTTATGAACATATGTCTTCACGTGTGTAGAAGAACCAGGGTGCAATTAAATTCACAAAAATTATTTAGCAGATGGAATCAAATTAATGTGTTCCTGTGTCTCATGTTCATATAATTGTGTTTATTTTATTTTTGCTTACAAAAAGCCTAAGCCAGCTATAAATCTAAAAACAATTTGGGTTTTTTTTCTGTTGAGATGCAAAGATGAGTATCAAAAGCTGCCTTGAACTCAAGATACAAATCTGTATGATCTGTATTTCCTCAATTATTATATATATACAGTGTAGAACATTTCTAGCTAGGAGAGCAACAAGTTAAGTGTACTGTGATAGTATTTACGTATCTTCCGAAATGTGCAAGAATGACTAATAGAGATATGCACTTATTAAAATCTAGAACCACTCCAGAAGGAGGAAGCCAATGGTATTTCTAACTTAAAGTATTTCATAGAATCATAGAATCATTTTGGTTGGAAGAGACCTTTAAGATCATCAAGTCCAACCATCAACCTAGCACTGCCAAGTTACCACTAAACCACGTCCCTCAGCACTACCTCTACCTGTCTTTTAAATACCTCCAGGGATGGCGATACCACCACTTCCCTGGGCAGCCTGTTCCAATGTTTGAGAACCTTTAGTTGAAGAAATTTTTCCTAATACCCATCCTAAACCTCCCCTGGCACAACCTGAGGCCGTTTCCTCCTGTCCTATCGCTTGTTACCTGGGAGAACAGAGCGACCCCCATCTCGCTACACCCTCCTTTCAGGGAGCTGTAGAGAGCGATAAGGTCTCCCCTCAGCCTCCTCTTCTCCAGGCTGAACAACCCCAGTGCCCTCAGCCACTCCTCATCAGACTTGTCCCCCAGACCCCTCACCAGCTCCGTTGCCCTTCTCTGGACACGCTCCAGCCCCTCAATGTCCGTCTTGTAGTGAGGGGCCCAGAACTGAACACAGCACTCGAGGTGGGGCCTCACCAGTGCCGAGTACGGGGGTACAATCACTGCCCCAGTCCTGCTGGCCACACTATTCCTGATACAGGCCAGGATGCCGTTGGCCATATGTGGCAACCCTAAGCATACAGTCCGCTTCAGTTCACCTGTGTCAGGAAAACTGATTAAGATAATTAAGGATAAACCTATAAAACCACATACTAGGTAAGGAATGCTGCAAAGAAAAACCCCGGCATGTGTCTACGTTAATTCTGGAGCATGCAAGGAGAATGACATGTAGATAGCTGAAACTCCCTGACAGTTTACTCAGATTTCCAAAGCCCTTTTGACAAGCTCCGTGCAAAAGACCATTAAAGCAAGAGGTAAAGCCATGAAGTAGAACCTGGTTAAGAAACAGACAAAGGAGAAGGAATGAGTCATGCCTTTTAGTGCCTTGAAAGAAAGTGTAATGTCCCACACTTCCACAATGGAATTGACAAAGAGGCTGAGTAGCAAAAAGGCAAACCACCATAGCAGACAACCATTCTTAGTCAGAGGTTGAGATTACTGAAATTTCAAAATGAACCTAGCAGGAGAAAGTAAATGAAAATTCTAATACCAGAAAAAATTTAATCTGTGCGAACAGAGGACATTCAGCACTGACAAGAAGAGACCTGTGCTTTATTGCACAGGTACTTCTGTTCACATTCTACATGACATGACAGCTGAACTTCCTCCTAAATGAAAAGGAAACATACTCAAAAGTCATAGAATCATAGAATGGTTTGGGTTGGAAGGGACCTCAAAGCTGATCTAGTTCCACCCCCCTGCCCTGGGCAGGGACACCTCCCCCCAGCCCAGGGTGCTCCAAGCCCCGTCCAACCTGGCCTGGAACACCTCCAGGGATGGGGCAGCCACAGCTTCTCGGGGCAACCTGCGCCAGGGGCTCACCGCCCTCACAGGCAACAATTTCTTCCTAATATCTAACCTAAACCTCCCCTCTTTCAGTTTAAAACTGTTACCCCTTGTCCCCACATTTATTGCTGATAGATAAATAGATGATAACAAAACCAAATGTGTTTATCACCAAGTTCTAGACTGCATGGAGGCCCCTCACTGTCATCAGGACGGACTTAAAAGCTCTTTCGAGAGTGCAGCAGTGCTCTGAGAACTTGTGGTATTAGTGTTGCTTAAACTGAAAGTATGTGTTACGGAAAGAAATCTAAAATAGTTCTTTTATAGGAAAGACCAAGGCAACTCATATGCCTTTTTCACAGAACTCAGACCGCGAAAAAGAGGGCATTAGGTAGGGCAGACGCTGAGCTGTTATTATATGAAATTGCTGCTTCCCAGTTTCGACTGAACGCCTCTCACACAGCGCTGCTCAGAACTGCATTTACCTTTCTGTGCTACACAATTTCTGCAGCCGCAGTCATCCTTCACAGACCAGTATCTCTGCCTCTCGTGCCTCCCCATCGCTCCCGGTTTACAGTTCTTAGCTCTGGTGCACAACTTTGACCGCTGCCCTATTTCTGTTTCATATCCACTGATTCAGTGGCAGATACAACTTCAATGTACCTGCCCTGCATGCTGAGTTCTCGTCTGTCTGAACAAGCCCTCTCAAGTTCACATTACCCCAAATTTAATGAGCAAACATCTAAGAATATCTTCTAATCGTGGTACAAAACCATTAATAACCTCTATCCATCCTGAAAATTGTGTTTTCTTCACCGCTTCTTGTAGTCGACCCCTTAGCCATCTTCCTATCTAAGCTTTTCCACCTTCAATAATAATTTCCTATGGAATGCTAAAGCAATGTTTTGTTTAAATCCAAACAGATTTACTCTCCTGCATTAATGCTGTTTAAGAAACCAGCTAATCTCTCTCATTAGTCTCCACAAACTAGCTTGAAAAAGACACACTGCCATTTATGCCACTTCCCATTTACTTTCAGTTACCTACCTATGCTTTTCAAAATTCTGGTTTAAAACTTCATACAGAATTGACCACCAGCAAATCTGTTGGCCTATATTTGTCTCACACTTCATCCTTTTGAATGCAGATGTTATGTTCACTATTCATGTTTCATGCTGGACTATACTTGGACTCCTGAGAAATCCGAGCAACATAAATACTGTTTACCAGCTCTGTATTTACCAGCTCTGTAGTTGCTTGTCAGGCTCATTTTCAGTAGGTACCTAATCACCCACGTGCACAACATGAGCCTTACTGAAAGCTGACGCAAAGCACTCTCTTTTGTTTCCAGACCTAAAGAAGAGGTAATACTACATGTTGAGAGAGCTGTGAACATGCTATATGTGTCCCAAATAAGAATGAACAATTTTTTTTTCTGTTATTTGTTTAAATATGCCTTACAAAATGCAAATCATAGCGGTTTCTGACTGTTTTGCATTCTTTTTATTTTTAATTTGCCTTACTTTTCAATCCCCTTTCAAATCTTTGTAGATTCTTTACTTCCATTTGTATCCTCCTTAAAGAGCTTATCCATGCAAGTGAAGCTGCAGCCTTTTCTACAAGCTGTCTCCTCGGTGTTCAAAGCTCCCAGACCAGTTAACTGCACTATTTCATTTTCTTACTTTTTCAAAGCTTGTCTTCGAAAGTCTCAGTGATTAACCATATGAGAATTGTTTGGTTTCTTTAAAAAACTTTCTGGTATCTGCTTTGCGATCTGACGTAAGCCGCTGCAGCTCGCCAGCTCGCTCACATTCAGAGCTGCTCTACTGGACCAGCCTTTCCCCGAGACTCTCACTCAGCACCCAAACTCCATAGATTTGGGATTTAGAAGTCTCCTATAATCACTCGTTTCCCATGAATTTTGATTATCTCCCTAATCTTACAGATATATTTGATATCCATATATATTTTGGCATATGCAGAGGTCAGTAACAGTCACATCAACACTATTTAACTTCAGTTCCTGCGCTCTTCATGAAAGCAGTTTAAATCATTCCAACCATCAATATCATCCCCATTTCTTTTTTTTTTTTAGAGGAAAAATTTGGCTAATTTAAACTGTAGCCTCACTCAGGGCTTATTTCCATCTTTCTGAACAAGATTCTACCTTTCAGTTCTCAGTTCTCCACTTAGGGCTGCTGTACGGCCTGTCCCTGTGAGGGAAAAACGTGACAGAAACGGCCCTGCAAACAGCAAACTCAGAGAAGGAGGAGGTGCTCCAGGCAGAGCAGGGAACCGTGGAGAGGACCACACTGGAGCAGATTTCCACCCTGCAGCCTGCAGAGGACCCCAGGCCAGTGCAGGTGGATATTTCCTGAAGGAACCGCAGCCCATGGATGTCCCACGCCAGAGCAGGTTGATCCTGAAGGAACTGTAGCCCATGTAGGACCCACATGAGAGTAGGTGTGAGAAAGAAGGACTGACAGAGATGAACTGGCATAGGCTAACCCCAACCCCACATTCCCAATCCCCCTGTGCCACTCAGGTAGGGGGAGAAGCTTAGAGGAGTCTGAAATGAAGAAATGAAGTTGAACTTTGGACAAAAAAGGGGACCAGGGGAGAAGGGGTTTTAATCTTTGCCTTTGCTTCTTACCATCCAAGTCTATTTTAATGGGAAATAAATTAAATTAATTTTCCCCAAGTTGAGTCTGTTTTGCCTGCGATGATAATTGGTAAGGCGTCTCCCCATCTTTACCTTTACCCCCAAACCTTTTCATGTTCTGTCCGCCCTTGTCCTGTTGATGAGGGGGAGTGAGAGAGCAGCTGGGTGGGCACCTCGCAGCCAGCCAAGGTCAACCCACCACAACTGTTTTCCTGCCCATCATGACCATTCACCTTTATTTCTACGGCGCTCAGTTTGGCGCCCCATATCAGGTGTCCCAGTTCCTCCATTACAATACAGAACGTATAAAACACATTGCACTTTCCTCCACCTAAATGTATCAGCTATCTATCAAAACAGAAATTTACTGCTTCATCCTTTTCATGACACTCACAAAAGTCTTGTTTTGCTGCATTCACTTGATTCCAGTGGCTCTGCACACTTGTAAGCTTCTTCCAGCTTTCTTTGCTAACTTTCTAATTGTGCTTTGCATGTTTAGTCTTGATGCCTAATAGTCCTGCAGTCATCCAGGTGATACTCAGTCCCCCTAAAACAAGCTGCCACCCATACCTCAAGAAAATCAATCATGCCAAGTCTCTCCTGGCAACATCATTCCTTTAAGGCTATTTTCAAAAACATTTTATGATTCTGAATTATTTCTCTAGAGGAATCCCACTGAAGTTCACCTAAGCTGCAATGACTTGGAGCATTTTTCACCCCCTGGCATACCTGTTTCAGCAAGTCTCTGGCTGTACGGTTTGTTCCAGCAGTAATAACAATAAATTGCCTCTTTTCTATTCCTCAAACAAAAAAGTTTGTATTGCTTCCTTTCGCTGTCAACATTGTTATCTAGATTTTCTCCTAACAGATCTATCTACTCTTTTCATGAGCCCCCACAGACAAAGATCTCTTATAGGTGGCATATTTCAGGTGGCTATAACAGTCTGTAAAGTCATCCTCACATTTCATCTCTCAAAACATCTCTAGCTTATTGTGACTCTGATACTGGAGACATTTAACGATTTCTTTTTTTCAGGTCTGGCTTTTCCTTATCACTGTCTGTAACAGCAGAGCTATTCCTTTCCATAGCCTACAGTCCATCAGGAAAACTGCTCCAGCCTGGGTCTGCCACAGGCTGCAGCTACTGCCAGAAAACCTACTCCTGCGTGGGCTCCTCTCCACAGGCGGCAGCTCCTGCCAGGTCTCCATGGGCTGCAGCTTCCTTCAGGGTATATCCACCTGCTCCAGCATAGGGCCCTCCATGGGCTGCAGTGTGCATATCTGCTCTGGTGTGGTCCTCCATGGGCTGCAGTGTCCGTATCTGCTCCGGTGTGGTCCTCCATGGGCTGCAGAGGGACTACCTGTTTCTCCATGGGCTGCAGGGGAATCCCTTCTGTGGTGCCTGAACCACCTCCTCCCCTTTCTTCTTCTCTGAGCTGGGTGTCTGCAGGACTGTTTCTCTCACATTTTTTCTCACTCCTTACTCGCACCACCTTTTTGTCAGAGGCACCACCAGCATCACTGAAGGGCGCAGCTTTTATCAGCGGTGGGTCCATGCCGGAGCTGACTGGAACTGCCTCTGACACAAGGGCAGCCCCCAATCTCTTCTCACAGACACCACTCCTGCAGCCCTCCCCACCCCCCTGCTACCAAAATCTTGCCACATAAACCCAATACAACCATTATCTTCAGCTACACCTCTGGTCCATGGATCTTCTCATCCAATAGTGACATTGGTCACCGTGTCACACATAAATAACTCCCACTGGAAATGACTCAAGAACGATGAACGCTGCACAGTTTGCACTATGTTTCTCCATTGCTTGCATATTTGGGCACTTCCTGCATTACTTTTCACATTCTCTTTCTAAGGGAAATGCGTAACAGAAACCAAACCCTACCAGTTCCTTTACAAATTTCAGGTAAACTCCCCTGTTTGCTACCCTATTCGCTGACTGTTACTGGCTGCTTAGCTTTTCAAGACCTACTGCATCAGTCATCTCTGTTTCTTAATTAGATGCAGGGACCAGACCCTAACCTTCATAGTTGTAAGAAGCGAGGCCTTACTCATGAAACATCCCACAAGACAACACAAACTACCGATTGCTATCAACCAGTGTCATCTCTTGGGAAAAAATACACTCCATGTACCAAACCCATGCAGCAGCAGCTCTTGAGTTCCTACAGAGAGGGATTTCTCTGTGCTGTGGAGTCTTCAGACAAGTGCTTATCCTTGACCAGGAAGAAGAAGAAAATGGAGGAACACTTTCTTTGCACGTCTCATGGTCTGTCAGAACAGCTGCTCTGACTGCCAGCACTCACTACCTTCATGACTGGCGTATTCAGCTGGTGTCAGCAATAACCAAAGCCATCAACTTCTTGAAAGAAATAATTGAAGTATGAATGAAAACAAGGTTCAGAAAGACAAAACAAATTCTTGTACATTGCCATGATGTTGAGGCCCATGCAGGTAATCCGTGGCGTTGGTGTGCAGAGGTCTGCCACAGGGCTGAGCTAACAGCCATGCTGGGAATCCAGCCTTGGCTTCGTCCAGCACCCAGGGAAAATATGGCAATAGGCTAAGAGAGTTCCCAAATATAGTCTAAATTCTTCTCGCAGCTGCAATTTCAGGCTCTGAAGAGGCCTTGTATCTCTCTTTATCCCAGGGCAGTTTCTTATCCTAGCATCATATTCCTTGCCAATTCTCCATTCCTCAACCTTCTTAGCACAGGCTTAGACTCCATCTTCTGCCAGTCCCAGTCTGCCCTGTCTATCCTTAGTCCCACTTGCCTTATATACTCCCTTTGTCTTTGCTCTTTAGGCATTTCACTTCCTCTGTCCCTCACGATCCATCCCATTTTCTCTTTATCCATTCTTTTTCTCTTTCCCTCATTCATCCTCTCTCCTTCTCGGTAACTTCTTCCCTCCATACAAATATGGTTCCCAGGTTATCACTGCTTCTCTCCAGTTCCTGTCTCTCTTCCATAGCTGTTTACAAACTCATCGTTCATCCAGACTGCTCCCTTGCTCACAGCCTTCTAACCAGGTGTGCCCACACTTCAGCTTTATTAGCACTGGAGGAAAAAAGTCTGATATTTCCATCAGATTTTGAAAGGTCAACTGAGGAAACAAGTGCAATTAAAGCACATAATTTGGGTATATTTCCAAAGAAAACTTCTTACTCAAAAGCATAAGAGCACTATCATTTTTCTAATCAAAGCTCACTAGACTTAAAAAAAAAAAAAAATCAACAAAAAGGGGACAACCAACTAAAACAGAAAACATCAACTCAAACAATTACCATTTCAGCAAATGCTCAGTAACTTTAGTGAAGTTTCTAATAATGGCAAGTGTCTGACAATATTTCATCATAAGCAGTATAAGCAATCTTATCTTCTAGTAAGACATAAATAAATGTCAGTAGTGATTATACAACATCCACGAGCTCTGTCAGTGCATGAGAGTTTCACCGCGAAATTTATTAGAAGATAAGCAGTAAGGAAGATGCAACTTGTGTCTTTTCTGCATCCCAAGCATAGAAACTGCTAAGGTGCCTAAGAGAGCTAGCTACGTTCCTAATTAAAGCAGATAACATTATTACCTGAAGGATATAACAGCATTATTTAATATACTTTCAATGCACATTTGTAAAGCCATATGTAAGTCCCTTCTTTTTAAAATCTTAAAAAGGTCTTTCAGAAAAAAAGGTGGGTTTTTTTGTTGGCGTATCCATAGAAGGATATTTAATATTAGGTGTTTTCATCTTACCCCCAATTTCCTTAGCATGTGTTACTCCATCATGATTTAATTTGGACAAGAAAACTGCATGGCTGCTCAAGCAGTAAATTTAAAGTGTAAATGGATTCTTGGCTGCGGATGGCCCAGTTTCTGCTTCTGTTTCCATAGAAACCCATGTAGGAGTGGCAAGAAGACATAACTTAAAATACGAACTTAAGGGTTTACTTCTCCCCTTTTCCTCCCTCTCATTCTAACTCCATCTCTGAGCAAAGGGAAGGCAGTTTGAATTTTTAGCCCCTTTGTTCTCATCCTTTGATTTTAGTCATGTAAGTATAGGAAGCAAAAATCACACTGGACAGCAATTTCTTCTGCTAAATTACAAATTGTGGTCTGCAAGAAGCGTGTACTTAAACAGGGGGAGGAATGCCACACTCTCACATATCTCACGCACAAGTGTTTGGTACCATGTCACAAACTGTTCTCGTCCAGTGAAATTCTTACCTCCTATCTCTTACTGATGAATGGATGTGAATATAGATCACAGAAAAATCATCTTTAAAGTGAGGTGTGCAACACTCAGACCTGCATAGGAGGAAAACTGTGAATCTTCTGCTCAGCTACTTCATATAGCTAAATTAACCTGCTCAGATTCTAATAATTCTCTCATTTATTAACCATCACTCTCACAAAATCTTCAGCCTTAAGATTCAATTTATGAATATCTATGTCGTGACCCAAGCGTGGTGTATTTCCTAAAATAATATGTCCCGTAATAAAAAAATCACTTCATGAACATAAAAATTTAGTGAGTTTGGTCATTAGAAATGGTTAAAGCTCTCAGAGGTGACCAAGCTATTCTTTAAAGGAGTGATAGGGACAAATGGGATTTCATATTAAGTAACAGACAAGGATCGTAAAGGATTCAGAGACAGGTACAGTGTCTTGATCTCACTACTGGCTATATTTAATTGCAAAAGAGATCCAGTGCACACACTCTTAGATTACTTTGGGCAGTTTTTCAACACTGGGTCTTTCCAGGTTCTTGCAGAAACGAGCCAAGCCCCACATTAAACAAACCAACCAAGCAACCTTCCACCCCCCAACCCAAAACCGGTTAGGCAGGGAAACAGAGGAGGAACCAGTTGAGTATGTGAAGATACCCATCAGGCGTCTTCCTCTGCAGGGTCCTTTCCTACTCAGCCAACACAAACAGTTGTTTTCCCTCCCATAAAATTCTAACACAGTAATCTACTCAAATACAAAATTAATGAGGGTTTGGCAAACTTTTCTTCCAGCAATGGTGGAACTAGTCACAGTACACGAACCCCTCCTCACTTTTTCGCTCTAGCAGATGTCAGGAGTCTGAGCGAGTTCTTTTCCAGAAAAAACATGTGCTAATAAAAATCTTATCTTTTCCTGCTTCAATTTACATATCAGGCTGTTAAAGCAATGCCCCATGGACTGCTGGTATTCTTGGGTGAGCTACAAGGACAGAATCTTCCTTCACCAAGCATCAGAAATAAAGAAAGTAGCTACGAAGGGGACATCGTTTCAGAAACTAATTAAACTTGCCTTCCAGAACACATATGCCCTAGAGTCATCAAGCCTGCTACAACATGGGAAAAACAATTTGAAAAATAAATAAATACATTTCTAGCAATCTTCTGAGGAAAGGAAAGTGTATGATGTGATGAGCTGCAGAGAATTTTTGGTAAGAGAAGCAGAAAAATGCCAGGAAAAAACCTAGAGAGGCCTTGCAATCTGCCTCTTCTTGCAACAGGATCAATTCTACCTAAATCATATATGGCAGAGGGTTTATCTTACCCATCTCTAGTAAGGATGATCCTACTATTTATGCTAGCAGAATGCTCTAATACCTTCAGTATCTTTCAGTCAACAAATAGTTTTCCTCATAAAATAAAAAATGTGAAAACTTTTCAAAAAGTCGGTGCTCTTCAGCGTTTGCCTTTCTCAACAGATATTAGTATATTAAAAAAAAAAAAGCTTCTATGCTAAAACAGACTAGTCTGAGGGCTGGAATGTAGTTAAAAAGTATTTCTCAAGCCTGTTTGACTTTCTCCCCAGCCATTCTCCAAGAAGTCAGTCCCTGAAAGACTGGCTGCTCTGCTCCGCCTGGAAAGGGAGGTGTCAGGCTTGTAGCCAGAGTGGCACGTGGCTTTGATAGGGGGAAACTCTAGATAATGCCACCAGCAGACTCTAACTTCCACCTTAAAAAAAAAAACAAACATGAGGTTAATTTTGTTCTTGGTCTCCTCTGGGCTTTCTCTACACGATCCACATCCTTCTTGAAGTCCAATGTCCCTAGTAGACATGTGTGTCCAAAGGAGGAATGACCACGCATATTGCTCTAAACATAGCGATTGATACACTTGCCTGCCCGTTAAAAAAGAAAAAGACAAAAAAAAAAAATCTTAGTTATAATTCTCAATATTGCATAAGTTTTTGTTGCAAAAAACATCATTTTTTTTTTATTCACAGCATCATCATATCATAAAGCAGACTGTTTTGGTGAGACCAGCATTCCTAACAACATTTGGACCGAGAATTGCAAGACAACTAGGTCTTGTGCAGATGTCTAAGAGTAGAGATTTATTTACAGCTTGCCTTTGGATATTTATTTTTATTTATACAGTGCCTGTGGTGCTTCACAATTAAAGTAACTGAGACATCAAAACCTATTGGGGTATAAGGAAATAATTATGCATCAGAATATAAGGAAACCAATTAAGCAGCAAGCATCCTTCAGAAAAAAACCCTCATGTTTCCAGACAATCAAGCTTTTTCCATATTTGTACAACACAAATTAGACAAACAGCTCTCTGGAAAAAATCTTTGAGATGCCATGGCATATAATGCAGCTCAAGCTAGCAAAAACTGACTGGTCAAAATAGAAGTCACTTCCTAAAATACTTGCTAACCTCTAGGTGCTACTTATTTTGTTTTGCTGATGTTCAGTTGTAAGATAATGTCTGTGACAAATATTTTTTCTTACGCCATTAGTCCTAAATAAAGGAGAATTGTAAAAATACCGTTCAGTTGAATACACGCCAGTCATAGTGAAGGCTTCGCTGTACCTATCTACAAGCACAGCACTTTTTCTGGTGGCACTTCCAAGACTCAGAAGACTGAAAAGGATGATTGCTGGGTTTGGAAATAACAAAACGTTTTCCTTGACTCTTGTGTGTGACAGAGGGAGAAAACATTCTCTGAACAAAAACCCACTCTCTGTCTGGGATCTACATCCGAAGTGTTTTAAACCTCACCAATCAGCAATTTGCAAACCCATCCAAAGTTCAAAGGATAAGTAGAACATTAAATGTATTTGAAGAAAATACAGTAGTAGGGTATAATACATCTGCCCTACGCGTTTATGAAAGTGAATTCCACTAGTTTACAAACTGGCTGTTACATGAAACTGTGCCGAATACCTAAAAATGGTAACTGAAAGGAGAGCTGAAAGACCTCTGACGAAAAGGTAATATAAAATCTAGATAGATGATCTCCAAATCCCGCAAAATTGTTCACTTTTAACACTATACCAAGTATTTAACAAAACCTACTAAGAGTTTAGATTATTTTTGTGCTTTGTACATAAGTGTGCAAACAGCTTCTCCCCACCCTAAACTCAGGGTTTTTTACTAAAAATACATCAGTGGATAGAATAAAATGACAATTATAATTTTGGTACTCTTACACAAAGGTTATGACTCATTCATTAAAATATCTAAATTAGCAAGCCTTCTGCAAGCTAAAATGGAAGATGTTAATAGAGCCAAATACTCAACACTTTGCCTTACATTACTAAAAAATCTTTGTGTAGAATGATGCATAAATATTTCATACAAAGCAAATCCGCTTTGTAAAAAGTAGCATGATCTGAAACCTACTCTAATAAGTCAGATCCCATCTGAAGTGTATTCAAAATAGCCTTGATTATGTCACATAAGCAGAAAAGAACCAGCGTACATGCTGAGTTCCATTCAGTATAAATCATGGGGTTTGCCATCCACTGGGACTGGCAATTTAGCTTTTATAGTGAAATCCCTGTTTTCCTTTCATCTTAAATCTTGAAGTAAGTAATCTCTACTGCCACTTTTCCTTCTAAAAATACACCAAGAAGTACCAGATGACCAATAAATCACTGGAGAACTTTACATGTTCTTAGAGACCAGTAATTCAGATAGGAGCCATTTCCTTATTTTAAACAGGTCTATGAACATTGTCTAGACGTGAGCAGAGTTTGAGATAATTCTTTAATTCATTTATTTATAACCTTGATGATATGAAAATACAGACGGCTTCATATGACATCTTTGGATCTTCCATTTGATTCCTACACTTTAAGGTTTTGCCTCCCCTCCTCCTTTCCACGCAGAAGCACTACAAGTTCAGAGAAGGCTTTCCTGCCTGTAGTTCACGCTCTACTACTTCTTTCGCAGAGGTACAAACACGAGCCTCTGGTAAAACCTACCTGAACAGCAGCACGAAGCAGCCTTGAATCTACAACTTATTTACTGTCGAGCTGTACTTTCCCTAATACTTCTTTCATTATTCTCTAATTTTCAGTTTAATTTTGCGTGTATTGTATTAAAGGGTTTGTAGCACCAGTGCTGTGTCAGCAGAGTCCTCTTAGCAGACAGGTAGTAAATGCCGACAGGAGGAGCTTTTCTGCTGGCATCAGAGCACCATCGCGTTGAGCAAAGAACAGAAACCAGCTAAGCAAACAAATGCTCTTCCATGTCAGCAAAGTGGCAGCAATGCCACCGATTTTACCACCGCATCAATGTCAACCAAGGGGCAGCATTTTTCACATCACGCTGATGCCACCGCATCACGAGAATGCTGTAGTACAGATGAGAACATTACTCAACTTATTTTGTGACAAACACCTTTCACACCATAATGGGGACAACATCCCCTCTGGCATCAGGAGTTTTCCGTTCAAATTTCATGCTCATCCAAGTATTAGTGCTCGCATTTCTACGCTCACGAAGAAAGGAGGCTTTGACCTCAAGCTAATGAAACAGCAAAGATTTTCCAAATGTTTTGGATGCACAGAAGCAGGATCTAGGGTTCTACCGTGACTATATGACCAATCCAAACCTCAACCACTCGTGAATGCTATTTTTTCCAAAACCAAGTTCTTAACTTTTTTTTTAAACTACTACAGTAGTCACTGTACTAAAGCAAAAAATGCAATCCAATACAGCCTTTTCCACTGCCATCCAAATGGCATAATCCATTAATAGAAGTGCATTCCATCCATTTTTCCTACGTCTCCATCTCCCCCCAAAATGGCAAACCTAGCACAATATAATCACAAGAAAACTAAAATAATATTAAATTCCTCATGAAAACCTCAAGAATAAGGTTAAAATGTAGACTGACATTAAATGTCATCCACAGGATTTAAGTAAATGTCTGTAAAGTATTTTCCTACAAAAAAATCATTCTGGAAATATCTGTTTAATTTTTTTTCCCCCACTTTTTTATCAGGGTACTAATGTATTTGGACTCATGGATTCAGTTCCAGAGAAGAACCTTTCTATTCCTATGAAATGACTTAAGTCAGCCTGCTTGGTAAAAGGAGAAACAGAACTCAACTTCAAAATCAAGGATGTAACAGTACAGAGAAGTCACATGAAATGACGCAGCTGAGCAGAACTACCGACACACTAACGGTCAGGTTCCAAGAAATGCATACTTGAAGTAAGTGTTTTATTGTCAACTTCAGCTTTGGGAAATCTGAAGCACTTGACACACGAGGGAACTTCTGATTTTTTTTCCTAGATTAGGAACCTGCTTTAGAAATGATTTGTACCTCCGTTGGCTCCATGCCTATCTTTTCCACCAATAAAGTCACTACAAAACCCGCCTTCAGCTCTCTAGCTTTCCTCCAAAGAAATAGAAAGCCCGATTTCTTTCACATAGTGGTAGAAGAAACCTGTCACAGATGCCTTCCCTTTTTGCACAGTCAAATACCTCACTCCAGGACGCAAACACATGTTGTTTTCTCCACGTACTTGGCAAATGTTAGAAAAGACCAGACCCCTGGACGCAGACCACACCTGCCGCAGGGAACGTTTAAACCAAACCAAAAAAATCCAACAGGAAAATTCAAACCTGCCTCTGGCTTCTGAAAGTAAAGGCCGCCAAATTCAGATTCTAATACAGAATCTTCTCTTTCCTTTCACTGCAGAAAAATATGGGACTCAAAAGCTGTAACGAAATAAACCTCCACGACTTTAATATAGTAATGAAACGCACAATGCCCCAAACACCAACTAGAGACCAATATCCTGACGTTCCCTGTTGCTGCGATGTAAGGTGATGCGATGCATGAAATCTAAAGATATCAATTGGGCAGCACCTTTATACCAAAAATTATACAAAATTACATTTTGTATGCATTACATTATGTTTATAATACCTACACACTCAGAGACATACATACTATGAATACTTTGCAGTCTTTGCTGATCAATACCGCTCTTGCTTAAATTTTTGTTTCCTTAAAAAGTAAAGGCTGGTCCCCCCACCTATTAAAAGAGATGGTTCTAAGCCAAGAGTAAAATAAAACTTCCCCAAACCAAAATCACTCGATAGCCAGTACATCCTAGACCTGCATAGGATATATTACGAGAAATATAAATCTATAAATATAAATCTGTTGAGATACCTTTAAGTCAGAATGTAAAACAGGTATCAAGATGATCACCTAGCAGGGCAGGTGAGGTAAGAGTAGATGCTGCCTGAGTTATTTTTTCATGTTCAAGTTAGAGGCTTTTGTATTTACTAGTCTAAATTAAGGCCTTTCCACATTCCATTTGGAAAGCAAGTTTTTTTATAAGGAATGAAAAAATAGACATTCTAATACCTCCACATCCAAAATACTCTGTGCATCAGTGGAATGTAAAAGCTTCCCTGCAAATAACACATTGCAAATAAAATTACAGTGCAATCTCTTTTTCAGAATTCTGTTATTCAATTACATACAGCTATGGAAAGGTTTAGCTTTTTAGAAAAGCGTTTTTGCTCCAGTAGCTCTTAGTGGGAAGCACAATACTTAGAAAATTAGTGTGGAAATGTAGTAGGCCATTTCAGCTTTCTACCACCAATAAAGAAGTCCTATTCCTCTACTGCTGGCCTGCACTAGCTAGGACTGGGAATGAGACCACACCAAGAGGAGGACAACTTCGGAGAATCCACCTGCAGGTTTAAGAAGTGGATGAGAAAGAATAAAGATCAATGGCCAGTCTGTTCTTCAAACACGAGAGAGCAGGACTGTTAGGAAATAAGTCCCATCATCCATCCTACGGAATTCCAGCAAGCTTCAGGTCAGGCATAGCAGTAATAAAGCCTACTAGCTTTAAAGATAGCTTTCCCTTTCAGCAAATTTGATAAAGATATGTGGCAAAGAGAAGTTGTCCCCCATACATGTCCACGTCCATTATCTCTATGCATACCAGACTTAAAATGAAAGCTACACTTTTGAAACACGATGGCAAAGGTTCCATTTCTCAGCTACAGAAGCCATTTCTTCAGTGTCCTCAGTTCGTAACATAAGATAGGACACGATTTTAATACACAAACGTACTGTCATATTTATGAGTATATAATGATTTTTACTGACTTTACAGAAACCACTTTCTTTACTGTTAACTTCAGCTTTAGGTTAGGTATTGGTATACTAAGTTACTATCATTTTCTTCAGTTCTGCTCAGTTATTTAACAAAGGTTCACTGCTGCTGCATGGACATTTATTTAGAAAGTATTTAGAAAATACTAGAAGTAGGAGTTAAAGGAAGAAAAATCTCTCTTGCTATAGCTAAAATATGTGCAGTCTATAACCACCTCCAGTAGGTATCTTCCTACTCCTCCAAACTGGTAATACTGTAAGGGTCTTCCCACTTTGGTAAGCTGCACATTTGAATCTCCGGCAAAATTTAGTAGGCAGGTCCACAGGGTTGGTTCTTTTCATCCTTAGCTGGTTACTATCAACGATTTTAGTCGATACCTGTATCACCTCACATTTAATAAATTTAAAACTCTACTATAAATTGCTGTTAAGACTTGCTTATGAATCAAGTCAACTAAACTTGCTAAACATATGCAACTCCTCAATGGACATATGGTTAGTTTAGAAATGCAACTGAGGCCGTACTTTTAAACACCATGATCTCCACAAAGCACTGAAAAAAATAAAGCATTCAATGACATTTCTGTTTAGAATAGTCCCAGTCACAGATAAAACTAGAGAGGAGAAAAACATAATAATCACCTTTTTAACCGTACAATAGTAACATGAGCACAAATTATCATCAATACCAGAATGCTTAAAAGCCATTTACATCCTGTAAACGGTAATGGAAATAAACTGAGAAGATAGTTAAATAGACTCAGATTTTTAGTTCTCAAACATCATTAGATTCTACCAGCTGTCTCAAAAAACATGTACATTCTCTCTTGATAACTTGACATCCTGATGATAGGGATGCTGTCATACCATAATCAAAACGCAAAAACACTTTCCTACAAGGCTAGAAGAATACAAACCCCTGCAACTTCCATTATCTATAACATTTGTTGCTTTGTCTGATATATATGTATGCATATATGTACATATGAGTGTATCTATATATCTACATAAGTATATGTAAACACCCAAATCAATCAATCGGTCTATCTATTTATCTATCTATAAACCCGTCCACATTTTATAGAACGTCTCTGGGCAGGAAAGCACAGAAGAAATGCGTTTAAAAGCTTGGTACACTACAATGATGGGGAAAATTCAATGTTCTTCCCACCAGGTAGTGAATAAATGCAAGAACTACAATACCATTCTAATGTTAAAAATAGAACTCAGAAGACTTTCCCTTCTCCTGCCAAACAAGCCAGTGAAAACAAATGAGCTACCCCCAAATCACAGCGTGTGACATACAAGATTTAACATTATATGATTATTTTTTGGTGCAGAGAAACCTAAAAAACATACAATTTTTTTCTGGAAATAGCAACTCTTTTGTCACTCGGGTTTTAAATGTGACACATTTTGAAGGGCTGTTATTCCTTAAGTAAAGACAATCTGAAATAATGTCAAACTCAATGGCTAACAACTATGAAAATCACAAGTTAAAACTGCTTTTACATTTGTGATTTTCTAAGGGCGACACCTTTCATTTCTCCTTCCTTCAATTTCTCAGTAGGTTAGCATAAGGTCAATGTCAATACCCAGTAAAAGAGCTGGATTCACACTAAACGTGGGAAGTTATTCTTTACATTAGTTATTGGATGGGGATAGAGAAAGTCACATTAAATCCCAAAGTTAAACAATGTGTTTTTAGGCCAGCATAAGTCATTTGATAGAAGTCAAGATCTTTAAGAATAAATCTCATTCAAGGCATAGATGGCAGCTCACAGTAATATTTATAGAAACAAGTTACAAACGAGATTTTCTTAACCACCTACTTAATTACGTTCTTAATATTTGTATGCAGTAAAGGGTCGCCTTTGTATTCTTTTAACAACTTTATTTTTATATGCCTATGCACTGTAGACTCATAACCATAAAGATGTTACAGTCAGCGTTGATAAATTAGGAGAACAAGAAGCGTAGGAAAGAATAAAGTGTTAGTTTTGTACATTTTTGTATGCAATAGCAATTGCGGCCACATAAAATGTTGAAATACGCCGTTTAGGTTTGAGTCAATGTCATACTGATGGATTCGGTATTCTGGAAAGCCATCGCCATCCCTCTGAAATTGACCTAAAAAGCTTAATTTAAGAATAACAGATCTAACCAGCTGTCATATTACATAAATTAATAGAATAAGTAAAAACATCTGCAAAAAATAAAAGTATTCAAATTTGGGGTTAGAAAAATGAAAGTGTTCAAAAACCTGAAGTTAAGTCAACGTCTCTCTGTAGACTGTGGTCTACCTATTTGAGCTGAAAATGACTTAGCAAGATTTATAGGAATTGCCCCAAGGAGCCAAAGCAGCAGTCCATGCCACCTAGCCTTCTCTTTCGAATAGTATCCAGCCACACGGTATCTTACGTAAAAGAATCCAAGAAACAGCACACGCGGGGTCTTCCCCTCGTGCGCTCTCCCAGCGCTCTAAGTCCAGAGTGGTTTAGTGATCCAGAAGTTGCATTTAAATGAGGTCTTAAGACTTTCCAGTGGACCTGTCCCCTTTCACTTCCTCCAGGTCTGTTTGTAATTCCGCCCTCTATAACGACCTGAGTCCTGGTATCATGTGGATAAGTGGATTTAAAAACCATCACCAACATCAAAACCGTAGCCTGCAGAGTATTTGCCTTGACAACCACATTGTTTCCCAATTCCAGAGCCAGTACATCTCCTGAGTGCTGTCCTACCACCCCTTCACCTAAACCTGTGCTACTGCTAACAGGTCCCAACCTGTGCCACCTGTACAACGATGGCCCCCGTGACTTATTTTTCGCATCCTTGGACAAAGAACGTCCAGAAAAAAGACACAAGGTCTCTTGATTCCGGATCTTCTACTTAAGCCATTTGAGAACGACCGAGTTCAACAAGGATCAAACCCTTTGCAGGATTAAAACCAGAAGGAGAATTCAGGACTAGTTCGAGAACCTGAGCTGAACCTGAAGATTTTACTTTCCTCAGTTGCTATGAGTAAGATCAACGTCGGACCGATGCATGAGACTTCCTGTAAGTGCAAATGTCAGTATGAGCTGACATTTCAGCTACTTATTCTTTAAGTGGTCTCAAGCCAGACAGTCAGAGAGAGTAAAAATTCATTTGCCAAGCAAGAGGAAAAAGAGCAGCAAAAAGGTAACTGAGCAGTTGTATGCTATTTCTCCCTTTTTTTCTCTTTTGGAGGACGCTGATACAGTGTTGGTGTCCTTCCAAAGGCACATATGATTAAAAACATTCTGACTTCAGCAGTTTTGCTGCATGTTCCAATAGAAGCATAAAAGTCGCTTTGGAATGCCATCTTGCTCCTGTGTAAAAGCATTATCGTCTGAGAAGAGAAAAAAAAAAGAAAACTAGAGATTTTTTTTTCTAAGTTCCATAAAAATAGAAAAGGTCTGAAAACTATTGTGGATTGTAACGCATTATTCGACTGCTATGATTTAAGAAGTATTAATTAAAAAAAGACAAAATAATGCGTTTAGAGAGAATTCTTCCAATTAGTCAGCAGCACTCTGCATCTGTATTCAGATAGAAAGGTTTGTGGTTTGGGGGTTTCTATATGAAAAATCATAGCCGTAGTGTTAAAAATTTTCATAACATTCCTGGGCCAGGTGTGAACTACCTACACTTCAGGACTACAGAAAAACTTGTGCCTACCGAGACTATCAACGCTGTCTTGAAGTCTCACAACATCCATCCATTAGTGCCTCGGACTGCCTAAGCACTGTCCTTCAGCTACAGCGGTTAGCCAGTGTTTCGGGCCTTGGAAGGATATTTATGTTAAGATATCAGTGATTCGTCAGCTATGCTATTTGGAATAATTATTTGCTATGATCTTGCTTATTTACAGAAATAATGAGTTAAGCTGTATTTCCTGGGAACACCGTAGAAACAAACAGCAGGTAGTTTCCTTACTCAGAAATCCCCAACTGTGACACAGTTCTTCAAAATGATATTTTAATCTGTATAACCAGAGAAAAACCTAAACAGGACCCAACAATAGCTGTCTGAAGATATCCTGGCCCCACTGACCTCCTGCCTCTCCCTCTCGCCCCCTTCGTTCCCTGCTGTAGCGTGCTAACCCTGTGCTGTTTTGATTTTAGAGCTGAGCTATGAGCCTTCTGGGGAAAAAAAAAAACCAAACTCATCTGTATTTATTACTCCATATTTATTTTTCCTTTTAAGCAATACTGGATCAGTGCCTTGCTGAGCTCTGGGGTAGGACCACCTCAAATTTCCATCAAACAAGAGCCACGTTCCCACACGGCACCTTTGTTGTTACACGGTCTGTTACCATGATTGCCTGGAGACATCTCTGCTGAGTAAAGAGACCGAATTGCTTCTTCCACTGAGCGTGAAAGAAGGAAACTGGCACACCTCTAAATTTTCTTCTGAATTCTCTTAAAGACCCTGGTCTATACAGGCAGGAATTACTGCATTTCAAAAATAATTCCAGGAAAAAAATGATTTGATTTGGTGGGAGGAATTACATTCTGGGGTTCATTACTTTGGCAACAGATTTAAATAGATAACCATCAATTCAGCAGATTTAATGACCAAAAAGAACTGTCTTGTTGAACGATGACAGAGAGAACTAAAGAGAGGATTTTTGCATTATTGCGTTTCAAGTATTATCAGTAAGCTCAGCTGGAAAACAGCCAGAGCATCGGGATTGTCACTACAGTGAGGCGAAAATTGCAACAAAAAAATCAAGAATCACCAAAACCTAATTACATCTGTGAAGGACAGTGAACACCGGACAACCTACTGGTGAACACCACTGAGCAAGGCAAAAAGAGCCCAGGCATGGGGGCTGGGGAATAGGCACGAGGGAAACGCTCCAACCCCCCTATACACCTCCAAGGGCAAGAGCAGGGACCCCACATCTCTCCTGAGACTTGGACCTCTAGTGTGAGAAGGACCCGACGGACACATCACTGCACTGCTTACCCTTCTCTCCCCCCCTCGCTTTAACAGAGCAGAGTAGCAGCTCCGGGTATGAACAAGAACAAGAACCAGAAACAGAACAGATTAGGCACTGCAATGTTCAGCCTCATTGAACAGTTTTAGGTTTTTCTTCTTAGCACTCCCAGGAAAACCCACCACGTACGTATTTTAACACCCAGGAAAAATTAGACACCTCAAAATGACATCCATGCTCCAGCACAGTGAAGGAGGAGTTACCGTGGATAACAGGAAAGGCTCCAGAGGAGAGTGTGTCTAACACCCCGCACCTCACCAGGGTACTTCCACTGCTGGGGCTTGAGCACTGTGGATGTGCGAGCATTAGCTCTTGGCACGGAAACAAGCCACAGGGTATTCTTCAAGAAAAGCAAGATTTTCACTTTAATCCAATTGAGAATATGACTTGGGTGACATTCTGAAGGCCCCCCCCCCTTTTGCTCCCCACCTCCGTCTCAGTGAATCTCAACACAAAATGCATTAAAACAGAGCAGGCATGGGATCGCAGGCATCCTTACAACCAAATAAAAAACCTACTGGCTAAGACGGTGGTCTGTTTTGGAAAGAAAATACAATGGCATGCTTCTGCACTCTAGGTGCTCATGGAAAATCCAATTCCTCAGGCAACCCCAGCAGAATACTGGTTCGTTGACCCAGGTGAGGGTCAGGAATGGATTATGTCCCTGAATTCTCAGACTGCGAGGCTTGGCGATCATACACATTCCCAGAAGTATATGAGAGCTTGGAGGTGGAATGTGATACCTGGGAAACTCCAAATAGCCACAGATCAGGTGGCAGTTGAATGGTGTTTGAAGCACGTGATAGCGAACGCAACCAGCTAATGCGAGCATCGGGCATGATTTATGCACCCAAGTTATTTATAGCCATAGCCCTTGACACCAAAGGCTGCGGTTCAAAGGTCCCTACCACCGGTGCGTGCGCCAGCCGTCACGCAGCAGGACCATGGTCACGGTCACTGAGGACACGTGGCTGCACTCGTGCCCACTCACCCAGCACGCACAACTGGAGGTTTTGTCAGCTTTACGCCTCTCTCTCAACTTCGTGCCAGCTGATCTGCTGCACGCACTGCCAGTACCAGCTAGGTCATCGAAAAATGTTCCAAAAAATTTGAGCCACGGAATCAACTGTGTGCTGGATCGATGCTTTGTGTCGCGTGGATGTAGCAGTTTCTATTTGGTACCAGGAACTCAGACAGCAGATTATTTGCCCACCTTGCTGGCATTAAGAAAGAAGGGAAACAGTTAATTCGAAACCTGACATGCATTGGTAGAAGAGTTTTGACGTGCCTTTTAAAAGGGCACATCTGCTCTATAAAAAAAAGCTTAATACAGGAGTCACAGGCTAAATCAAACAGAGGTAAACTGTACAAAATATTTTTTCTCTATTTCAAACAACTGGTTAGTATAACAAGGAGGCTGGAACTTGCATTGTGTCTTTAAACAGGGAAATTTAACCCAGCACAACCAGAAACTGAAAATTACAGGTGTGTAAATCTCCGCAATACATTTAGTTGGGGAAAAAAAACCCCAGTCATGTAGAATTTGAAATACCTGCAGTCCATGGCAGCTGTATGTATCGATCACAGATTAAAAACAATATCTTGCACTATTCCCAACAATTACCTTTTAGCTAAGAGGCAGAAGGTCATTGTTTGAGACTTCTAGCTGCTTCACCTGATTTTCCCCCAATCTCTCTCTCTCTTTAAAGGTTTGGGGTTTTTTTTAAAGGTTTGTCCTGCATTTTCATATCTATCAGAAATTATTTGATACCCACGAGGAAAAAAATCAGTCGAATCAGACTTTTCTTTAACTCAGCTATTTTTCTTCATCTCACTAATAACTATACATAATGTGATAATCACATGGAGTCCTTTTGACCAAAATAGTCAGTAATATGATACAACTAAATTGATTATTAGCATTACCAATCAGGAGAATGAAATTAAACCTCTGGATATTTAAAAGTACAGTCATCTGATCAGATTAGCAGAACCAAAAGAAAGTCAAAGCTCATCCAAATAATATTTATCTGAGTTAACTTCATATAACTGTGATGGATGTTGACTGAGTAAGCAAGAGAAGCAGAGGCAAAGGAGTACGGACAGGGCTTAGGAATAAAGCCTGTATCAATCAGCTCCTGGACTGCATTCGGTTTGAGGGAAGAAAATCAAAATAAACTTATCAGCATGGAAAAAGCCAATCTCATATATCAGGCATAGCTAATGTAAACACAAACCTTACATAGCATTTGATACACAATAATACCTAACAACTGCTTTGCACTATGAGACATTCAAATTAGGGAATAAGCATCTTAGAAAACATGGCATCTTCATTCTCTTAACAGTCAATACGACCACGGCCCGTGTTTATGAGGGACTTCTAGAAAAGATAGATGGCAAGGTCTTGGGCACCCTCACCAAGTCAGCTGATGGTATTTTGGGGGTGGTGGTGGTGGGGAGGTGGAAGGGAGAAGACAAACAACATTGTTCTTGCCACATTTATGTAATGCCAAGCTGAAACACAAAGCGAAAGGTGCAACATTCGCGGAGATGTTACAGGAGTGGGAGGTAAATTTTCTTAAAACCAAGATACTAGATACTAAGCAACACACTGCACATATAAAACTGAATAAATTCCAGTTGTTCATTAAGTACAAACTTATTTTGGCTGAATAAGAGCCAGCAGTGCGCCCAGGTGGCCAAGAAGGCCAACGGCATCCTGGCCTGTATCAGGAGTAGTGTGGCCAGCAGGACTGGGGCAGTGATTGTCCCCCCGTACTCGGCACCAGTGAGGTCCCACCTCGAGTGCTGTGTTCAGTTCTGGGCCCCTCACTACAAGACGGACATTGAGGGGCTGGAGCATGTCCAGAGAAGGGCAACGGAGCTGGTGAGGGGTCTGGGGGACAAGTCTGATGAGGAGTGGCTGAGGGCACTGGGGTCGTTCAGCCTGGAGAAGAGGAGGCTGAGGGGAGACCTTATCGCTCTCTACAGCTCCCTGAAAGGAGGGTGTAGCGAGATGGGGGTCGCTCTGTTCTCCCAGGTAACAAGCGATAGGACAGGAGGAAACGGCCTCAGGTTGTGCCAGGGGAGGTTTAGGATGGGTATTAGGAAAAATTTCTTCACCAAAAGTGTTCTCAAACATTGGAATCGGCTGCCCAGGGAAGTAGTTGAGTGACCATTTAAACGACGGACAGAGGTGGTGCTGGGGGCCACGGTTTAGTGGTGGTGTTGGCAGTGCTAGGTTGACGGTTGGATTTGATGAACTTAAAGGTCTCTTTCAACCTATACGATTCTATGATTCCATGATTTTAGAGCTTATAAGTGACTTATGTATACATCATATATAAGAGCTTATAAAGGACTTCAAACTGATTTTAGCTGTCTTTGGTTATCACCCTTTTTCATATTCCTTAGAGTAGTTTGTCTTTCATTTCAGGCTACAACTACATTTGGTCAAAGATACCACACTCAATACACCATAATCCTAAATTCTTTGATGGCTATGGGCCTCCTGTGACCTTATTTTTAGGAGTTTCCACTTCAATTGCTGTTCACTGAGAGATTAAAAATATCTAGATGTATTTTGATACAATAAAACTTTCAAAATGTATAAACCATGTTAAACTTGTGTGAACTTTGCGTCCTCGGATGTGCATATACAAAAATGTAGCTTCTATTAAGCAGCTTCTATTTTATCTCACCGGAAGAGAAGTTGTACACAAGGTAAAACACAGGCTAAATACAGAAAGTCATTACTGCAATGCATGTCATTAGTACTGTTTGTATGGGTCATCTAAAAAGTGCTCATTCAACTACCAAGTCCTTGATGACCACATATGCAAATACAGATATGTATCATTTTATGCCAAACCTCAGTATTGTCATGGGGCAAAACCAAAAAACAAACAAATCTCAGAACTCTGTAATAATAACATTGGCAACTTTACCAAGCTAAATATGCAGTGGATGGCGTCATTTTTTTTCCTTCCCCAATTTCTCTGACATGGAAAACCATACAGAAAAACCTCATAAAAAGTCCAAGATATATCTAATTTGAACCTTTTTTTTTTTTTTGCTGAAAAGCCATAAGCAGACTAAGTGTGCAGATGCAAATAAACTTCAAAATGAGTTAGTTGCGTCATTAAATTTTGCACTGTGAGGAGGCTTAATTGAATTAATGGGACAAATTTGTTTTTTGAATTTCTAATGTTGAGACAGAGCCTGTATCTTAAAAGCTTAGTATAGAAACCTGGGAAAAAGATGGTGATTAGAGTAGTCAAAGCAAATGCCACAGTGCAAACATTTCCACATCATTTCTAGTTGCTAATACCTATGAGAAACAAAACCGAGACAAACCCTACGCGCACAGTACCACCAATGCATTATATTAAAGCCAGAAAGCAAACGACCTCTGACAAAACCAAGACTTGACAAACTGATCAAATAAAGTCTTAAATCAAAATGGAACAACGGCTAAAGGCAAAGCTGTATTTCCAGGCTTGGGAACATCTGTAAATATTCTCCCGTTTTGAGGACTATCCAGTAGGTTGTCCTGACTTACTGCAAGGCAGTGACAAACCCAGCTATTCCGGTTTTATTGTGGTCCACACTGACCCCATGCACAGAGCAGAGAACCGTAGGATGATTTTTCTGATCTCTTTCTGCAATAATTACACTTTTAGCCACGGACTTGAAACTAAGGATGGAATGCCACAGTGATTTATGATTTACACCAGTTCGACCCACCTCTTCCCCACAAACGAAGAAGCAGGGATGCCCTTCCTGAAAACGACCTTCCTCACTGGGGTCAGAGTCCATTCCGCCTGGCACTAGGGTATAAGGCCAGGCTACTTTCCCTCAAAGCTTTTCTATGCAATGTACTCCTAAGGAGTGGCATGAAATTTAACATTGAAAGAGTTACCACTGGGTGGGCTTTTATCAATGGAAGAAAAGAAATATGTTACTGAGCTTTAAAAATCTGGACAAAACGTGATTTTAGCAGTTATTTATACTTCTGATGAAGAAGTATATACTTGACTTCCACAGAAGTCGAGAGGTGTCTTGCAGTTATCATTAATGAGTTAGAATATTGCTTATATACTAAGTGTACTAATTTTTATATGCACCTTTTTTATCCAGACAAAGCAGTATTTCTCAAAAACATTAATTTAAATGCCTCCAATGAGAAATAATATCTTCATAGTTAACATGACCTCAGTAATAACAGTTCTCTCAGCATTTTTAACTAATTGCAAAACTGGTACTCTTCCAGTAAAAGGTGTCTATCTATTATGGTCTTTATAAAACACGCCAGGAAAATTCAGATATATATAGCAGGAAGCTGGACTTGGCATTAAACTAGATCTGTTTCATGAAAAAATACATGGAAATAATCATAGGTGTCTGGTGCTATCAGATAAGCCTACTTTTTAAGCAGCTAGTTTGGGGTTTCTTTTTTGAAAGGTAAAATTTAGTTTCCTAAGTGACAAAAGGAAGTGACATTCAAGAAATACCTTGAAAACAAAAATCCTATCACTAAAAAGCAGAGAAATTTACGTTACTAAAGAGAAAATTAGGTAACGGAACAGTAAAATAATCAGAATTTGACTACATCAAATACCACTGAAATGAGCGGTCTGTGTGGAAAAAATAATGTTTTCTATGAAATTGGTAGTGAATGCTGAGAACTTACACTTGCATATTAACTGAGGGAATATAATACTTTCGATATAGGAGATGATTAAAACTATTCAAACCACATGCAGGCAGAATGAAGGACAAACCCAGGATCACCGGAAAGGTTTAAGAGTTGGATAGCAGCTGGGTTTTTATTTGCCATTCCCTATGGACCTCCCAGAAAGGAGAACACGACCCCCCACAGTCAGCTTCAGCGCTTCTTTCATCCTCCTCGGGTCCACAAGTGACACAGAGCTGGTGTTTCCACTCCCTCCCCTTCACTTTCAGAGGTCTAGTCCAAAATGCTAAGCCATTTTCATTCCTACGACATTCATTTATTTCTTGACAGATTTATTAAAAGTCCCAATGCAGGGGTGGAGCGGGAGGCGGAGAAGACGGGAAGGAGGGAAGCAGAAGGGCCCCCAGCCCGGCGTGCCCCACCAAGCTCTCCCCATCCCTCAGCAACCGCAGGGAAAGGTCTGGGGCACCTCGGGCCTCGGAGTTTCTCGGGAGCCAGCAGCTTTCTCTCTCCTGTTGCTACCTTGATCTAATGAAAATGAACTCCCTCTTTTGCCCTGCAAACACAGAATAATATTCTAGATGAAGA
>VZSZ01006909.1:168803-248877 GCA_013398815.1 Ibidorhyncha struthersii | reverse complement strand
CCCAGCAGCTTAATCTATATTCACAGAAAGAGAATATATATATATATATATATCATATTCTTAGGATGGAGATCTAATCATGGAATGGGTGGGATGCAGCTCTAATCTCTTTGTCAAGCAGAGAGCAACATACATACATATATATATATTTATATATATCTATATCTATCTCAAACTACCAATCCGTCCTTCAAACGTTAACACAGGGTAACAGCACCCTGAAGTCCGATTGGCAGAAACACGTTACCCATACTGTCAAGTTCATGTAAACCCTTCCGACTCAGATCCTTTCCAAGGACTGCAACCAAAGCGCAGCCTGCACAAGACAGCTGACTCCGAACTGCCTCTATTCAGCTGCTTCACGGCTGTTGTAAAGGGGAAAAGAAGAACTTTGAAGGTACCATCTTGAGAACATGGATACTGAGTGTGCACCAAATCCTGACGGTGCGCCATTTATGTTACCAATAAAAATTAAACATATGCAAATATTAATAAGAAAAATATTAACAGTGTTCAGCAATGAAACCTATAAATATTGCAAACCAGAAAGAGTTTGGGAGAAAGCCTAGTCCCAGCAGGTTCAGATGATCCCACAGCATCCACAGCATTGATAGGACATGGAGTAATGGCTTAAAACTGAAAGAGCGGAGATTTAGATTAGATATCAGGAAGAAATTTTTCACTATGTGGGTGGTGAGACACTGGCAGAGGTAACCCAGAGAATTTGCAGGTGCCCCATCCCTGGAGGTGTTCAAGGCCAGGTTTTGGATGGGGCTTGGAGCAACCTGGGCTGGTGGGAGGTGTCCCTGCCCATGGCAGGGGGGTTGGAACTAGATCATCTTTAAGGTCCCTTCCAACCTAAACCATTCTATGATTCTATGATCCCATCCTATGTGCAGTCATTTCCTATCCCTGCACTGAAGTTTCTGCTCCAACTGAAGCAGAACATCATGAACACAATGTGCACCTTCACAGCTCATTTACTTGCCCACCAGCATATCCTGCAGCACCCACACCGAATCCCAAACTCCTTACACTCCCGAGGACTGCAGTCTCAGGCCACTACCCCTATGTTCATTCCTGTTTAAGAAGCATAAATCCATTGGCTAAACTTCAAATTCAGATACCTCTTCATTTTTACTGAACAATAATAATAATTACCGGCTGAAAAGAGACTAATCACAGAAGCTAGTACTCATGAAGGACTGTCAGCGCACTGATGTGTTTCTGCAGCATAATATGCCACATTCTCTTACCTAGAAGCTTTTACTTTCTTTAAAATAATTACAGTTGGAGAAGGCATTTCATTTGTGATGTAAAAATGTTTCAGTGGATTTTTTGGATTCAGCTATTAAGATCAGTAAAATAGTACCTCTGGACTGAACAGCGTTAATGAATGTGAGAACAATACAGAATGGATCTATAAAATGGGTGTATAGTTATCCGCTATAAATGTATGGTCATTAACGGAACTCATTCACTGTGGCCTTTTTAGAATTTCGGAAGAAGAGAGAATAGGGAATAAACTGGGAAAAGCGAGACAAACCTTACAGTACATTTCCCAGCATCCCCCACATGCCTGCCAGTTTAGGCTAGGGGAAAGGAAACAGCCAACAAACCGACAAACCAAAAGCAGATCTAGCCTGACATTTGCTTAACCGACTGCGCAAGAGAACCAAGAAGAAACTGAAGCGTTGGTTCCTGCAGTTTAGTCCCAAGTATACGGGTAGGAAGCAGAAGGCAGACAGGTTTCTGATCCCATTTCGGGGTTCAGGACCGGTCCACACAAGCAGGAATACGCAAGTGCTGCTGCCGGAACACTTTTGGCAAAACACTTAGCATCAGCCCTGATAACAAAATTGTACTGTTGAAACAACCTTGGGTTTGCTCCCATTCTGGGAATAGTTCTTTCATGTCCTTTTCCCTCTTTCCATCTCTTCATCCCCCTAAGTAAAGGATAAAGCTTTTAATCTGCGGAACCGCCACCGCTGTTTTGTCTCAAAACACTTTTGCAAAATTATGAGCCCCCAAATCAACAATCACATGAGTGATTATACAAATTATTCCAGAAAATGAAAAAAAATAATCTTCAGTTGCTAGCTTTTGTAGCAAATTATTTCATAGATTACAATTCCCTTCCATAAAGGATTCAAATGCTGGAATTAAACTCTGTCAGAAAGGGACTGCCGCATTCCTGCACCTTATTCAATGGTTGGAGGGGGTCCTGAATGAAACATAATACAACGAATAACAAAATGATGAGTTTTATCAGAAGGACAACGACAACAAATGGACATTATTGCCTTTAAAAGAAGTTCCATATATATATCGCTAGTTTTGCTTTTAGATGAAGCAGCTGGGGAGAAACAATACCAAACATACAGATTTCTTTTCTATGATCTACATTGATTGTAGTTAATTAGATTAAATCTACAGGGATAGCTATTTCAAGCTGGGCCTGCAAAGGCATTGTTTTGGTTTTGAGAGCTTGTTTAGATTCTGCTAGCTGCAAAAGTAACATTTTGACAAGCGCTACTGGTACAGATGAGAGAGCTGAATTGATTAATACGTTCGAGTTATTTCAGCAAAAAGACTGACGTGGGCAACTGATGACCCAATCCGATTTTCCACCTGCAGGAATAGCTGCATCTCGCCACAAAGGGCCATCTGGAAAGCAGCTGGAGCCTGTCTTTTTCCAGCGGGAGGCCTGACCCGAAGGCTGGGTGGCCAGGGGTGCACGCCGGCAGGGCTGCCCGGGCTTCGTACAGCCCCGTCGTACCGCCCGGGCGGTCGCACAGTTGCTTGGAGACAGTTGCTGCGTTACAACTCAACTAGTGCTGTAAAATAGAACTACAGGCACAGATTTGCTATACTCTGTCAAGATGAGATCTTGTACTTATTGACTGCTCAGGGCTGGCTTCCCTCACTCTTGCAGATTAAGAGATTGCGGTATTTAGGAAAGAACGATTTAGAAAGTTTTCTGTCCTGACTGATACATTTTTTGATCCATGGTTAATATGAAAGTAAAATGTTTTCACACGCCTCTTAAAACTGCACTATTTCTCAGTGTTGAATTTTGTCCACCTTATTTTTCTAGTGGCTATAAAAAAAAAGGGGGGGGGGAACTTGTCATTATACAGGACCAGAGAAATATTTAATACCCTTGCTCAATAAATAAAAGACATCTTTTACAAATTAGTAGCTGTATTTTGTTCTTGCTTATTATTAGGATAGAAAAATAATTTTTTCCATCTCTTATTAATACAAATCTATAGCATGTGTCAGAGCTACCTGAAGAAAAATGTGAAGAATTTAATTTACTGCCACTCTTTCTGTCCCCTAATAGCTGGTATCCTTGGTCATATTTCCAAGATTTTTAGTAGTTTGCATGCATGTTTTTTAAGTCAACCATGAAATATAGCTACAAAAACATTTAAAGAACAGAAAACAGAAATAAAATCAAAAGTGACCAGCCTTCACGTTTGTACGAAAAGTTTGAAAATAGCTGGATCTTAGGTGGCTGGTCATTCAAATTTCACACCCACGGTTCACAGTTCAGTTGCTTAGAATCCCAGAAAGGCTGAGGCTGGAAGGGACCTCTGGAGGTATCTGGTCCACCCCTCTGTTCAAGCAAGGCCATCTAAAGCCACCTTTTGAATGGATGGATCCTCCAAGGATGGAGACTCCCCTGACCTGCTGGCAACACTCTGCCTAACGCAGCCGTTTGCCACCTTCGCTGGCTTATGTTCAACTTGGTGTCCGCCAGGACCCCCAAGTCCCTTTCTGCAAAGTTGCTTTTCAGCTGGTCAGCCCCCCAGCACGTACTGGTGCCTGGGGTTATTCCTCCCCAGGTACACTTCCCTTCGACACGCTCAACACAGATATCTAATGCTATTTTAGTTACCTATGGTTACCACAGAGACCAGACCATGACTGGTAGATAAGACATAGGACCTCCAGGATACCTAAAGCCTTCTGGAGTAATGGACAGAAGCTAACCAGGATACCCTAGGGCATCTAAACCAGTGCTAAACACCTGCATGTAGACAACTGAATAGTACCTGTTGAAGCCCATCTGTAAACCAGCCCTACTAAAATTAGTCTTCACACCCAGTATGAAGCGATACTGGAGCTTCCAGCTACCGTGAGGACTGGACTCTGCATTGCCTGTTTGGAAGACACAAAGCAGGAAAGCAGGCTGTAGGTATAACTATGCAACCGAACACGAGTGAGAAGGTATTCTTTCCTGACTAAAACTCGTACATTTTCATGCTATCCGACACGGGTTTTGGTACCTTCTGAGGGCTTACGGATTCGTACCTGACCTACTGAGAAATGCTGTAAGGTACCTGTGCAACTTCCTAGGAGATTTTGTTTGAAACACAGATGTTTTTTCTGCAACGGCAAGATGCATTTGGTGAGATAATTAACATGAGTTGCTTCGCTTCCCTCATTTTAGAAAAAGGCTTGAGAAAGAATACAGACACACAACGAGACCAAACCATACAGAATTTATAAATCTCTTCCAGTAGGAGCTGCAGTTAAAGGTGATCATCCCAGCTAAGTTTGGGAGACTTGCAACTGGGGCCAGGAATTTCTCTACCCTCTAAGGCTGAAGCCACAGCCGCCCATCATGCTGCTATTGCTGATGATCAGTAAAAACCGCAAATGGAGATGAAATCACCGGTTCATCTGGATTTATTATGTGGTCTAAAAAAGAAGAGGGGAAGGAGCTCAAGACAGGCTTCTTGGAAACTAGTATTTTGAATATAGACTAATCCACCCTGTCCTTTGTGTTTCTGGCCTGCGTGAGGCTGGCGTGGGGCGGCGTGCCAGCGACAGAGTGCAAACCGCCGGGTCCCAAGGAGCAAAGGGAGGTGCGGGGCAGCAGTGGGTCAGGCAAAGCAGTCACAATTTGTTGCGCATCCTGAAACTCATTTGTAGGTGGCCTCCACAAAGAGCTAGACTAAGCACTATGTTTGGTAAGATGTCTGAAAAGTAGATTTTTCTATGATGTAATGCTCTCTAAAGTATTTTAACAATGCTTGAAAATCCTGTTAGATCCTGAGATAAGCTCTGAACGCTTTCCTTTCTCTGAATTATGCCTAAGATTAAATCTGACAATTTGCGTACAGATTTAACAGGACAGTTGACAGCACAGAGCCATCCAAAACTTTTCCCTCTATTTTGAAAACTGTTCATTTATTTCTACCCTTTATTTCTTATCCTTTAAGTTAGAGGTTATTTTCTCTTACTACATAATAGCCTGGGTTTTAAGCATGTCTTTCTGAATATCCAGATCAAAGCCGAAAGAATCAAGGTAGTTATCCATATAACCACTGACCCCTTCAAAACACATGATTTCCCTTTATAAACGCCATTTTGACTCTTAGAGGTTCATCTCTTTTTTAACCGCATTTCCAGTGATTCTAATCTTTGTGACATTAGTACCAGCTCCCCAGCAGTGGAAACAAGCTTCCTAGTTCAGTTCTCAGGCTTATTTCTACATCTCTAAGACCAGCGATGTATTTGTTACGTCCCATTCCTCTGCTATCAAGGCAGCGCAACTGATACTACTTCTGTTCAGAAATTTCATATCCGAGTTACTCTTGGAATATCACCCTGTCCCGATGATTTGTTACTGTTCATTTTGTCGGTCAGTTATGAAATCTTTCTATGGTGTCTATGAAACCAGACATTGCTCCTCAGGGTAGACTTCTGCTTGCATCGATCTAACGGTAAACTGCCATTCCTGCGGTAGCGCCTGCAGTCAAGATGCTTTCTAGGTGGTTCTTGATAGTTAACCTGACTGCTGACCCTACAGTTTTTATTTCTTTCACTTTTCAGGTAGACCTGCAGATTATCGCTTGTGGATGGCAGCACGAACCCGAGGGGGAAGGCGGGAACCAGCACCTCAGGACACAGGCACGGTAAAGGACCTACAGGCCAGACCGCAACCTACCTAAGTAAAATGCAAAATTGCACCACCGGTCTGTATTTTCAGTGTCCTGAGGCAGCAGCCATATCCCAAGTTCCTCCATAGTTGACACTACTGCTAAGAATTCACTGAGCATCTATGGCATTCTCTTTCAAAAGTGCTCCCTTTAACAGGTCCATCACCTTTCAGGTCTGCTAAGCTCTGGCGGACCTTCCTCTTTCTGGTAGATTTGAAAGAAAAAACCCCGACTCTACCATGAGATGTTATGCCTTTAGGTAGTCCTTCCTCGAGTTCTGTTTTGGCGAGCCGTACTACAGTTTTAACTCTGCAGGATTTAAATTCTTTTCTCTTTTCTTTGTTCACATTTCCAATTTTGAAATAAGATCTCCTGATTCTAAATGACATTGTTTAGAAGCCATTTAACTACGCTGCCTCCTTTGGTGGCTGTGTTCCTACCAGATAAAATACACGAAAGAGAGGAAAAAGAGGGCAGATATCTTTTGTTCTGAGAGGTGTCTAAGGCAGGCCAACCTGAATAAAAGGATGCTAAATTTCCAGCTCCCAAGCAAATGAAAATATTTGAAGAGCTGAAGAGAAGTCATGTTTAGTTGAATTCAGAAGAATATTTTATTGCGTGTAGTTTAATTATAATTTTGGAAACAAGATATTAATCTTTTGCTTAGCAAGCATGGAATTGTTTAATTCTTCACCCTTAAGCTTGCTGTAGAAGGGTTAGTCTGCAATATGCTGTATTACTCTTTCTCCAGAGCAATCAATCTACATAAAAGTGTACCCCGACAGCTCCTTGAGCAGCAGCTCAGGACAATTTTGAGACCTCTCAGGAGCTGCCCTATGCCTCTCACTAAATTGATGAGGCAGTTGGTCCCCTGTGAAGCCAATTTTTTTCAGAAATATTTCATTATTTTCCAGTTTCTTCATTACTCTGCAGACCAGAGACCACTAACTCAGTCCTCTTAGAACTGACGGCATGGAACAGCCACGCTTCTTTTCAGACTAAGTAATCCGGTACCCATTCAGAGAAATTTATCCAAAAGACCATTGATGAAATTAGTATATTTTCGTGACAGACTGTGAGTCACAAACGCATGATTCCCAACCGTTAATTTATTAGGTCATATAACAGTGGAAGAATTTGATCGTAACATTATAACACAGCTGTTTTATTTCAGATGTGGAATGAGTCCAAGTATTTGATAATTATGCTGCTTCAATTAGTGGCGACTCGAGAGCTCGTTAAAAGGCATTGTTTGCTGCTAGGCAGGAAGCCCGGGGAAGCTCACAAACAAGTCTGAGGACCTGCAGGTCTACTGGGCTGATACGCAACGTGCTACGTGAGGCTGCAGCACACCAACAGCACGTGCCTCACCTTCCCACACTCAGTACAGGTAACAGCAGCTAAACATCAAATTTACAACTTCCAGTAAAAGAGCAAGGAAAGAAGGCATAAGAAGAGGAGGGCTGAGCAGAGAAAAGCAGCAAAAGATATTTGGCAAAGTTGTCTGGGCCTATGTAGAGATCTCAAATAATCTTTGATGAAGAGTTTCAGAATGTGATGGAGCTGATTGGCATATCAGCAGTGTTAGTAAAATAAAAGTGTTTGCGTTATTCTGTTTTTTCTCCTGGAAGCTCAAGCCCACAAGGATTTTATTCTGTGTTCACTTCCCTGTATTAGAAAACAACAGCGTATTCATGCTTTCTCTGTCCTCCTTTCATCAAAATACAGTTGGCTTATCCTTAAGGCAGTGATGTGCTGTCAATATTTTAATAATGTCACCATAACTTGACCATCCCTAGCCACCAGCTCTCAGTATAGGATTAGTGTCCTCTGATGATGTGGAAATCACGGCATGGAGAAGTTAGGAAGCTTTAGCTTTTGTTTTACCCACGAAAAAGCCGGCAGTGCTGTATTATAATATGGCTACTGCAAATCTTTCACTCCTAGAAGAGAGACAGGGATGGAGAAAGGCTGTCAGCATTAACCACTGTGGTTGCCATTCATATGCGACCTTGGCAGTGAAGTAGAACAGGGGAAAACAAAGAATCACATATGATCCTTTCAAATGGCTGGAAAAAATGTCAAAGGAGAATCATATCCTCTTCCTTTCTTACACTGTCACCTCCTTAGAAAGTTTATCCATATCCACCTCTCTAAATAGGTGGACAGCCTGAGCACGCTGTAGCCTAAATAGCCTCAATAGGCTACCTAACACATACTTCTTCACTGAGGGGGTGATCGGTCACTGGAACAGCCTCCCCAGGGAAGTGGCCACCGCACCAAGCCTGTCAGAGTTCAAGGAGTGTCTGGACGACACTCAGTCATATGGTTTAGTTTTTGGTAGTCCTGCGACAAGCAGGGATTCGGACTCAATGATCCTTATGGGTCCCTTCCAAGTCAGATATCCTATGATTCTACGATCTGTACGTTTTGAGGCGCACAGAGGAGGAGAAAGGGTGAGCAGGGGAGGTTGCAAAGTGTTCTCTGCTCCACAAAATCCTACTCATGGTTGATAAGATACAAAGGGGTTAATATTATTATTCCCCACCACTCGCATTACTCAGAAAAATCCCGGCAGACTGCCAAAACTGCCATGTAACACGAACAGCCTGAAGAGATGGATACATATGGTAGCTGAGGCAGCTACATCCAGCTCATGCTACCACTGGTATTAGTAATACTGAGAGACAAGGGTTCTATCTGGACCGCACGTCTCTGGGAGCCACGAGCACCTGGGAAACGGGACGGCACTTCTCACAGGTAGCGGGACTGCACGGCTGGACTCCCGTTTTTCAACACCAGGTCTCTGAATACTATCGGGTTCTGAAGCCTAATTTCGATGATGAGCTAAGTTGCACCAATTTGGATATCTCTGCTTGAACTATAGGGTTATCTATAGTAACTGATAGAAGAATCAGATGGTACAGTTGGCATGAACATTAAGATGACAAGACATCGGAGGATAAAAGGAGAGTGTGGATTCTACAAATACAACCAATGGTTTTACCTTTTTAAGAAAACCTTCAAAAATGAGGCATTTAGATAATAAGTTCTTTTTTTTTAAAGATTGGTCAGAATTCCCAGATATTAGGAAGTGTGAGATTTATGCTGGTTTCCACATAAAAGAAATGTTACAAGCCTTACTTATGTATTTTACTGTTGATAGATCCTTGAGTGATTCAGTGCCTTAATATACAGCCATTAATCTGACAATTTTTAAATGTTTAATTTTTCAAAACATGTACTGCCATTGGCGTCCTACTAGTATTTATGCAGAAGCACATGGACTGGATTTATGCAGCCCAACTTACGTGCCTGCCTGAAGTGTCCTCTGAGCAGTTTTGTCCCTAACCTGGGACAATCAGGTCCTTGCTTAAAGCCAAGCTGCGGTTTGGAGTCCTTAAGAAAGAAATACTGTCTATGAAGCCATAGTTTTATCCATTGAAGAAAAATTTACTGTTTGATTTTGACTTGGATAGCTCTTTGCAATGCAGGCTGATTCAAAAAACTTCACCTACTGAAAACTTCTTAAAGTGAAGTCCCAAGCAGCCTTTCCTTGGTGTTTCTTTTTTTCCTTGGAAGAAGTTGGTGTGCATTTTCTACATTACATAGCAGGTTAAGTAAACACTAGATTTTAAATTAGTTTCTGCAATTCTAGATCTGCGTATAACCTTCTCTCTTCACCCAGTCCTAATATCCTAAAAACCCAACAGAGCCGTACAGTCAAACTGATAATCTGAATATACAAAGTTGGTCCCCAGATTGATATCTTGGAGCTTTATTCTCCATCACCTATTATATCACAGCCTGTTAAACTACCAGATCAAAACAGTACAGTGATGGAAAAAAAATTTGTAATCACCTTTTCCCATTTTTCTTGTTTTCTCTACAGTTCTTTCATCTTTTGGGATTACACTTATAAGGGTTTTTTTCCTGATTTTTTTTTTCCTCTTTAGCAAGAAGAAAGAAAAGGAGTATGCTGGGATTGCATTTTAGCTATTTTTGGTCCCTCTGCCTTTCTGATAGCAGTTCATCCGCTACTTGGTGATCTTGCTCAAAATCAGAGTACGACACTCAAAAGTTTAACTTATTGAAGACGAAGAGAGCACAGTAAAACATCACCCAATCTTACAAAACCTCATAAATACAGATTGCATATATTGAAAGCATCAAATAAAATCCACCCCTTTTCATGCTAGAAACAGACATGGCTTGCAGAGTCCAGAAGGACCCTTTGGTAATGGGGTTAGTGAGCTCACCTTCAGTTTTAGTCACCTCTGCTGATGTATGCAAATTCCTCATACAGCAAACATTCAACCCTGCAGGTAGTGCAGACTAAATAACCCATTTTATATTTAGGATATGAAAGCCCAGACAAGCAGGAACCTTCCCATAACTGCAGAGGAAGTTGGGCTTTGAAGTCAGTTCCTCCAAGATCCAGTCTGCAGCATGCACTGCGGGAGAGCCCGGTGGGGTGACGCTTCATAACGGCGTGTCTCAGACAAGATAAACCTTCAAAACATCTTACTCTGTTTGCAACAAGCAGCATCAGGAGGACCCAATATGTAATTTTTTAATGTCTATAACTGTAATGGGACAGTTTTCAGAGTAAACTTTGTTGTGAGACAGTTCTCTCTATGCACAGGAGAGAACAATAACCAAAGTGAACCAAACTTAATTAAAATAATAATTCAAAAGAGACACTTCATCCAATGAGATCATTACCACACAATAAAAGAAGTTGCTGTGCAAACATGGCATATTTTATTGAAGGCAGTGTCTCTCTATTCAGAACCCTACGGACTGGAAGTCAAAATCAGAAGGGGGCAAGAAACTGTTTCCGATCTACAGAAAATGATGAAATTTAGATATAAGAAGGAAAAAAAAAACAAACCCAAAGCAAAACACCAGCACACCATTGGTAGTTTTCTGTGAAGACCTTTTGAGGGCAGAAACGCCAGACAACTTCCAAACCAGCCAATATGAGAAATTAGCCAATAATACTAACAGACTCAACAAGTCTGAAAAAAGTAAAGCATACTACTGAGCCATTTGTCAGTGCCAACTCAAAACATGAGCACAGTTTGGCATAGGTTAAGTACTATATATATCGCTCCCTATTGCCAGAGCCCAACAAAAACAAGATTTAACAAAAGACAATCCTGAGATGTCAATGAAATGTTGAGAACCAGAGATCTATGTATTTTTTCCTTACTTTACAGATTTATAACAAAAATATTTAAAGATGAAAAATCAGAAGTTTTATTTTTAAATAAGTATTATTTTTATAAGATAATAACAGAAAAAAATCTGTGTATTTAATAAGAATGAAAAAATCACGAACACTGGAAGTACAAAAGTGCAAGAATTGGAAGTCTAAAAGCTGGTAGCACTGGAAATGACCAGAAAGTGACTCACAGCAACCGAACGTGCCTGCTTAAAAACCCAGTACTTGCCAAAAGTGTGAAAAATAGTCCCACTTAGGGTATTGGAGAAATGTGTAAGATCCAAACTATGTTCTTCAGTCTGGAAAGAATATTCTGGCTGTATTATTTTCCCTTGATCTATAGGCCAGACATTTTAAACAAAGCTGCTCCTGCACATTAACTTCATCTACGTACCTTTAGCAGTAATCTAAGCAATACAGCAATGGAACAAACTAACCGAGATGCATCTGCTCTGGATTTTAGTGAAAAAATAATTAGAAAAAAAATTAACCCCCAAACCCTACCCTGTGTTAGCAAATGTTTAAACAACCTAAATCTCAGTTGCCCTGGGTGGTTCAACTGCAGTTGCACACCTTTCCTGTTTTAACTTAGGAAGTGACTGCTAAGGATAAAAGTTTACTGCCTCTCTTTTCCAATCACAGTTTTCCAAACCAGAGCCGCGTGTGAATACACTTTGCGCTGGCCGAATGACAGCACAAATTTCCTTCACCTGCTTACACATCAGCTGCCTTCTACAACTGTTTAAACTCAAGTATATAACCTTCTACTGCGAGCAAGGGAGAAAAAGCCACCCTCCGATTCTGCTCTGCTGACCGGGCCACAGAAGTGATAACCCTGCAAGTGGGTTCACTTTAATTCTAGTATCTTCCTTCATCTAGTTTTATATACTTCTTTCCTGTAAATAAACAGATTTTTCTAAAACATGGATTTGCCCAATCATGCCAATTTGAAAGTCAATACTTAGATTGGGATCATGCATCTACCAAAAACCGTCATCATGTCGCTGATCTGCTGTTTATTATGAGTAACTGTGTTGAAAACTCTCTGGGTGGATAATTGCCTAGCAGAATCATTTTTGCATATAAGATCATCACTAAAAAAAATAAAAATTAAACAACTTTTACACCTCACTACATCACCAAGTCTTTAGAAAAAATATAAAAAAAGCTAAATTGGATCCATGACATTCATTTGTACAATAAAAGTAGCAAAATAGAGTATATAAAATGACTTAAAGTATCAAATGTTTTTTAATGAACAGAGAGGCAAGCTGATGCTTAAATAGAAATCTAGCAATTAGATATGGGTTAGTATGCAAATGAAGGAGGATTACTTATTAAAAATGCCTCTGTAATGTTAGAAAGCTGACAATATTCCTGTTTGCAAAAGATATTCTTGATGAGTTTTACAGCAGTGTAACATATTGTACCAGTTCACATTCTTTATGTTCTGAACCCTTCCTGTTTTCTACTGCTAAACACAAGAACTTCTCAACTACATAAGCCCTTCAGAGATGGGAGAAAATCTATCCAAACAGTCTTGCTATTCCAGCGACAGTCAACATTAACATTAACATTAATACACCCTACTCTGTATGAAATGAATTTGGCTTTCATTTCAATCTCCCTTGAAGAAGAAAAAACCCCCTCAGTGCCTAAATTACAAGATCTAACGTAGCTAGATTAGGTGCATCTGAATAGTTCATAGAGGATCCAGCCATCACACGGAGCCATCAGAGTATTTACCCACCATGGGAAAGTTTTGAATTGCATGTTTCCACTTCCAGTAAACCAGGTGAAACATGGACACCTGGATAAGGCAATTACAATCAGCACAGAAAGCTGCAACTCTGCCTCGCAGAGCTCTAAACCGCTGCGAGTTACCCCAGCTACTTTGTAAGGATATCACGTTGCAGGTCCTAAGACGGCAGCAGTACCCCATTTTGCGTTATTGGCTACTGGGTGAGACATGAGCGGTTTCCTTAACGTCAGACCTGCCAAAGAGAAGCATCTCGTTGCAATACTGAGGTTCGAATGCCTTCACAGGTATTACAGGTTCTTTACCTTTACAGACTCATGCAGCTCGTGGCTTATCTGGAGAAAACTACCTCGATCCATGTGCTACGTTAGCACGACAGAACACAGCAGCACGCCGCCGGGAGACCAAACGGGACAAGTTCAAGCACCCAGAACTGGGCCCACACCATAAGAAAGTAGCAAAAGGAGTAAAGAACGGAACATGGGATAGGGAGAAGAAATGGAAAAAAAGTTGCAGAAAAATGAGACTTGGGGAATGAACAATCCTAGTCTTGGATTCTCGGACGATATATTTCCCACTCTGAAGAACAACCTATTGGTTAGGTGTATGCTTGATTTCTATTAAAATATCTCAAACTGATTCTAAAAAAACAGCAGAGGGAATTATGAGAACCAAATACCTACTACTCACAGACAAAACACATCTTAAATTCAATTCCCAATCTGTCCGTTATTGGTAAAAGCCAGCTCCATAATAGGCACAGTCAAGAAAGCACGTTTAGATACAAAAAACTAACAAGAAACTTTAAGAAAGTGCTTACAATAAATATTGTGCTGGTCATTTAAAAACAGTTCTCACTTTAATTTAGCAGTTAAAGTGAGTCATAACAACGCTCAGTATAAATAAATATACCAACTGCACATTAACAACTTCCAAGTCTGTTAACGACTACTGTGCCTCACACACCTATCTAGCGCTGAAAAGCCAAGCCACAGGTTGATTCCGCTAAAAGTAATAACAGTTGTTTGAAGCCTGTTACAAGAACAATTCTAGAAGAAAGAGTTGTAATAAAAATACTAGAGAGATTTATATTGTGATTTAGAGAAAAAAAAAAAAGGATTCTTTGATTCTGCAGTTTACATTTCTCTTAAAATGAAACATAGTTAACGCAGGACTTTGGTATCTGCCTGGCAGACCTGCTTTGGGGAATACGAAGCAGGATTTTCACGCAGATCCTCACCTATTCAGCATGCAGGCTGGCATCAAATAGATGCAAGGTTACAACATTTTGGTATATGACATCAGTACAAGTCCAAGCTGAGCCTTTACAAAAAGGCCTTTCTGCCATCTTTAATGCCAATTCTTTAACATCTATTAAACTAGTAATTCATGGGTATTTCACGGTGAAGTTGACCTCTGCAACGACTTACTCTGCCCAGGATTGTCATGATTCTCTCTTAACTATCTTCTTTATTCCAGTGAGTATCTAAACAACATTTTTGTCTGGAATCAACCCTTTTTGTTCCAGGTTGTAAATAAACTCTTCCACAATTTCTTCTTTATGTACATACATGCTTTTAAATTTTCTCTTCATCAGCAAATAAAGATACATTTAGCTACCTACTTTTATCCTATCTCCCTATTTACTCATGCTTGAAAAACTCCATTAAACCTTTGATGTATTTGCTAAGATAATTTTCCGTGGTCTGATCAGCAAAACCTTCAGAGATCTTCAAGTCCAACCACATCCAACACCCCATAACAGAAAAGTTGCCACTTGCCATGAAGACTATCCAGGAGTTCCTGTTTTGAAAACGGGCAGGTAAAACTCTCACCAGGGAGAAATAATGTTTTTGTAACAAGTGAAAACTTTGTACCACAAGGTGAGGAGAACTAGAAATCCAGCTCGCCAAATTACTGCCAGAATATATGAAGCAAAAATGAAGTAGTAGATATAAAGGATTATTATTCTCTGTTGATATATACAAGAGTCTCTGAAAAGGTTCATATCAGTGTTACAATAGGGTATAAAGTGTTATTTCTAATCTGATTGGTTTAAAGTATATTTCAATTTCCTTATTAGATAAATTTGCTGAGTCCCACGGTGGCAAGCCGTAGGAAATGCTTTGAACGTAGAGGAGCACAAGGCGGCAGGGGTTCCTCGGAAAGCCATCTTGTGTCCCCGCCTTCTCTCTCGCTGGTCTCCTGCATAGTAGTACGATAACTTGAGAGGAGCCCAGCAGCTCTCCGAGAGGGATGACCACCGCTCACTGTGATCGAGCTTAGCCTACGTCCAACACTGCACGCTCCTGTCTATTAAAATCAGCACAGTTTCCACTAGATCAATTGTCATACTATGTTGCCTTGCGTGTCCTGTTTTTGATCACTTCTCTTTTCCGTTATAGAAGACAGACCCCTATAGTGTTCGTACATACCCTAATACTGTGTAAGGACCCAAATTAGTCTGAGAGATCAGAAAAAATCACAAACTTCTAACCTACACCTACACCATAGCAGGATGAGAAAAGAAACAGGGAAGGAAGCCTTCTCCTGCTTTTTTAAGTAATTACCACGGCCACTCTTCTACAGAGGACACCTACTAGAAGCTGAATGTAAAAGAAATTATAATTAAAGGAATGCAGAGCTTCTGCTAGATCAGATTCAAAAGTTCAGATTTTCCCTAAGTGAAGAGTGTTTCTGCAGTTACCAGCACCCACACAAAAGCAGTGGGGAGCCTGTTCTGTACACCAACACGAGGTGATTTATCTAACCCCTCTGAACCATCTAAAACAGTTTAGGAACCCCATTCCATAGCATGGGTTAAAAGATTACAATTTTCAGGAAAACCTATGGAGAAAACTAAAGGAGTAGAAAACATGTGAGGTTCCAGAGTCTTCATTTTCTTTTTTCAGATTCGGAGATGACAGCATAGATGGATCTGCAGAGTTTGTGACTGCAAATGAAGCTATTTCTTCAGAAAACAAGAAATTTTGGGTGGGGAGGAGGAATGGGTAGGAAGAGAGGGTAAGGTTTCTGCTCATGAAGCTTGTGATTATCAGATGTCATGTAACTTCCTTTTAACCTCTGGACAGACTTGTGGTTCATGAAACACAACTAGCAAGTGAGCTTCGCATTTCAGCATTACACAAATTGATTGCTAGTCTCAGAATAAGAAAAAGAAAACTGGCAATAAATAAATAAAAAAACCATGGACACACAGATACAACTCCACATTGCGGTATTTGCCCTGCTTGTAAGATGCTTACACTTCCTGAAAAAAGAAAAAAAAATAAGAAAAAGAAAAATTGTAGGTATTAGATTAGTTCTACTGCAGCACTCAGCAATAGGAATTTGTCAGTTAATTCTCCCCTATTTAAAACAACTAGTTTGTTTTCCTTCACCTGTAATTTTGCAGGTTTGTAGCAACATCCCACAATTAAAAGAAATTGTATTTTCTCCCCTAAAATACCAGGCACAAGTACTGTTTTTCATATAGCTCCGTTCCGGCAACCAGGTTTCCATAGTATCAAGAGACTAAAAAAAGCCAACAGTCTTCAGAGAAATTAATTTTAATATAATGTCTTCTGGAAATCTCCAAACTATACCTTAAAAATGGCATTTATTTATACGGTGTTATTAGTCTTAATACCTAACGTCAACACCTAAGAGCTAGAAATGGAAGAGTTGTATTATTCTGGTATTATTTGAATGGAGGATAGACAGACATCTGCCAGAGCAAAGACTGGCCGCAGCTGCGCGCTATGTGAAACACTGGATGGCCAAGATGGCTGGGTGCCACCGGGTGGCTTCTGGGTGGCCAAGAACTGGCTATTTATAATAAGCAGCTTATCTTTAAACAAATTTGCTACTTTCAGAGGATTTTGCAGTAGGAAGGGCAGGGAAATATTGGTTTTCATATTCACAAGAAGTCAAAAAGCTCCCTATGGATAGCTCCGTACTCCACACACGGTCCCACGAGCTTTGGCAGAATCCCTCAGAATAGAAATGTTAGCAAAATTCTCTTTAAAATCCTGTGGCATCTAGGTCAAAATGCCTTAAAACCGATAATGGAGAACTGAATGGACACGGAGCTAGTTCTGACCGTTGCTGCCATTATCACCAAAATTCCTTCCAAATCCTCCTCTCAAAAAAGCGTAAAAATCAGTTCTCGGTATCAAATTGGTACTTGTTACCTTTCTGGGAAATGAGATAGGTGCCGGCATTTTCTCTTGCACCCTGGGATTACAAGCCCAGTATACACCTCATGTAGAATCAAACTTCCCAGTTTTGCTCACAGCCTGGTTTTCTATGTGTGACAACAGCAAAGTGATTTCAGTTTGGTCTGCTTTTCAGTCTTATTTTAAAGCATATTATTTGCTTAGGCATGAATAACTGAGCTCTTGTAAGAACCAAATTCTTTTTTGTCTGCCCATTTCCACCTATGCTGAAAAGGTAACAGTCTTATTAATATATATATATATTTAGAACTAAACAAGACTGGTCCATCTTTTTTATGATCACACTGAGCACATTTGGAATACCATCACTGCCTACAGGTTAGAGGGCTGCATTTAAACAGATAAAAAGAACAATCCAAAATAGCTGTCATTTTTCTACAACGCTTTTGTGCAGATCCAAAGCACTTTGAAGGCACAAGAATTTCATTCAGCTGCCATCAACTGTTAAAAACATAAATTAAGAAAAAAAAACCCCTTGAACTCTCACTCACTGAGTTTAAGTGGAAAGAAAGCAACATACTTTTCCATCGAGTGAAAAATTGATCTGCTTGGCCAGAGACTGCACAGATAGACCAGACTGCTCAACACTTGTACCAGAGCTGCTCTGTTTCCAAGACCGCATTGTCCCACTTCTCCAATACATCCGTACTTATGCTTAAGCAGAAGAATTTCAAAATCAAAACAGGAAGGAAGTTTTCGTTGGGCTCTGACAACTTTCATTTTACAAAGTGTCAGGGGAATGCTTGTGCTTCATAGATATCATATTCAGATGTCACCAAAGGGATTATGGCTAACTGGTAAACAGAAATTACCTTTTCCTCTAACGGTTGGTTCAATCAAACTATGCATCAATTAAATAGACAGATTTAAAAATACTGGTGCCCAGTCTAGATGCCCAACATCTGCTGTACCTCAGACTTGCAGGTTAGTGAGAGCCCTGCTACCCTTACAATAACCACGTACATACACATACGCAAACTTCCAGTATATATTACATATATATATATGTGCTGAAACATTGCAGTACTGTCAGAATTTTGGTAAATCTCCCATCGTTAAAAAGATGGGAGAATATTGTTTGTAGAGTGGAACCAAAACCCGAGCTCGATGCTGCCTAGGACCAGAGCAGCTCGGAGGGCGCCGCAATGAGCCTGGCCGTTCTCCCGCTTGGCGCGCAGAAGGGGAGGCTCGCTGCACGGACAGAAGCAGCAGCCAAACTGGCAACTAAAACCCCTCAGGCAAGGCAGTGACCTAGGGTGGACCTCACTCTTTTGGTCCACCAAAAGGCACTAAGTGTGAGAGGTAAAGAGAGCATACAAAAATGTACAAATACTGTTTTTATTTTCTTCTGCCCACACACAGTATTAGGGAGGCTCTTACTAAGTAGTGCACCGAGCTGGTGTCCACACTTCTGGGAGGATAAGAACAAACTTTCAGAAAACAACGGCAAAAAATTGCAATCTCATAAACCATGTTATTACAGAGACACTAACAAAGCCTCAGTTTATTTCCAAGGGAGAAAAAGATATCATGGTTGCCATTTAGCAGCATTAAAAAAAAAAAAGAATTAAAATTTAGATTTATACCTGGTGGCAGAAGCTAGCAAGGTTCATCCTAGGAATAAGAGAAAACTCAGCCCCAGGGCAATTAATGAAGATTACCTAAGGATGGGAAAGTTTCTCTATTGCTGAAAGGATTTAAATCATTAACAGATGGCTTTGTAAACCCACCGATTCATCCCGCCGTTGAATACAAATGTAAGACATAGCACTGCTATGCTTGTCAAAAATATTCATCATGACTACAGTCTAAGTTACAACGATAAAGGTAAAAGTTTGAAGTTCGTATAAAGTGTTTACTGGATCAAAACAAAAAAACTAACCTATTGCTAAATAAGAATCCAAAGTTATTTTTTAAAAAAATTATTCTAGATACTTTAAACGTCTCCATAAATGCTTACTGCTACTTCCTACATACAGCCAGAGGTCAGATATCTTCATCTAATACAATGATAAAATGCTGTCTGTAATAAAGTGAGCTCTATTTTCCACCTATCACCACTTAAAGAAAAGTTTGTATTAGTGAATTCTATAAGCCCTTGAGGATAAAGAACTACAGGCAGTTACATCACAGAGCATTTTGCATGTTTTAGTACATGTACCAACGGAACAGTTCCGCAACAGAATGATGAGATTTTTTCTATTACCATCTCTGGTTTTGATCCTCAAATCAAACCTTGAATTTTCCCTGCCCTTTTTCTTTTTCTTTTTCTGGCTTTATCTAGCTTACATTTTAGCTGGAATGTAAATAAGCAGCCATCCTATTCTGAAGACAATAACATTTCAATTTATCTGGAAAAATAAGTGATTTTATGGCACAATAATGCAAACTGCAATGCCTCATTTAGAGAACAAATGCATTATTCTGGTAAAGTGCTGCAGAATGAGTTTCACTTTCTAGGTATTGATATTACAACATTGTTGTTTGCTACGAGATACGCTCTGTGGCAGGTGAAAAATCCCCACACATCACACATCACATCATGCAACACCTGCAAAACAGCTGCACACTCATGGGTACAACGATAACAAATACTTAATAATCTACTGGGTTTTAATTTAGTAAAATAGTCTACATCCCACTATCTCTATATCTTACTGTACTAAAAAACCCCCAAAACTATTCTGAGTCAAAAAACCTCTTCCACTTTAACGGATCTCTTTATTCAAAGGTGGTTATACTTGTATACGTCATCAGAGCAAATCTCAAAAGAAAACACACCCCCAACTTAGAGAATTCTTTAAGTCACGTTTTAAGGCAGCACTCAATGGCAGCATGCAGTGGTTCCTCTGTTTGTGCTCAGTTGGACTACTGCACTGACCAAAGGTAACGAAGGGTCAGGCACGTAAAGATTATTCATAAATAAGAGATTTCAAGTCAGAGATAATACATTTCTTTCTTGCAAATATTTCAAGTAACAAATCAAAGCAGCTCATGGTTCGATTTTTCCCGATCAAGCATTTACAAACTCCAACAGGTGTATTATCGAAATCCAGTCACTCTCATGAATTAACAATGACCTACAATGGCTTTAGAATTGGTGTACACATTACTGATGGTTGTAGTTTTTTTAATCCCCTTCTAACGGAAACCGTCATCTTTTAGGTTTGATAGCGCTTGCACTAATACGTTGCTTTGCTTTTATCTGTCTTTTTAATTGGGCAGATACCAAGATGTAAGAAACCATCAACTAAAAAAGCAAAACATAGCAAATAGGGCATGCTATACAATCTCTCAGTTATAACAGCCAAGTCCTAACCATACTCCATTTCTGACTGTTTATCAAAGCTACGAAAAAAATCAAATGAATCAGCAACTGTGGAATCGCTTATGAAAATCCACACATAATGACAGCTGTCTCCAGCTAACTGCTTCAGCTCTAAAACTACTCATGCGCTTTTCCAATACATTTTATTTGTGTTCTATCCAGAAAAGCCGCTGTGCACATCACCATTTTTATCACAAAAAAAAAGGGTTTGAAGCAAGGAGGAAAAAACATATATTGTCAGAAATTTCAGTGAAGAGCCTGTGAGCATTATTCCCACAGGCAAGTTTAACATGAATCTCTGAAGTCTCATGTTAAAATTAACTGTACAGGTTGGACAAATCAGCATCACGTGGCTTTTCAGAAAAACTGCAAACTTGATGAAACTCAGTCAAAGGAAACTGTGCCAGCCCTGTTCCAACTAATACCTATCCTGTTTACCTTTTCTTCCGTTTATGTATAGATCTTTTACTTCTTCTGCTCAACACCCATCATCTTCAATGTTGAACTCCCTTAGCATGCTCAGTAGGATTACCCCCTTCAGAAGATCCAGAGACCACAGTTACACGTGAAGAAATGATGCCTTCTCTTCACCTACACTCAGGTTTCCAAAAAAAGGATCTCTCTTCCTGCCAAACCTGTCTTTCCCTAGTGAGGAATAAGGGAAAAGGTTCTCCTCATCTCCATGTCCCGAAGCCACCAAACCTCCTCGAGCAAGGGGGAAGCATCCACTCTGCCTTGCATTTTGCCCTCTGCCAAACTGGACTCTCACTTCACTAAAGCCTGACACTTGCTGCGAGTGTTATAAATGGGACTAATTAGGATCCTAGTTGCCCATTAACTCTTTTATTATTCATGTGACATTTATGATAAATACATTATATTACTTACAAACGGTTGAGGTGGCACTTACACACAGCAGCACAAACTTTAGGGTCACGGGAGAAATCATTTAACGGTAAGACAGACTAACCACAGCAGTTACGATAACCACTCGCTGCAATGCATACTACATTTAACTCTTCTCACTTCAACACAAGAAATAAAATAGCTTGGCACTCCTAGAAGTGCAGGTGGACCAGTCGTTTCTAGTTCAACAGTAGTATCTTTTGCATCAGTGTAAACATCTTCAAAGACAGCTTTCTATAGCTAGAGAGTATTGTGCACCGCACATGTAGTTAATAAAACAGAAAAAACCCACCCCTGCCTTTCTCCAACATAAAAATCTTCAGCAACAGCAAAGTTGTGATTTCTCAGGATTACCATATCCTCTTAATTAAGTTGCAAAATTCAGAACAGAATAACCCCGATGAACATAAATTACACAGAAATGGATTTGATTTGCATGTAACAACCGCTTCTTTCAGAATTAATTACAAATAGGCTGGCCTGGGTAGAGTAGGGATTAACGTCCTGATTCAGCAATGCATGTGCACGTTTAACTGCTCTTCTAAACTAAGGCCAGGAGTAAATTGGCTGGACAATCAACTATAATTCTTCTTTCATTTGCCAAAAACCAGTAAAGATTTGTGCAGAATCAGTTATCCCAGACTTCTTGCATCCCTTCAGAGATCTTAAAAAAATCCATATGCATAGTTAACATTCTTTAATCCTCTCCATTAAACTACACATTATTCCCGATCAAATCTATCTGTGAAATCAGCCAGTACAGACTATTCATACTTCCTATAGATTAAAAGCCTAACGCGAAAACAACTTCTAAAAATAAACCATTGTTTTAAAAAAACACCCCACCTAATGCCAATAATCAGTTTTCAAAGCGGCCGTGCACAGAGCACATACCAGTACCATTTGTAAGCTATTGTTGAATAGTTTGTTAAATGCTTTTTCTTCAGTAAACAAACAGTAAGAAAAACGTACTTTGAAGGCACAGATAAAAATGCACATCTATTTACTTTAGAAGTCTGCAAAGCCTGTTCTTTCATTGTTATCATGTGAAGAAGTGCTGCAACTATTTAAATTCAATCACCATAGGAGTTCAACGCACACAACAAATGAAAGCTGCGCGTTACATCCTCTCCAGAATGCAAAGGCCAGCTCTGCAGAAAGAAATGTTGTAGCACCAGTAAATACTTTAACAAAAGACATATGTGCCTGAAGAAGAAAAAATAAAATAAAATAAAATCAATAGATCTTACAGAAAAGCCTTGATCGATCCGTCCTGAAAGACCTATTTGCAACTACCTAGTTTCCCAGAATCACAGCATCGCTTTGTTGGTCATGAAAAGACTATGGGGGGGAAGAGGAAGAAAATCCCAATTCATGATTTGGTTGCAAACTGCCCAGTAACACTAAAAAGAAGCACCAACTATTTCAACAAAACCTAAAATACCAACCAAAAATCCCCCAAAATATAAACCATGAAGACATTTTTGGTATGAATGAAGAGAGTATTTACATATAACCTTTTTATAAAGGAATTTATATTGCAATAACATCCACTGCTTATTTTTCGTATGATTGTATTTACAGTGCACTGTTGGAAATATTTAATTTCAAGCCAAATAATTTGCTTTTTTGTCCACGGTTTCTAAACACCACTAGACCACTGACATGTATGACTGTAGAAATAGTTGCATAAAAAGCCATTAATTTTGGTGAGTCTGTAAAAATATTCAGAAGACCACAGAATTGATAGTCTACAGTAAATGTTGAAATTAACCTAAATTTCAATTCAATAATGCAAAGAAGAATAAAAACTCCCAATTTCTCTGACAGTGTATTCCCAAACAACAACAACAAAAAACCAAATAGAAAATTCCCAGCCAACCTGAACATCATTCTTTCTAACTGCTTTCCTAAACGCTGCATGAGATTTTAAAACAAGATAAAGTGAAGTACATTATTGGCGTTAGTCCACTGAACCTGAGAGTCAGAAGCATCACGTACTTCTTCCAAAGTAAATTCTACAAAGGGAATATCGCTCTTTCCCCAGCTGAGAATCAAATTTCAGGATCTCCTACCTCGATCAAAAAGTCTCCAGTTCTCAGGCCAGCTTGCCATGCTACTCCCCCTTCATCCACAGATTCCAAGTACTGCAAAGCAGGAAAGGCTGGAGTTGGGGTGAATTCTTCAATTGGTGTGTCAGCTTTAAAAATAAATACCACATTAAAAAAAAGAAAGTTATGGAGTGCTTGCAAATACCACTTGACTAAAGGCCTGTTATTGGCCATTCAAACTGATGGTTAAAAATGGTGGGTGCTAAGAAGTCAGAGGGCTCTGTCTCAGAGGGTATCGGGATGCTGGGACCAGAGTGCAATCTCTCTGCTATAGCAATCCACAGGTCTTCAATTCAGAGAGAAAAAATACATGCTTCTTTACTGACACAAACCGAATCAAGCTGTACGAGGCACTAGCTGGATTCTGAGTATTGCAGGATATTCGGTATTAGTTCCAGTAACCCTTTTGTACGCCGAGCAAAATGCTTGTAACTCTGGCAACATCCAACTAAAAATGAATTATACACTGCAGCCAGAAGAGAGCATCCGGCCGAGCTGGGGAGAAGGGGTGGGTGGGAAAGGATGAAAAAGATCAAACTGAATTTTTTTTTCTCTATTTTCATGTACAGTACAAAGAAGACAACAGAAGAAATCACTTTTTAGAGAAGGAGGCACAGCAGGCCTTGCAACAGCCCTCTCTCTCTCTCCCTGTCACGTACACATACAAGCAGAAAAGTCCTTGGCTCTTTCACCTGAGGTGCCCTCAGTGCTACAGAGAAAATCTGGGGACAATTGTTGGGCTCACAGAGGCAGTAACCTCTGCTCGATGCACAGACAACTCACGCCAACGGGTTAGCTAAAAGGTAGCGCTACTGGACTTGAAAAATTTGTCTTTAGCTAAAATTAGAAAAGCTTTTACAACACTGAAAATCTATGGTGGCACTGGTTTAGGGGTGGGGGAATAGGGAGAGCCAAAACGATGTCCCAAGAATGAAGATATGGAATAATTTTCATGCTCAAGCAAGGCAAGGGAGAACCCATGTAAAATGAGGGGGAGCGAGAGATGGGACATACCATCATATTTTTTTTTTTAAATACAAAAGGAGCAAACTGGACTGAAAGTTAAAAAGCAAAGCATTGAATAGAATGCTTTTTTTAACTCTTAAGAATGCCGCTATTACAGATTTTAGCCTGCAGAAAAGTAGCATGCAGTTTAACATATGAACAGCTTTTAAAATGAGCACACTACAGGCCATGCAACATACGTGCAGCTTCTGAAGATATAAAAAAAGATCATATTTTCATACTAAAACTGCACCAATGTCACCTTGCAGAAGATCCACACCTATTTTAAACAAAACATCACTCTCTTGTCTATTTCTATTCGTAGACCTATTTAAACAGACTGACATTTGAAATAAAGAAGCAGGTTTTATAAGGAAAGCAGGTTTCCCATAGTTAGGTAAACTGCATAACAAAACAGATTAATGACAAAACGTTACATATACCAACACAATAAAAATACAGACAAAACTTTCTGCCCCCCAAAACGATTATTCAGTGCTTCTCCTATGTAAAAATGCAAACTGCTTCAGACAGAAGCCACTAAAATCCGTCTGAGTAGTATAGCATACAGAGAATCCTGTTGTCTAGCAACCAAGTGCACCAAGAATAATTCCTGCTTATATTCCGAGATGTATAAATTTCTTCATGCCACTGCACATCACACACACACACACACAGAAGCACGTACCTTTTGCCCCTCTGAGCACAAATCCAAATCCTTCATTGTCTTTTTTCTGCAGGACCACTGCCTTTTCTTCTATTATGCAGTCACTGTAGAGAGAATTCCGAGGATAGCGACCATTATTACATCCCTTCATCACCACTGTAGTAGCTGCTCCTCCAGTGTGCAGGTTCATCATCATCACAGCCCGTTAATCAAATAATATTGCAGTAACCAAGCATGGGAAAATATAGAACAAATAGCAGCGAGGGGAAGACAAAGACTAAGCTTAATGATAAAAGAGAACATGACAAAGCAACTCAAAGGCAATAAAAAAGGCAGAGAGGAAAAAGAAAGAAGAAGAAATCATGCATGGTGGTTTGTGTTCTGTATGAATGACTGAAGGAACATGTGATCATGTAATCTGTGGGCTAGCTAGGACTCTAAAAAGAAAAAAAGTAAGTGAACTGAACAACAGTATCATTAATAAACTCCTCAATCGTGGATGTACCAGATGCATCTTCTAGTGAAGCCAAAATGAAACCAACCAGAAGAAAAATGAGGCAGCATTTTAAATTTAAAGATAATAAATTATGATTTTATATTAGCTAACTAAAAGGCACAAATATATTCTGAAAGCTATGCCTTGCATCAAAAGCCCTTTTTCAATCCTATTGAATGTTGCATGCTGCAAGAATCCCACATGATCATCTGACAGCCTACAATGCTAACAACGTGCAGCTGCCTTGGCGTCATCAAGCACAAATTTCCACAGCATCAAGAATCTGCATAATTGAAATAGTAACAAGGCATGCACAAGCAGGAAAACACATTTCTAAGGAATATTTGCCATCTTCCGATAAACAATTAATATTATAAAACAAGGAGATGGTGTAAGGGACTATTTATGTAAGCAGTATGTCCTTAAAGAGAAAGTAGCCTTAGGAATCTTACTGTCATTGGCTAAGAAAAAAGTAGACGGTGGCTGAAGAAAATGCACAAAATCCACATTAAAATGGGACCTTTCACATACAGGGAACAATCCCTAAAAGCCTTAGGTTGTTTAGTGCCTTTCATTAAATATTAGGTTACTAAAAATAAGCACAAAGTCAAAAAAAAAAAAAGAAAAAAAAAGATTTTGAATGCTCTTTTAGGTATAAAAGCATTACACAGCACAAGTTGCAAGACATTCTTCTGAATAAAGACAGTGTCAGGGGTTAAGTATTCATGAATCGTGAGCACCGCAAAACACGCTGCTGGCTTGGCTTTCAAATACCTACAAAACTATTTAAGACAGAAAGAAGTATGAGCAAGTTTTCTTTTCTTTTCTTATTTTTTTTACTAGCCAACGACTGTTACCACTGGTCTCGTAGCGAATCTAGTCACTGAAGCTTTCAATACAATGAGAGACCAGATCTGCTCCAGTGCCATTAATAATCCAGAAGGAGAGCAGGAAACTAATTAAAGAAAAATTGGCGTGACCTTTTTATTTAAAGCTCTGAACAAAGACAAGGATGATGACATCAGGACACCAACGGACAGCCTCCAAACGCCAGATCTTTCCTGTATCACAGACCACCCTTTTGGTGACTTTCCAAGTCTAACTGGGGGACGCAACTTCACATTACTGCTAAAGTGATGATGTAATTATGTCTTCCAAACTACAAAGTATTTAAACACCACTGAATGGAATAACACATGAATTAAAGCTACCACAATGGTGACTTTCTGAGCAACAGATGATCTCCGTAAGCTTCAGCAGCTTTTGAGTAGTCTCTCAACTTACTATTATCTACCATATAATTCCGATTTTTTGGGTTTTTTGGTTTTTTTTTGTTTTGTTTTGTTTGTTTTTTTTTTTTTTTACAATTAATACCCCTGCTATAGAAAGAACAGAATAAAAAAATGTCTATTTCTCAAGAAAGCCAAACACGCTCCTGTTCAGGGATATCGGGGTGGGATGGCATAGACAACCCTCAGGGCCCACGCTGCAGCGCTGAACCCCTCCATCAATGCCCCAGAGTTACAGAAAGTGACTGAACCTACAAGCGTACTGGCTTATTTTCTTCATTTCACCACTCAAATTTTCTAGGTGGGGCTCCGTACTTATCCACTGAAGGGTCAACAGTAAAGCTATCTCTGGTCTTTTTCTTAATACACGGTCAAATTAATAAAACCCATTTCCTTCAAGTTTCCTTGTAAGCAATCAATAGCTTAATAGCAGTTGGAAGGCTACTTTTGAGAGCCTAATCACAGGAAGTGTTTGGTTCAAAAACCAACCCTCCTCTCCCCTACCCAAATCTCACTCTCATCTCAATTCATTCGTATAAAGAATTCAGAATTTAGCTAGTTAACCTCATCAAGCCTTGCTCTGGTTCTTTCAGTTCTCTTGAAAAAAAGCAGACAAATTCACAATACCATTCCTTAAAAAGCTGAAGGCTGAAGTTCCAAGAGCAGTGCTCGGAAAACTCAGGATCAATTCGCCTGATCATCTTTAGGCATGTACACCTAAACCCAGACATGTAGGGTCCTTTGACAGCCAGCTGATGAAACGAGCAGGCGTTGTCAAGTTCTGCTCTCTCCATCCTAACGTAGAGGCCTCTGACAGTTCTGATTAAAAGGACGAAAACCACCTATGATTTTCTTTTCATGTGCAGCACATGTATTGCGTGCACTACCCAGTTTTTACTTCGATGTAGACACTGAAAGTGGGAATACTAAATTGCCAAAATTTTACAAAGTTTTGTGTTTTACATGCAAGGAGGAGGGGAGAAGGAAGGGAAGGAGAAGCAAAACATGAATTTTTCGTAACGCAATATACAAACTGTTCTCTATTACTTGACAAATACAGCTTACTACTACACCGTTGCAGTCATGTACTACATAAGGAAAAGTCCATCACAGCCTGTAAAGCAAAAATGTAGGTTTGAAAAAATCAGATGTGTAGCCATTTCTTGTCATCTACGTGCTAGAGGAAGGGGACCGGCGATAATCTTATGGCATGAGCAGTTTAAAGTTGTTTAAAGCAATCACAGAAAGCAAATTGATTCTCTACACACACCCCAGCGCTGCAGAGCTAAGAACTAGCGGCAGGAAAAAGATGGAACACAAACACGCAGACACAAATGAACCGAACTTGCAACCTGCACACCCTTCCTTCCAGCAAACTCACTTGGCGTCCCTGAGAGACGGGGGTAGAAGGGGAGGAGGAAGAAGTTTAACCTCTGCCTGTTTGCAATACTGCCTTTTGTTTGCTTGGCCATGAGAGGGTTCTCAATGTCAGAGCGGACCTCTTCACTGAAGACATGCTGAAGGTCTGTTCACAGTCTACCTGGTCTTGGCAGGCAAAGCGGTGCCAAATGTAAAAGTAGGTCAAAATTTCTCACTGTGAGCCTTCTTGGCAGCATTTCTTTGACCCTGAAGGTGTTGTAAATACTCAACAACAGAATGCATATAGGGTAGAGCTACTGGTGACAAATAAAGACGACATGATGTTACAAGCCTGTTCAGAGGTCTGAGCTCAAGCAAGAGGAAGAAGCATTTCTTCACAGGTGCTTTGAGTACAGTCTATGGCTCTCCATGAGGCTGCAGAGTCCCTGCTACCTGTGAGACGTCAAATTTCAATAGGTAAAATCCTTAAACTCCATTTCTGTCCCACCTCAAACTGAAATTCAACAGCGTCCATTTCGGAGACGAGTTTTCAGAATACTACTAGTTCCATTTCATGGCAATAAAATGAGTACTTTTAAAATCAATAGCTCATTACTTAAATAGGGCGCACATTACTGTGATTTTGGTCTCTCTAAGTCCAAGATTCATTGCATACAAAGTTAAATGCAAAATACACCTAATCAAGTGTAGAATATTTCTGCATGAAGTACAATCTTAAATATAAAAAATTCAGGCCAAACAAAAGTCAATCTAAACCCACCTTTGCTTTATCCAAACACTAAATATTAAAAAAGACTTGTTCATCGTTCATGTGGCTTCCCTAACACTTTAAGAATTGTTCAGAGCTGTTAGAGTTTCCTGAATTTTACAGACTTACCAATGGAGAAAGGGAAATAAAGAGATTTACCCATGGTCAGACACACACCTGATATTTGAACTCAGCACTGTTACATTCAACATAACAACCATCATCTGTGTGGACCTTTCAAGACAGCAAGGATTTCTACTTTGCTAACAGCCCATTAAGACCATACTTGAGGAAGGAAGTAGAAATGTTAAGTCCTTCATAAAGATCCGTATGAAGAAAATAAAGGTTGAAGCACAGGTTCCTGATGCAAGCCCATGAAACCTAGCTTCCCAAGTGGGATAACTAGACCCTATCTTAAAGCATGACTTACTCCAAGAGTTAAAATACTGAATTACAGAGATGGAAACTATCAGGACCATAGAATATGTTTAGGCAAGTTTGTATCACGTGGATCATTGCCAATTTTGCTGAAAAACAGCACATAGAGTACACACCTCTGGAAATGTCCTCTCCTCAGTACTCTTGCAATTTCAATCTTTTTGAAAGATCTGCTGAACTCACAGCAAGCCACATGTTAGAAGGATCAAATCACAGCCCAACAGTAAAGAAAATGCCTTTTTATACTTTGGCAGATGCAATAAAACAGTATCTAAACCATTCCATAAATTTATAAACAATGTCTGAAAGCAGTCACACTAATTCCTTTCGGGCTAAGAGAATCCATTTATGGTGGTTACGTTCAAGCCCATAGAAAGGCATTCTGGAAATTTATTCAAGAGGAGCTCTTTACTGCACATTCCTACAGTCAATCCCTGTTAAAAGCACATAGAGAATGTTCTCTCCAAATATTTCCCTACTGGGAAGTTACCTGTCCTGATACCATATAAATTGGAAATTACGTCTCCAGCAACTCTTACTGCAAGACATATCAGACTTCCAGTGAAAAAAAAATTGCTGTCATTGCTGGAAGGGGTCAGCCTAACTATTTATAGTCATCTACTGTAATGAGTCCAGGAAAATTGGCTAATCCTTGTAATTAAGGCCTTCAAGATTAATGAAGACTCTGTAAGTGATTGCTCAAGTTCCCCAGGCATTGATCATCCAGCTGTAGGGTCTTTACAGAAGAGCTTTCACAGCTCTTGTATAACATGTGGAACAGCAATCACTTGTTCAAGAGGTGTTAGTTACACCAGTGAGCGTGGTTCTCTGCACAGCAAATAGGAAAATACACAGATGGGTCCCTGCCTAACCCACCTACAGCCCTATAGAAACAGCAAGGTGTAGTCAACCGTATGTTCAAACTCATAGTAGCCTCTGGGTAACGTGATGCCGTCACATGCAGAGATTCCCTCACATGATGATGTCTTTCACTTCACTACAACGCAGTTTGTCTTAAGAATGTGCTTGTTTGGTAAATATATAATACAGCTTTGAACAAGAACAGGTTATTATGCTAATGAACGATTCACAACTCAGTGCTATTGCCTTTGACAGAACCTTTTCGTAGTTTCTTATGACAACATCTTAAATAACCAATAACAATTTCCACCTATTTGGTGAAACGCGTTTTACCGTTTTTCAGAACATGTGTTTATTTTCAATATTTTGCTTTTCTCAACTACTTATTCCCACTTTCTAACAATGCTTTCTGTAAGCACAATATACTTTTACAGCAGATATTTAGTAAAAACAAAATTACATATTTTTGTCCTGCCTTTCATCAAAAACACACGCACAGCACTTACTCTGTACAACTGATCAATTCTGCCAATATAATTTCAGTTATATAAGACGAGTCTAAATGATTTCCTTTAGAATGTATGTTTATCTGGACGTTTATAGCAAGATGTGTTTGGGAGGAGGGCAGTAAGAAAATAAGTTCAAATAGATGGTTGATAGGTACTGGAGATCAGGTAACTTTAAGCTGACAAACTCCTCGTTAGGTAGCTGGAAATAGAAGTCCAAGGAGTCTAATGATGGTAGAGTAATTAAAATATGACAGAGAAGGGATGAACAGAATCACATAGAACAACTCAAAATGCAGGGTCATCTTTCCTGCTCTTCAATATCTGAGGCCAAGAGATTCTCACAGTAGGGTATCTAAGTAAAAATATTGTTTCCTTTCTTTGCAGTGTTTGACTTTGCCCTTTCTTCTCTACCCCAAAACCCATCAGACTTGTTTGTAGGAACTCACAGATGTCATTGATTCTTGTTTCTTCTGACAGGGTACTGGGGCACAGGCCTACATTTTATTCCATGGAGCTACTGTACATAAAGCGGAGTTAGGCTGAAGTTGAGCTGTATCCCAAAACGATCTTTTCATTATCATGATCCAGAATCCTCCAGTACGACATTTACTGTTAAAACTGAATTAGATGAATGAGAGGTTATATTTGGAGGTAATAAAGCTGCCTATCCATAAAAGCTAATACAGTTCTCAAAATACTCTTTAGTGTCTTCAAAATAGTTACACTGGAGAATACGCATTGTTTCATCAGGCATTCACAATGACAGAGACTCCAAGTCATTTTGCTGTTTCACCAAAACACAATTACAAAATCAGGGCCTCATATGGACACGCAGCATGGAATAAAATGCTTAATGCTACCTATGGATTCCAGCTTCACAGCTGCTCTGAAGGAAACTGCAGCATCCAACGACAGTATCTTTACCAGCACTTCCAACAGGTGGTTGTGTGTCAGTGCCTTAGTGGCACAGCTGGCACTCAAGCGAAAAAAAAAGAAGGAAAAAAAGACCACCACCACCACCCTTGCACTATCGTTCTCTCTGGCTTTATTACTTGGCAAATAACTTCAAACTGCACTAGAAAGCACATATTCTAATCTCTCCTTAGCCAAGTTTACATTTCCCCCATGGCTGAATGGCTAAGTCGGCAGAGCCCTGTCTTCCTCAGCTGGCTACGTTCAGGCCAAGTAAAGGAAAAGGGGAAAGAAGCGAGGATGCTTCAGTGGTACTCCTATATACTGCCTATATCCATATATTTGTCCTTCAGATCTCCTGTATCAGCGCTGTTTCTACAGAGTTCAGCAAACATCACACAGAGATCTGTGATCATGGAGAAACCAAGGCTGCATATTTTCCATTGACATGTGCTGATGAAAGAGGTATACGCCAAACTGTAACATCCGTAAGAGACACTTAGATATTCCCCAGTTCCTCTGTTGCACAGGTCTGTATCGCATTGTGAGGAAACCGCAGGCTACAGTAAAACCTGACAGGGCATATAACTTCTTCCACTTAAAAAGGTGTTTCATTCACACTTTTAAACAAGTAATCAAGCCGTCTCTATTGGATTTTGAGTACTTAATAGCCTTGGTAAAAAATGAACAGTTCTTTGCTGAGTTACAAAATAAATAAATAAATAAATCAGTCACGAAGTGATTTGATGAGAATTAGGAAGTCAGAAAGATTGTACTACTTTTTCCAGCCCCGTGACTGACAGAGTTGCCCAAAGGATTAACCATGATTCTAAAGTACCAACCTACATTCAGGAAAGTAACAGTGCTCTATACGTCAATTCCTTCATGCTATAAAACATTACGAAGAAATACAGGTTTTTAAAAGGGAACATTAAATTTTGTGACACGGGTGCAAAGAAGTTACACAATTTCTTTATGTAGAAGCAAGGAGAAACTTCCTCCTGCTATGTATGTATATCAGTCCACATTCTTTCATCCAGCCTTTAACTACACTTAATATCATATTCTTTGGTGTGCAGGAGAAGGGAGTAGGTAATCTAAAGAAATATGCAAGTCAATCGATTTGGCTAGTCCTACTTCTGTTTTTTTCCCTGTTTTTACCTTAAGTTGCTGAAACTGTAACCACTAAAGTAACACACCCATACAGCAAAACAGGAAGTCAAACAACTTCCTGGAAATATAAATCATCCAGTAAACCCCAGCTTTTATGTTATACAGAAATCTCAAGATAGGCTATGATGGGAAAAACCCACAAAATGTCAATGGTAAGGTCATGATCCTATATATATACACACACTGTATAGGATACATATGTATCCACATGTATGGATATATGGATATCTATATATGAATGTATATACACATTATATATACACACAATACAATGAGTATATATAGTCTCTTAAAGAGAAATGTTATTATTCTGTTGCTTATGGACTGATAAGGAGAAAACAGAAAAGCACAGTGGGGTGAGAAGAGCGGCGAGTGAGCTTAAAAAAAGAAAAGCTTCACTCCTCTATCTTAACTTATTTTATTTGTATTTTAAAAATAAATACTCAATTCAAGTACCGCACAGGACAAAGTAAAAACTAAACATGAAACATTCAGGCAGGTGTCCTTCTAGTATAGGACATGAGAGTTTTATAATTCAGAGTCCTTCAAATCATTTCCCTCAGCTGTTCCATCAGTCACATCAGTACTCGGGGCTACAGCACACTCCACTTATACCTGATACTGAGCAGCAATTTTCAGTTGTAATTATCAAGCATTTGAGCAATCTAAGCCTGCACTACGAAAATATTAATATTCAGTGCTTATACTATGAGCCTTGAACAAATAGACTGTACAAACACATACACGTGTTTAGGGAACTAGAATATTCATCCACCTTACTTTTTAGGTTTGTGTTTTTCTACCCCAAGGCAGTTGCAGTTCCAGCCCCTGCTGTTGCCACCAAACCACACAGAAATAGCATTTTTTTTCCCGTAAGAGTCTTAACATCTAAAGTATTCACACAAAAGAAATAATAATAATAATAATAATAATAATAATAATAATAATAATAATAATAATAATAATAATAATAATAATAGCTATTAATAACAACGCTGCTTTTCTATATAGGTTTTTTAATCAATGATTTTCCAAATGTGTTTGCTAAAGGTGGTCAGTGTTATCACAGACAACCGCAGTAACAAGGAAAAGAACGTGTTTAAGGTTAGCAAATAGGACAAGTAACAAAGGTAGAACCAGGCAAGTAAATCCAGATGGAAGATAATGGTATGAGTGCACAGAAATATAACTATATATAACTATAAAGATTTTCTTCAGCTGACGCAGCATCTGAACTAGTTCATAAAGCTTGCTAATCAATCGCTATGCTTATCTCAGGGTTGGCATACATCGGATAGGGCTTTGAATTTTTTCCTTCCCTTTTTAGAGAGAACCACTGGAACATATGCCCAGCCTTGCTGGCTTGGACACGTGCTGGTCCTTGGAGTCCAAGATCCTGTCGCTGCCAAAGGCCAAGAGCAGAGAAGGGTGTAAGAGATGGACAAGCACATCTGGTGCTTCCTCAGAGTACTCCACCAGCCCCCACCCACGCTGCGCTACTTCCTCCCCATCTTCCTGAAAAAAACCCACGGGACACTGTATTCCCTTCTTCTTGTGCGGTTTTGTCATCCTGCTTCGGCACGTGCACATCCCATGGTGATACAGGGGATTAGAGCCGCCTTCCTCAGGATCTCTTGATTGGGGTTTCTATAATACACTTAAGTCACACTTTCAGCAAAAAAAAAAAAGAAAAGTGTTTTATTAACACTTTTCAAATGTGTTACAAGCCCTTCAAGGGAGCAGTCTGACATTGCAGGTCTTTACCACAATTACTAAACTCTCCACACATGTCAGTATGGTAACTTGATTTGCTCACTCAGTCATTCAGAGCCCAAACATACTAAAGGATAAACAGAAATAGATTACGAAATAAGGAAAAGAGACTAGTGATTTCATGACCGGTGATAACCATGAGTTTCAAATTAGTTTTAAGGGATCCCTCAGGGTTTCCATCACACCCTGTTTGCTCTGATGAGCAGGAGGAATTATCATCCTCTTGTCCCGCATTCCTTGGAAACTAACCACAGCTCTAACCACAAGTCTGAGTAACCCTGACTGTTCATTTCAGTTTTACAGATGCATTTCACTTAACATTCTACATTGTACAGAAGTGTACAGTCCTTTAATCATCAGTGTTAAAATTTTATGCAAAATTTTATGACGCTTTAGTATAAGGCATGTTACGAGTAAGGTTCAAGTTGTGTCTCAAAACAAGTGAGGTATTAACAAAGACATATAGAAAAGTTTTTCTGAAAGCATTTTCCCACTTTTTTTCTTCTCCAAGAGCTTTAAAAGCACAGTATAGAGTGAGAAATTTAGATTTTCTAGGATTTTACTGAAAAGACATTAAGAGGTAGCTTCAATTAGAGTTTAATTTGCACATATTAAAATATATCAGGATATAAAAGGATATAAATATATATCACAGGATTTAAAAATCCTGACTAATCACCATATTGTTTTACAATCTCATTGTCAAAAAGGAGATGGCATCTCTATCTTTTTTCTGAAATATATTCTCCCCTCTCTCCATTTCTTTGATTACACTAAGCCCTTGAGTTATTTTAAGCCTCCTCCAAATTTTGTTTACTTATCTGCAAAACAGGTTGAGGAATGTCCATCTTAACAGCTTTCCTGTCTAACGGTACCATCCTTTTCAGCAATTTTGTCAAAGCACGGCCAGTTTAGCCCAGAACTTTGGTACCAGTGAAAAATCACTGACTTCACAGACACCAGCTGATGAAGAGAGAGAACTCTGCTTTATGTAAACTGGCCAATACTTTTCTTAGTTAAGTGAAGGTTGAACTGGAATCTCTCCTTATTGCCCCCTTTCCTTTGATGTTCAGCTCGAGCTCGCTGGCTGCGTTGATGCCTAATTTTGGGAAATACAAAGCTTTTCTTTTGCAAGTACTGGAGACAGGGCAAAAATTTTGGTTTATCATTTCAGCTCAATGGAGTGAGTAACTTAAGATGCATAGAGTTTAATTTTAAGTGTATTTCAGAATTTATGATATATGAAGTGCTTACAGTAGAGGTATAAACCCCCTCTGCTACAGCTACAACTGATCTACCAATCTGACAGTGCTACACTACCAGTCTTTGGCAGTGCTAGGTTAAAGGATCACACAATCTACTCACTATCAGCCCTAGTTTTCAACTGTAGCATTAAACTTTTAATTCTGACACCCATCACCTGTGCACAACATGCCTTTTTTTTTTTTTTTTAAATTTAAAAACTGAGAAATTAGAAGACACATGGCTAACAGTCTTTTTTTCTCAATATACAGTTACCACCATTTCCTAGTGCACATATTTAACTTCACATTCACTATTCTTCTGTTTGGAATTTTGCCATGAAATAAGTTTTAGTGAACTACTTATCCGCTAAAGCAAATCTTTTGCTGAAATATTTTAGCCTAAATCAAACCTTCGTTAGACATCTTTTCTGCAGAATACGGGATGAAATTTTATGTCAGGGAGAGCGGGCACCCCCAGCAGTATCACCAGCTATTCAATTGGCATATCTGCCAATCATTCACACCTAGCATCCCCACCCGCACGCCACAGCCTCTGAGGCCACAGCTAGCATCTGCCTCTTGGCTCAGCGAAAGAATAATAGTTTCAAAAGACCTGGATAGGGAATCGCTCTATCCGCCAGGTTCTTGGCATTCATCAGCAACACACGGTACGGGTTTAAGTCGAAGCAGTCTAACACACACGGGACTCAAGCCCAGGTCTTCTTTATTCCAGGTGAACACCCTGACACCAGCTACTGCTTGTTCTTTAGCGGGTCCCTCTTTGTACGGTTTGAGCCCACCCAACTGATAAAGAAGTACAACTCCGGCACATCTATTTGTGCCAAGACAAAACAAGACATCCTCCTCCCATCAACCGTAGGTTTTGCACAATGGAAGTGACCAGCTTTACCTGGAGCATGAAAGTCAACCCCTTTCTGACTTCTCGATAGTTTCTTCTTTTAAGAGGAAAAAAAGACACGTTGCCTGCCAGTCTCCCTTAGAATATGCCTTGTAAATCAAATTCTGCAAATGCAACAAGTATTTGTGAAATCTGGCTGGAAAAATGACAAAAAAAAAAAAAAAGGGGTTTAAATCATTGTTCCCACTGGAGGAAAGCCCACAGTGCGAGCTCAACAGTTATTTGTTCCTTTTGGCCTGCCAAAACTTAAAAATGCATCACTTACAATCAGAGGCACCATATGTCGGCTTTTGCTCATCTAGCGATTAGGTGAGAGGAAGGCAGCCAAAGGTGCAGTGGGGCAGGGAATTAAAGGTCACATAGAGGAAGCTAAGTCATCGCAGTGGAGGCTAGGAGACAGGAACATAAACCACTAATGGTTAGAAACTTAATCATTCTCCTTTCCCCGCAAAACCAAATATTTTAATCTCCTGTTTTCCTCTGCTCTATCCTTGCATCTAATTATGTGGCTTCTGTTTCTAACTAACCTGGTATCACACCCTCACAATCTTTTCTTGCTGTCCTCCCCTTCTGTCATTTCCACTGTTTTTTCCTTTTCTTCCTTTTTTTTTTTTTTAGTTTATTCTAATTTAGAAAACTTTATTCCTCCCCAAGCACAGGACACAGGCTGCTGCTTTCAGTTCTGACATGTAAATCCATCCCGTCCTCCAGCATCTGGTCAGAGGAGTTCCAGAGAAAACACTGTTGAGCGTGAGAGTATCAGTTGCTGCGCAGGAAACGGCACATTCACCAAATCATGGCCCTTGCCATCGGGACCTTCTGTACCCATACTCACACAGTTAGGTTTTCACTAGCGCTAGATGTGGATCCTTAAAGTTTCTCAGAAAGAGCATTTTAATTTTAAATTTGGGAAGGGTTATATATTTTTTTTTTTTCAACTTTGGTCTTGGAAACTGTTGGGCTTTCTTTGCTAACACTTTACTGCTAAAAATTTAGGCAAACATCTAGCCCAGAAAATGTCTGACCAATTTTAATCATTAGTTACAAAACCATTAGTTGCTAAAAGCTGGGTCTTACTGAAGTGCTTTAAACCAACCTCACTATTAAGGCAGCAAACAACTTAAAAATGCACTTACATGTTCATGGAGACTCTTACCACTCACTGTATAGTTTTGCATCTTCTTGTAATTGTTTTAGACTTTAATATTGCATCTTTATGCAATTATACTACAGATGTCAACGAAGAGATACTACAGTTCAGATACATAAACACACACCTTTTTTTACCTCCTACTTTAGCAACTACTTTAAATATTTGCTGTAGTCACCAACATAAAAAGCTCAGTCATGGCAGCACATAACAGCAGGGGAGGCAAAGTGCGAAGTTGTTTATTAGCAAGTAAGATCATTTTCATTAGAAATTAAATAACTGTAAATGAAAAACTTCACATTTTACATCTCCACCTGTTCCACAAAATCGACAATGCCTTAATTATTGCTTAAACATATATATAATTTTCCAAATTGTGTTAAATTATGTTCTTCAAGTTAATGAGGCACAAGGTAATAGAATGAGCTACCCTTGTCTTTCTGCCTCACACATTAAGCGCAGTTCGGCACTATCAGACTATTACACTCACAGCAAATGAATTCATTCAGAACAGGCATCAGGCGAGCCCAACAAAGTATCTTTAGAAATAAAGTAACAATACACGCACACAAAATATTCTACACTTTGTTTTCCATAATTTGGTTGGAGTTGATTTTTCTCTATGCCTAAAAGAACCCAGAGTATCACATGTGCAGAGATCTTAAATCATTAAAATCTCAACAAGCGATCAGATGTGACATCACTGTATCACGTGGTTATATATATGTATCTGTTTTATATACATTACATTATATATACATTACGCCTATAAGCATACACAGACATTTTTGCTACTATCTCCTGGACAAAAATTGAGCTACGTATGTACGTAAAAAAGTTAAAATACTACTGTTTTTACTTCTTTCCACCAGAGTAAAGGGAAATGAAGAATTATGTTTAAAACCTATGCCTGCAGCTAAGAACTGTAAAATCACTTTCAACTTATTATCAATGCATCAATCCCAGAATAAAGTAACAGAAATCATGAATTTATTTTAAAGAATGAACAGTATATCCATTTTAATAGCCTTACTCCACTTCCTGCAAGAGTTCGACTGAACCGTTCAAACTTCACAGAAAACATGTGTGCAGTGGAACTGGTGCCATCCAACCGAAAACCAAACCAAAGTCGGTTAAGTCAATGCAGAAGGACCTATTCCCGGCGTAACGAGACTCCTCTCAGTGTCGCCCTCACTGTTCTGCAGGCCTAGGGAGAACCAACGCGAAAATGTGGCAAGCAGGATATAAAAAATAACGACAGCTCTTACACATTCCTTCATTTTTTGTGAAGGAGCATTTGCCAGGATCTAACAGATTGCTGCGGACGGCAGTGCACGAGCAAGCAGCGGTCAGTAAGAACATATGCCCGAGTCACCGCAGTGTGGGAACAGGACCACTGGGGAGCCAGAACCGGGCAAAGGTCCCTTAGCTCCCGGTCCAGCCTTACCATAGCTCACGACTTGCAACGACCAGAATTCTTCAAAAGGTGTTTTAAATACTTAAAATATTTAAAGTGATGAATAATGGCATTTTTCCAGAAGGAAGACAATCTATTTATGCAAAACACTCACATGAAACCAGGTATCAAACTAGATGAAAGTATTTCTGCATCAAATTGAGAGTTTCTACTAAAACAAGTGTAATTACTGTGTAACACACCTAATGCTTAAACTGTTAAGACAGCACCATTCACATCACAACTTTGGGACAAAGACTGAGGTATTCAACAGGTAGATTCTACAGTGTAAAAAACTGAAAAATAAAACGCACTACAAAGCGTGCCGAATTATAGAGGTAGACAGCTTCAGCTGTGCCAAAGAGTCTCTCTGAGCACTCCAGGATCAAAGCTTACGCTGCTCTGTCCCACAGTGTAGATGACAACATCAACAGAGAAGGGCTGGGATACACAGCTGAGAAGAATCTCTCTTTTTTTTCACGTGTTTGTATGTAAATTGGCTTTTGCTCTGTCAGTTGCTTCTGTCAGCTTCTATGCCCGTGAGACACGGATGCTGCCACCTGACTCCAAGTAGGGACACTAGGGTTAATGAATTAAGCTTTTAATTAAGCTTTCTTACACATACCTCCCAGACTACACAATCCAATTTTCCTCTTTTTCTTCATCCAGAAAAACAGAACTAAAAGCAGAAGACAAATCAATTTGGTCCCGTCATTAACATTGTGACAAGCCACCACTGAGAAAGGTTATTTATTATTATTACATCCTCTCCTGTGAGCTTCTTAATACTGCTGTAGCCATAGGATATCAAGAAAAGGCACCAAGAAAACTTCCTCCCGTGCAGTGATTAGGACCAGTTAACGTGGTTACAGAAAACACGAAAGATGTCAAAGTCGATTGTACCGTGAAGAAAGGGAAGCCACAGTAGAGGCAGGAAACATTACATTTACATCCCATAGTTCACAACTGCATTGAAGTTGGCATTCATTTATGCCACTGACTTTTGCTATTTCACTATTCTGCTGGGGGTGGGAGGGAGATGATGCAATCAATGCAGCAGTAAAAGTTTCCGCTGTGGTTTTCTGAAGTTCCCAAATCCATGAAGGCAACTGGATCATGTTTTCCACCAAATCAAGTAATCTTTACACAGTACCAAAATTGCTCATTTATTTATGTCTCCAGAGCATGACAACTAAGTTACCACTTTATCACGTCACATCACATTAGAAAAGGTGCTAACATTTCACATTTGAAATTAAACAACTAATTAATTTCACATATTTTAATTTGATCATTTTATTTTCTGATTTTCCTGACTGAACAATTCACTGTCCCGTCTTGAGAGAATTAACCAATTCCCTCACTTCAGTTAAAAAGCAGATTAAAAATATCATTTCTAAAGGTCTACCCTATTTTTAATTTTTTTTTTAAATAAAGATTTTTAAAAAATTTCAACATCCAGTCTATGCCATAGTAATAATTTCTGTTATTAAACTGGAATTCGACCTTGATGAAAGAGGACTTTGTGAAGTTACTGATTTAAGACCTACAAATAATTTTGTTTGAATGAAAGGTAGTCCTGAGCTTTAACTAGACTGCTGAAGAATATTTATAATACTTTGGGAGCTTTTGCTTTTCTGGTCACAGCCCAAACAAGACAGACCCAAACAAACATTTTTCCTAACAAACTCAGTGGGATCCTCCCCCTTCTCAGCTCTCAAAACCAATGTCCCATGGTTGTCCTGACCACAAATCCAGGGAAGACACAAAACTCCAGAGACATGTCAAAACAGTCTTACATTATCTCCTTGCAACTTTGTCGGTGTATCTGGTGTTTAGGACAAGGGGTGATGGTTTTAAACTGAAAGAGGGGAGATTCAGAATAGATATAAGGAAGAAATTCTTTATGCTGAGGGTGGTGAAACACTGGCCCAGGTTGCCCACAGAGGTTGTAGATGCCCCATCCCTGCAAACATCCAAGGTCAGGTTGGCCGGGGCTCTGAACAACTTGATCTAGTTGACGATGTTCCTGCTCATTGCAGGGGGGGTGGACTAGATGACCTCTAAAGGTCCCTTCCAATCTGAATTAGTCTATGATTCTATGATTTTCCATGCCTGCTTTCTGCTCCTCTCTGTGGCTCTAAGGCACATCAAGCAAGTACAGCCTCGGGCCATGGCACGTCCTGGGGTCTGACCATGGGTGCTGCCGGCTCGCTCCAGCTGGGGAGGCAGAAGGAAACTTTGCCCGTCCCACTTGCAACCTCAGCCTCCAGAGCTGCAGCCCGGGACAAACCCCCAGGGACTCCTGTTTGTCCAGTAAGAGCTCCTGCTAGCGTAAGAAACTCCACCCTCTCTCACATTGTATGCCACTGGAACAAAGCCTATCCTTCCCTTCAACATATGTCTATCTGCGTCAGATTAAAGGAAAATGATTGAAAGTAATTAGTTCTTAAAAGGTTTTAACAAAATAGTAAAAGAATCCATGTAAAGGAATGTCAGCGTAGCAGCGCATGACAGCTGCAGGAGACAACATCATTTTTGCATAACAGAATTAATGCATCCCCTCAGCATTTAAAGCAGATAATACACTAGACCTGGTAGTTTCAAATATTATATTTGTATGATATTTAATGAGTATTTGTACCAGCAAGCAAGTCTCACTGCCTTTCTACATACTAGTAAGCATACTACCCAGTTTTCTGAAGTACTAATGTATGGATAACTGATCTCTTATGCAAAGCTGAAACAGGATTTAATGAACCTCCATTACTCAAGCTGCACATTTTCCTAAAGATGAAAAATGCCATGTACAATGTATTTTCCTGCATGTGAATAAGCCTATTAATATAGATTTCTGAACAGAGGGTTTCTACTCAGCAATTTTTGCCCTTTGGGAGGGGGAAGGAAAAAGAGAAGGGAGCAGACACTTCCCCTCACTCCCCCACACCATCTCCAGAAAGGAACTGCATCGGCTTTCTGAACGCTTTGGTTTCAAAGCTCTTCTAATACATAGGCACGATCACCTTCTAACAAATGTCTGTTAAAACTTAGCTGCAAGCAGTTAAACCCGTTTTACCATATTCTGCCCTTACTTTGATAGGAAATGATAACAGAGAAAGCAATCAGAGCAGTACAAATTTGGAAATATCGAGAATTGCTGTTAGTTTGAAATCTTGTTTGTTGCTTTTAACAATCCCCCTCCCTGAAGAAGCCCATGCTTGGAATTAAACCTGTACATACTAACAAGACATACTAATCTCCAGTCACATTCTTAAATGCAAATTCGTTTTCTTTAGCAGCAGTACGTAAGCACCAGTAAAATTACCATTAAGGTGTACAAACCCCTGATTTGCAGCCTCAGTAAGTATTTGAAACGCAGCTTTGTGTGCTACTGCAGTTTTAGGACAGCAAGTCCTCAAACTCTATTTTCTTTAGGAAAAAAGTATCAGAACAGTATTTTACTATTTGTCATGTTTGTAAAGGATGAAAAAGGAAGTTTACCTTTCAAGATGGTGTATGTTCTCTGTAAGTTATATGCACCCCAGAGAAACAAGTCTTTTCCAGCAACTAACTAGGTTTGGAAACTTGGACACCAAAACCTTTTTAGTTTTCTTAGTGTTATTTTACAAAATTTCTAAAATTACCGTACTTTTCTCTACTTAAAAGTGTAATAAGCAAGTCTACCTTTCTACTGTATTTCTTGAAATTTCCCGTTAATTCTGCCCTCTCCTACCTTTCCCTTTCCCTCTCAATTTCCGCTATTACTCTTCAAAATGGATCCACTGGATTTCAGATTCTCTGAGCTTTCTTCAAAACTTTGCTTCACTTAAAAGCTGCCAGAACTTTGTTGCTTCCTCTCTTACTGCTCAGACAATTAACAGATATCGATGCCAGAACCAGGAACAATTGCAGACATACTTCATACCTAATTTCTCAATAATAAGGCTGTACAAAAACTTTATCATTCTATCTGATAAGCTTTAGTCCTGAATCAAGTAATGTAAGTTTTTTGAGAGCTTTGCTGTTGGACTGCACACGCCCAACACCTTAAGAGGAAAAAACCCCAAACCAATCCAAAAATAAACCAACAAACTCCCCCTTTCCCCCCAAAACATCTCACACACTTTCCATGACTTCCCAAAAAGCAGAGAGTATAATCCATTTGACCCCAACAGCTCACTGGTTAAAAGCCATATTTGAGCACCACTGAGATGAGGTTCAGCCCCCTGGTCTGAAGATGGCTTTGGGCCTCCTGCTTTCAAAATAACCTCTCTAAGCTGGTTAACTGGGTCCCGCCAGTTTCAGAAAGGCAGATGGTATTGCTCCCTCCCAGTAATGGACCTGAATTTTCTTGGGAAAAGGACAACAAAAAATCCAAATGCTTTAGAATCCATAGGTCCCCCACCTGCACACACACACACACACACACACAAAAGGATTTGATAGTAGCGACATTTTCAAATGAAAACATCTTTTGTTAGAAAGTAGAAGTAGGTATCCAAGTGGGACTATTTGGTATCTCTGAGGCAATACGCTGTGGCCACAGCTTTTAGTTTTACAGAAATGATCCTATCCATTAACACTGAAATACAGAGACAAGGCTATGAATTTTACAGAATAACGATCACTCAAAGAATGTTGTGAAAAGCCAACTCTGCTCACTGGAAACGTACCTAGTAACCAGTTAGCTGGCTCTGCAGAACCGCTATGTGTTTCATAGTATAGACTAACAGCTTATCTTGACAACTTTATCATTATTAGACTACCCAGTTAATCTCATCGTTGTCCAAGAGGGCAAAGCTTTGATAACTTGGCTGATCATGACAGGGGAATACAGAAGATGTTGAAATGGGGCGTCTCTATTCCTAAGTCCCAGCAGGAAGAGCTGATGGCCTACAGCACACCGTATACAGTAAGAAGAAAACCAGAGCCTCCAAGACGGGATTATTGCAGCCAAGCCACAAGCCTATGCTTCCCCCAACCGTGTCACCAAACCTTCCCTCTTCCTCCAACATTGCAACACTCTTTCAAATCACAACTCAAGGGACTGCAGATTTGCATATTTTTCTAATATTTCTAGGCTGTACGGAGCAGACAATCAGCAGTTTCCCTGTCGTTCAGAGCTCCGCACACCGATCGTCAGGAATGCACAAGGACATCTTGGGTATCCAAACTACATCTGCTGACTTCAACTCCATCCTCCCTCCCCAAATTGTTTTAACTGCCAGAGAAACTTCGCGTGACCCTCAGGACAAGGATTAAGATCACATAATAAAAACAACAGTTACCATATTTTCTTTCATTTTTTAAAAAAATAGAGTGCTGTATGAAACTCCGCCATCGTTACTTTACACATTTTACAATTCTCCTGCAAATAAGGTGGTTTTCTTCAAAATTAAAAAAAAACGCCAAGCTACAAACAAAGAGTCAGGGGAAAAGCATAATGATTCCAGTACGCCACCACAATTTTCTCGAGAAGACACCAACAGCTAACTGAGGTTCTCTGCTTTAAAATCATTCTTTCTACCGGAAGCTGGCTGCATGTCCAACGTACATGTTTGTGGGAGAAAAGCCCGCTTAGAAATCATGAATACTCAGCAGAAACTGCAAATAAATAATATAATTTCTACTTTCTAAATTCCTCATTTTTAACCACCTAATTTCTACTTAGGATCTAAGATACCATTCAGAACAACAAATCACAAGATTTTATTTTGGTTTTCTTGTCAGCAAGTTATGGTTCTGTAAACAGATACAGACAGGTCTTGTGAAGTATCCAACAACTTAAGTGGTCCTTGACTGCAGAAGCAGCTGGAACATACTGCTTCTGTGAAACGCTGATCTCTTTCACCACTCATGAAAACAAGAGAGTGATACTCCTTACTTCATTACTCACTATGTGTGTAGACCCATCCTATATGAAAAAAAGTAAGCTGTGATAAAAAACAGTTTAGATGTAGAAAGATTTCTTGAGAAGCTTTGTTTAGTAATCCGCTTCCCTCTTTCCCTCAAAAGTCTAAACAAAAAGTAACAATTAAATAAAACCCAGAAAGGTTTTGTAAACAGATTGTGACCAAAAAGAAAAAAATCTTACCTTGAAGCATCAAAGCTGTCATAGGATCCAACTGTGTAGTGTCTGAAGAGTTTCTTTGTTCTATCTGTTCGCGTTTCTGTACAAAGAAAAGAGAACTTTTAATAATATTCCTGTATTTCTTAATCAAAGGCTGTTTTAATTTGCAATTTCAAAGCGTTTTTTTTTCTGCTATATATCAACAAAAGACAACTTCGAGTACTTCATAGAACCACAGAATGGTTGAGGTCAGAAGGGACCTCTGGAGGTCGCCTTGTCCAACCTCTCTGTTCAAGCAGGGCCACCTAGAGCCGGTTGCCCAGGGCCATGTCCCGCCAGCTTTTAAGTATCCCTACGGAGGAAGACTCCATAACCTCCTTGGGCAACCTATTCCAGTGCTTAGTCATGATCACGTATCATATCATTCACAAGTTTCTAAGTTCCGCCCACATTCTCAGCTGCAAAACCTTTCAAGTCCCATCTTTGGTTCTTTTATAGCTTGGACTAAGAGGCAAAATAAAGGAAGAAAGAAAGAAGAAAAACCAGCAACACATTTCAGAAAGGTTGGAAAAATTGCCAAAAGAATGCAAAACTATTTTTCTATTTTTTGTTTAAACACACACACACACACAAAAACCCCTAGAGCTATTTCTATAATTTCATTAGGCATATGGAGAATAGGGTAGGGGAAAAAGTAGCTGCCCGCATTAATTACCATCAATCAAATCTCACAGGAGATAGTTCTATGAAACCTCTACCACCATTATACAGCAAAAGCAAACAATCCAAACAACTGAGGGATACGGGGTGACACACAAAAGAAATAAACCCCATATCTGGGAAACAGGAAGAACAAAGGAATAAGATGCAGTAACACATCTACTAAAAAAGGCATTTAAAACCTCAAATACGTTAAAAAAATATATTTATACCTTTTCTTAAGAAAAAGCCATCCAACCCACTGAAGCAACTCCCACATCTAGCGGTTGCAGCATTAAATCAACCAACAGGACTATGAACTGTATGTTCACCAGTATTTCTACAATTCACCAACATTAACGCTGGTTTTGTATGGGTACTGCAGCTAAAGTACTTAGTTTAGAACTCTATCTATAGAACAACAGAGCTAAACAACTCTCTTCCTCTAGGACTGGAAAGATGCTCTCTCATTTATTGCTTTCAGCGGGTACCTACAGGAGCACCAATAAATCAACCATGTGGGAAAGATGCAGAAGCTACTCCCGAATTCGGTCGCTTCAGCTTGCACAGCAAAGAGCGTAATGTAAAAGGCTTTCACTGAAAGGCTATCACTATATTTGTGTATAAATATAAAAATATATATATATAAATTACACTTCTGGGGAAGGACAAAAATATTGCAGCAGAGGTAGGTAATTCATTATCACATTCTTCTTCAGAATGACAGGAAAACACACACAAGTTACTTCCAAAAAGGCATTCAAATAAAGTAAAACTTGAACAAAAAAGAGAGTGAGGAACCCTCTTTGGAAGCTTTATGTATTACAATAATTGTTGTTCAAATGTATCAATTTTCCGAGTCTAACTCAGCCTTTACCACGATAATATTTTAGTGTACTCCTTTTTCCCCAGATGAGTATCCTTAGTGCAGCCCCTTTTAATATGGCTTCTTCACTCAAGGGAAGATACTTATGCAGAAACTGTAGTTTTGGAGACAGGAAAAAGTCTTGCCTAAATACAGCTTGGTCCTCAAACGTAATCACATTAAGTTAGGCTAACAGACATCAAAAATCAAATCGCAAAGTTTCTGCTTTAGCTTGTGACCGTGACATTCTCATGTGCGTGGCTGAGGAATTTTTCATTGAAGGACAGCCTGTCTCCATCCAAACAGATTTTATTAGTTCTCCGAGCCAGACATAGCCCTCGAGGTACACCACCTCTCTGTCACAACTTTTAAGGATGTTAAAAATGACTGTGAGTGGTAGTGCTGTCAGATGAGCGAGCGCTAGGTCTGCAGAGAGAACAAATACATCCGGGCAGGACGACAAGCTTTAAACACGACCAAGGAGCACGTTGCAGAAGAACGTACTGGGAGGCAGACTTTGGGAAGAAGGGTTGACAAAGTGCATCTTTCCTTGCTTTAACCAGTACATCTGACCCATAACTGGACCGTGCCCCCAGCAGGAGGCATACGTACAAGTACATCCGTAATACAGAGGAATTGTGATTGCAAATATACGCGCAGATTGCAGCTGGCTAAAAGAGTAAGCAAGTTATTGCTTCATAGCGGTGCACCAATTTCAAGACACAAGAAAAGCAGTACTAAGGAAAACCAGAAATATATACATGTATATAAATTTTGTGGAGACTAGCCAGCCCCCTTCCTACAGGATGGCCAAAGAGGGAGAAAATCTCTATTACAATATGAATTCTACTTGATAGTTTCCTATTGGCTTATTTTGCCCCTTTGTCACTCACCTATAACCTCTATTTTCTGCCAAAGAGGCCTTACCTTTACCCCAGGTTCCAGCTCCTACTGCCCTTACCCCCCTGCCTTTCTGGAACACCCAAAGAGGACATCACTTGCTCCAGGACTCACCTAGCACCCAGCCAGACACAACCAAAGCTCAGCCAGCCAGCACGTTAGCTGCAGGGCTGGAGGACAACATGCTCTTTTTTTGGAATTTCACGGAATAAGAGCTGTAAGCGTAGTGGGCAGCAATGGTACCCAAGGCTACGTGACAGCTGCTCAAAGACATTTGGCTTTGAAGTAGCTCACTGTATGACTGTACCTCTTAATGTGCTGTAAGGGGTTCAGTGAATTTTACGGGTCATGCCTTTGTTACTAAGTTTACAAGTTTAGCTTCCGAATCCAATGCCCTGCTGCGATGTGGAATAGAGTGACCTGCATGAGTTGCAGTCTGCTCCCCATGGAGCAAACATTCTTTTTCACGCCATCTGAAAAATCAGATTAATATCAAGAGACATAATCAGAAGAAACACAGAAAAACATAAACCTGGATTCCACTTCGAGTTTACCACTGTTTTCAGAAGCCACTTAAAAATAATTAAAAGAGCAAAGTATGATGAAGAATATTTTGGAAATCTTAAAGCTACTGCTTAAGCCTTAAGGAGCCAGATGTTTCTTCTGCAGAAACTGTTTTCTACTGCATGATATTTCAGTGCTATTAACGAATACAAAGTGGGTGGGAGGAACGGAAAGGCGCAGTAAGACAGATAGCTTTGTTCAGCTCCTTAGTATTGCAAAGCCAGCATTCTTCAGCGGCAGCTTGTATCTGCTCCCTGTCTCTCCCCCCCCTCTACTTCCCCCCTCTTCTTTGTGTGCAATCGTATTCACAGCGACTATTTGGGAAACCATCAGCCTTACAAATCCCCGAACTCAAGGCTAAGTGGTATGTTTCCCAGGTTGCTGTGTAAATTCTTTAATTACCCTCTTTCCCTAACCCCTGACTCAGATTCCAGCCTGTCCTATTACACAGCATAAGTACAGACAACCAAAAGGGGGGGAGGATCAGGAACCTGCCACCACATTGACTGCATACTGGGGCGGGGGGGATAGACAGAATGAGAAAAAAAAGCTGAAAGGTTCCCTTCTTTAATTCGACTAAAGAATACAAAGAACCAAAGGGAACTGTTTAACAAATGCTTTCCTGAATTCAAGCCGTATATAGTATAATAGCACTAAGATAGGTAGAATAGCACCAAGGGGTCAGCTCCAGGTTTCACTGGATTTTTACCCATTTTTGTGTCGCCAGGTTTTCTGAAGACCAGCACTTTGAATCAGGGTGCTTTGGAGCAAGTTAGGACCGCCTAAGACTAAGAACCCTATCATCATTTACGGAATCTTTACCCGCGGAATCCTTTGAGGATGTCTTTTTAAACTTGGTTGCAGACAGACTGGAAAGACCAGCAAGAAGATATGGACAGGAAGGACTAGAGAAACATTATTTAGTGGTGTATATATTACTGCATTATTACTGAGAACATCTGTCACCACAGATGAAAAGTCACTGCATCAAATTGGATCAGTTCAAAAGTTATTGTAGAAGGCAGAAAAAAATATCAGTGTTTGCAAAAATGGTATCGTTTCCTTTACACTGACAGAAAAAAGGAACATTGGTATATCATTTGAAATTTCGAGATTTCTTGAGAAATATTTTACTAGAGTTACTCCGTTGTATTTTTTCCTAATATCTATAGTTGGTTCAAAGACTTTCTCTCTCCAGGCCTTCATCCATCTCTGGGTTAGAGCAATAGGACATACCTGGGCATGAAGCATCAGGATAAAGGTCATAGCTAAGAATTTGGCTCTCAAAGTACTGCACTGCCACTCACAGAGTAAAAACCATTTCTGTGGAAAGGAAGATTCCCTCTACAGGTACTGAAACTATTTTCCAGAACAACACAATATCACCATAAAGCTCCTCACTTTCTGCTAAAAAAGAAAACACCAAAAAAAGACCCCAAACCACCTAAGAGGTTTTATTCACATCAATTAATATGCCGCCTAGGAGCAATGTGAGTCCTAGTATGATGAGAGCCAGAGAAGAGTCTGCAAGAAACAAAATAATGCGGCACGTTTTTTCCTCGTCCGTTCTCCACTGAAGCCAATGGAGTGGCAGTAGAAATGAGTTATTTTCACTCTGCAATAGTGGTAATTAGTAAATAGTAGTAGCTCTTTTTTATAAAATCAGTTATTGTTGCAGACATTTCAGGAAGCAACAGACTCAAACCCTGCCATTCCAGAATGTACTTTATAGGGTTCGAAGAAAGGTGAACATTGAGAAGATGCAGGTGAAAAACATTTTCTCTTTTTCTTCCACCTTAGGAGGAGCAATGGCTCTCCTCAACCGAGAAATATGTATATGACTTCCCTGTAGCTTCGCTGTGTTAGCCTCATAACTGACCACAGGACTCCAACAGCGCCTGCAGATATTATCAAAAGCTGAAAAATCACTGACATGAAAAGCAAGAAATAAAATTTGGACTCTGATCCACAGAGACCTCCATTCTTGCTCTATTTCTTTGGTGATTAGCACAACTATCGTAAGCATGTTACAACAGGCAACCCAATTACCACACTGACACTATTATTTGTAGTAGACTGCTTACATATTTGATATTGTTTGGAAAAGCAAAGAACTAAGGAGGGAAAAAATCCCAAAGCAACTGTCTTCATTCCTTTTATTCTTCCTCCTGCTCTTCGCAGGGTATTTCGGCGGCCGTGTTTCCTAGGAAACTGCGAGGGGTTGCTCAGCCAGTGGGTATGCTGTCAGACTGCTTGCCAGCACTCTGGGAAGGGTTTAGAGTGATCGACGCGTCCATAGGATGAACAAAGGAAAGAAAAGCGTTAACAGCCTAATTCACGTGCGATATGGGAGAGACAACACAGAGCAGCAGGTACCCTCCCAACATCACTGATTGTTAGTCAGGTTATACTGCTCCTCCATCCTACTTACTGCACTTGTCACGCTACCAGCATTTAAGAAATGGTTTCAGTCTGTTCTAAGCCAATTTCCAGCACGAAGAAATAAGTCGGCACACTAAAATATGCTTTTTCAAACCAAACATAACAAAAAAGAATTAAAAAAATCAGAAGTCATAGCCGGAGTCCTTCCTTTTGCTGAGCACAGTAAATTCAACAATTTAGCACCATCCCAAAACATGAAGCTTTTCTTTCTTCCCTCTTCCCCACTGACATCTCTGAGAGAAGTTTCACTAATGCAACGGATAGTTACAGACGTTTGTTGCCAAAGGAGGTTCAGGTACAGCGCTCTGAATGCGTCTGATGGAAAGCAGTCCTCGACAGGGGGAGGAGGACTAAAGGCCTTCACTGTGCACCGTCACCTCCTTCCTGCAGAAAAAAAATGTTTTCACAACTATTTGTGTTGAGGATTAGACTAAAAGTTACTCAAAGCTGAGGAAAGCAGCCTAAAATTCTTTGTTGCATAACAAAGCTACTAGAAGTTCACAATTCAAGTGCACTTGTGCTAGCCATTACCCATACACTTATTTTGCAACAAGACAACACACCTATCTTATGAGCCCTTCCTAAAACTGAGCCAAACTTTCCCCATCTATTAAATAAAATAAGCACACCATTGCATCACAAGTCCATGCTGCTGTGGGATAACCAATTCTATATTACATGCCTGCCAAAAAAGTGCTGGTTTATGTGACCAGACTAATGAAAGACAGACACAACTTCAGTACCTGTTTGCTTCTCCCAAAGGCCATAGACTACAAATTGACCCCAGAGTGTGAGTATCAAATCACAACATAACTAAAGCTTTGTAAAGCTTTGACTTAGACGATAACACAATTAGACGATAACACAATATACAGTATGTGTGAAACAATGTATTAAGGAAATAAACGTCACATTTAGCAAGCCAGAAGCATTTCTTCACTGAAGAATCACCCTCTTCCTTCCTTTCTGTGTGTTGTAAGCATAACTTTCATATTTTTACTGATTTAACTCGTTGCTAGGTCAGTATGCATTTTGCTTTCGAGTAACAAGTGATCTTCTTGACAACAGACACACTATGAACTTTGTTCCAGAAAAGAATTAAATTAAAAGAAAAAAAAACAAAAATCTTCTTCATACCACATACTGTGAAGTCTCAATAAGCTTTTCAGTAAAATCTCTATTTTCCTTATTCCTTTTCCTCCTTAGAGGATGGAAATTCATGAAAACTGCGATTTTCCATGAAACCCGGTACATTAAAATTTCGGTAAGTGAGAAGGTTTTTCAGGCCTATGATACAATTGTTTAACATAATATTTCATATTTCTTTCTTTAAGCAGTCATTTGAGACACAGAAAAGTTTAAGTTCAGGGATTCTTCTCCAAGTCAAGAGTAGGATCTTGGATTCTAAACATTTGTACAAAAAATGTAAAAATGTGATCAAGAAATATAGACAGAATTGTCCCTAACTATTTGATCAGAGGATCCTTGGTTTTTTAAGAACAGAAGTTGTTGCATTGAAGGGATCAGAGCATTCGTTCCTCTTATGTGCTGTCTTTAAAATCTGGACCAGGATTTCCCTTCCTCCTGAACAGCAGTATGGATAATTTTGAAGCTGGAATGAATACGGAAGTGATAAGATTTGTCGGCAGTACATGCAAGTACAGCCTGCTTCTGTTAAAGGGGTATTACAACTCATGGAGCTGAAATCTGCAGGTATGTACCACCCAAGAATTCAGAAGAAACTGCAGTTGTGGGTTTTTTTTCATATCTGTGCAAATCTGAAGTGGTAACAATGTCACTTCGTTAGACAGGATAAACTATGAGGATCCAGAAAAAAGAAATACATAATGAAAGCATTATGAATAGTAAACTAATGAAAACCATTAATTCATAATTCACTTTTCTTCTTCTTAAGCTTGCAGATGATTTTCTAAAATCCCAGTGTTCAGTTGATGTGGTGCTCTCAGCCAATTTTTCTTACAGTTGAAGCTGAGAAATAGCAAATCTTTTGTGGCTTTTGAAGTTTTTCAGATTTCAGAATAGGCATAAAAGTGTCTCAAGGATGACTCCTTGACTGGAATAGCAAATCCTTGGATGTCCCCCTGCCTTTCTTTTTTTTTTCCCTTGCTAACTCCTATTTTTAAAAAAGAAAGGAAGACTGATGTTGATTCCCGCCTGCATCCTTAGAGAAAGATTAGCTGGAACACACCGAATTAGCTAACTCACAAAGGATGCTGAAATGGCTGATCAATGCAGTGAATCAGCAAGTTTGTTTGTAAGAGAAACCTTAATAACTGAAATATGCAAGTTAGACCTACTGGAGAGGCAGTTATGGAAGAACACTGGTTTCCCATGTCATTAGTTTTCCCTTTAATTTATCTCACTTTATAAATAAAAAGCTCGCTTATACCTGGAAAAAAAAAAAAACAGCAAGCAGTTGTCAAAACATTTGCTTCTTATTCTCTAACACTGAATATGGCTTGCAGAGCTGAATAGGGGGAAATCAGTATTCTTTTAACAACTTCACCAGCGATGTATACAACTCTGTTGCTAAAGTTTAAACCTGACTGGAAACATAACTTCATCTGCTTGTACTCGCGTCTTATGAAGAAGCAGAGCTGTACGTGCATTAAATTCGAGGCAAACCTCTGAGGTAGATTTTATTTCAGAACTCCCCTGTGTTAAGCAAACTGTTGCTAATCCGTTTGCAGAGCAGGCACAGCAGACAGAATTTATTCTTGCATGGCTCTTCCCTCATTTGCAGAGTATTTCCAAAAGGCGGTAGTGATCCCTTGATCTTCCCCTGTGAAGCTCTCCTGCTGGGCTTTGGCAGGCTTGCCTTCCCTCTGCCCCTCATTTACGACCCATCTGCAGCAGAACAGTTGATCAGCCAACGGCAGATGCTGGTCTGGGTGGTGTCATCAAAAGAAACTGGTTGGGAGAAGAAGCATTTCTTTGCCTCTTTGCCCCAAGATTTATTAGGCTTCGCAGACTTTGTTGCTTGTAGAGATGGATGTTTACCTGGGCTGGTAACAGAGCTCAGAGATTCCAGCAACCAAACACGGCCTTGGTCCATTTGCACGTTTCCATCATTGCTGAGACACGCCGTTTTTACAAAATCAGGTCCAAGATAAAGCAACTTCAATGCACTTTGCTTAACCCTTTATTGTGGACTGGCCATATGTAGCGTGTACTTTATAAAAAACACTTCTCATTGTCGATTCCAAATTGCTCCTGAACACGTAAATAAAGGCATCTTGTTTTTTCCAATTTAGGCAGAACAAAGAAATCTTGATTTGCTGCCTGCTGGCAGTATCATCTGTTGCAAATGTTACTTATGCTGAAGGTCAGGATGGGTTGTTCAACTACAAAGCTCAGGTGGTGTGATGTTCTGATTCTTTGGAAGTGCTTTGTGGTACAAATGTTCGTAATCATAACACCTTATTTCATTTTTTCCTCCTTTCCTGCAAGTATTCTAGTGAATGACGGCAGTGTCCTCACTGATAACAGCAGCATAATGCAAAATGATGGCTGTAACAAAGGGCAGGAGTCAGCTGAAACTTGGCTTAACAGTTTGCTTCATAGTGGGGATTTTATTTTTCACACTCAGTAGACATTAGTTTTGCAGCCCCCAACTTGCAATACTTCTGCACGTGCTGAACTTGATACAAACACTAACTTCCAATATTTCGTTAGATGTCATTCATTTTAAGCCAAGAATACATGTCTGTGAGCAGCAAGAACAATTTAAAATCCCAAACCACCACACAAACAGAGACAACATGACAACATGCTTACAGATGGGAGCAAAGTTGAGACGTTGCAGGATTGTTGGTATGCCAACACAGTGTTCAGTTTATCTGTATTTCTACTTACAGCTCTAAAAGAAAAATCTATTTCGTTCATTAATTAAATACTATTTCTTTTATAGTTACCACTATTCTCTAAACCGCTAGCAGCATTTGTTTACTTCTGCTAAAGAGACGAAGTTCTGCAGCTTTAAGCCAGCACAAAGCCACATGAAAGTGGATCAGCACAGTCCGCCACTGGGAAGGTGCCAGACACATCCCCATGGAAAGTTTCCTGCAAACATTCGAGAAGTGACAGTAAGTACCGCTTTCCCCGTTGCAGGTATCCTCAGATGTCACAGAGCGACAAGTAAAACAGCAAAACATTAGAATAGCCTTTTAATTTCGGTCAGTTCTAGCTATTAGGGTGCCAGCTTTGGTATTTGTTTTCTGATGAGAAATGACAAAAAAGAAACCATTTTAATCAATCATTTTCACGTGGTTATAAATCAGCCACAAGAACCTGAGTAGCAATCTAATGGAAATATTCATTTCAATATTATTACAGAGTAGCAGATGACAATTTTCAGTCACTTAGCCTTCAATTTAGGGAAACTCCATTAGAAGTTTGTGAAGGAACTCTGCACTTGCTTGTGTGGCAGAAGCTGTGGTCTAGTCTGCGTAACAGATTATTCCTACCTGAGACACATTTACAACCACACAAAGATAACCAACTGCTTTGAAGAAGGTCATTCTGCACCCTAAGCTGGAAAGAACAGATGGAGAACTATTTTGAGCTAGATAAGGAAAAACCGGCCCCCAAAAGCCATTCTTCTATTCAATTCAAAAATCATTAATTTTCATGTACAGCAAGAGTTATTATGGACTTTTATCATCAATGGTGATACAAATGTTTCCCCTCAATTTCCTCCCTTATGGAAGCCTCAATTCAACTCTCAATCTTTGCCAGCTATATTCAGGATCAACGATCTGTCAAATTCTCTCACTTCAATAATAGATAAAATTTTGAATACATAAGAAGCCGTCATCTGCTGTGCACGGGAGATACGCAAGAAGTGCAAGGAACCTCCCCATCTTTTTCACCGTAACACTCCCTGACAGGCACAGTGGTTTCAAACGTCTTTTCGCCAGGTTCGCAGTTAGCTATCAGGTCAAACTACACGTAGTTCTCCTCTTCCTGCCATCAAATAGGCCTCCAACTGCCCTGAGAGGCCAGTGGGGATGCCAGGAGAGCATTTTTAATACTTTCTGCTAGATCAGCCATATGGAGAACTCATTTGCCCTGTGCAGAACATACTGATTTCCCTCTCCTTTACCAAGGGGCACTGAAGTCAATGAACTGCAGTGCTCAGTTCTCTTGGAATACTTCAGACATTAGTAAAAACAACTCAAAAATATCTTTCTCACTCTGCCCCGTGTATATAGATCGCACTTCTTCTCAACTCTCTTCCCATACTTGCCAAAGTTAGTCCCCCTAACATCAGGTAAGGATAGCATGACAGGTATTTAAAAGATTATAAAATTGAGATGATTTCTAAGAACAAGACAACACCAAATACAAATCAAGCAAAACCCAAAAGGTTAAGTCCCTCACTCAATATCTTTTTCTTCCTCTGCTTTGATGGTGCATATGGGCTTTAGAGTCTGAATTTCACCATGGATAAAATAATACCATTACCAAAACCCAACAGAGATACAGAAGAATGACTTCTACTGTGAGGGCCTCAGAATAACTTCTAATTTAATATTATTACTTATTATTACAGTCAGAGCGAACAAATAGCTCAGATTAGCAGAGCAGAATGTTGCTAAGCAATGCTGTACCGGAGTTTACACAGGACCAGGGAGGGGAAGATCAGGGTGGAAGAAGGAGATGCAGATGCGTACGGTTCCCCGCTCAAGAGGAAGAGCTCCTTCCTTGCCACACTACTGCGCGTGTCTAAAATACAAAGCTATCACAACAGCAAAATGACTTCGGAACACCACATCACTTTTAAGGAAACTGGAGTACAAAACTTTATGGACTGAACTTGTGACACTTTATCAGAATATCTAGATACAGCTATATGTATATTATTTGCATTATTCTAATATCTACGTTACATAAAATACAAAAATCATATATAGATATGGCTAGAGATACTTCGCATTAATAGCTGTTAAGTAACACAAATTTCAGAGTTAGGCCGCAGGCTAGTTAATTTTCAAAAAGTGAACAACTATCACTTCTCAAATTGTAATTTGGCCATTGGTATGCAAGGCCACGGCTAGGGAACCTACATCGGTATTCAAAATAGGATGACTTCAGTTTGAAAGCAGCAAAATCTGAAATTATTTCTACTTTTTAAAAAGTATAGAAGACACTTGTCCTTTCAGTATTGTGAAGACAGATAAGGGCAATTACTTTGAAAGCACACATTTGAAAATCAATGATGTCTTACAACCTTAAACACTCCTGGAAATCGGAATAAGTTGCTGGGAATGCCTAGAATGAAGTTTTCCTAAGAAACACTAAAAATAAGATTATTAGAAAGACATTACGTTAGGCAGTATATATCAAGAATGTGCCAGATACTGGAAAAGCAATACACTACTGTGCAAAGTTTTTAAAAGTACCCGTATTTTACTGACTGAAGTCACTACTCTTTTTATATAAAACCTTTCCGTTTCCCCCACCACCACTTCAAAAAACAGTCATCCTTCATTAAAGCTATACACAATACCTCCAAACTGAACTCTCTTCTTGGATCTTGACTTTTCAGCCATAGTTTCTAACCAGCTTACTTGAGTTTTGTGTGCTTCTGCATCCTCACGAAGGAAAACATCCCAGACATTTAAATTCAAAATGTGTTATTTTAACTACATAAAAAAAAAAAGTTGAAGCTTCTCAAGAAACGTAGGATTTGACAAGTCTTCTAAATTTTTATACAAAATGCTGCTGGAAACAATTCTTACTTTTTACAGAACAGCAACAACAAAAATCCCAAACCAAGCTGACCACAAACAAGAAGTCTTATTTTACACAGGTTATAGGCTGAGACTCAAAGCCCACATCCTTTCAGTTCCACACTGTACCAAGAGATTTTTTTCCCCCTGCTGCAGGTTTCCATGGAAATGCATCAGTCACTAATCTAAATAAGTGCGAGTGAAGGACGCCTGAAAACCTAGAGCAATTACGCATGCCATTAGAGGAAAAGAATATGATTCAACCCAGCTATTAGAAATGTGGCACAGCTATCACTTCTATATATTGTTGTAGTGTTCTAAAAACAAAACTGCTTCTCTGTTTTTTTTAAACCCACTCTTTCACTGGCTATAAGAGGGGAAAAAAAAAAGAAAACACATTAAAAATACCTCTCACGTAACAAGCACACAATGAAGTCAGACCATACCAGTTGCAAAACACAAATGTAGTTAACAACATGCATTTGTTTTGCCATGAAAATCCACTGTACATGAAAACTTGTCTTTCCATTACTGGTCAAAGGTACTTCACTTTAGTCATTTCGATGAGCAACAGAAAAGTGAACACCTTGAACTGCACTAAAGGGCTAACGATCCTTAAAAAAATATGATGCAAATATAACATCTGATTAATGTGTTACTGAACATCTATTCGTAACCACAGCATACAGGTCAGGCACAGGTGGGTCTGTACTTACACAGCTAATTGCAATTTAGCATCCATACTAACTTTGTGTCTATAGCGTACGTATAGTGTATACAGCAGTACGGGCACGCATCCTATAGTGCCTGTAGCTGTATTACATGGCACATACAGATCTCCAGTGACCCCCTGCAGATGTTTGCTCTCTGTCACACAGCGTATACTTCTCATCGGGTTCACGCAGCAGGCACACAAGCAGTTTAGGATATATGCCACCTAACTTTCTTGTCCTCCTGCCGCTTTGTCTGATCCTACCTCTTGCCGAACAGGAAAATTTCAGATGATGTGGAACGGGGACCGTGCTGTTGCCTATGAACAAATGTTTTGCCATAAGGGCAGAGAGTTATTTCAGATTATTTGAACTTATTATTACTACCCAGTTATTTTTCCCCTTCCCTCACTCTTGAAGAATGAACTACTGTAGTGCAACTGATAAAACACTGGGCAGCCTTGAAAAGATCCAGTTTTAGGATTCTAATGACAATTTTGTCAAGTTCTGATTGTCTATATCAGGTTTTACAGAAAACGTCTCCCAAATGGTTGTGGTTCCATTGAAAAGTGAGGGTACTGAATAAATAGCAATGTTCCAAGGTCTGGAGCACAGATTTGAGATCTAGCATCTATGCTACACATAGGTATGCCAGGAACGTGCTAGCTGTAGTCCCCTTGACAAGTCTACTTGAAATTACTGCGATTTCAGCCAATGAACACTGCAATTAGACCACAAGCAGCAGGATCCAAGAAGGCGGAAAGACACTTCAGGACGAAAAGACCTTTTAAATTTTTAATTGCAGTCAAGTCTCTATTCTGCGTGAGTGCTGTTTCCAGACCACAGGCAAGCACTCTCCATTTAAAGCACTGGGTACATCCAGCGAAGCAAGCAATCGGGAGGCAGACAGACAACTGTTTTTTCTTACATGCCTAGGGTTCTCCTTGCTGACATCAAGGCACCCCTGGGAATAAAGTCTAATTAGTTATATTCAAATTCATAGGATGTAAAAGCTGAGGGAAAGGAAAGATAGCTTAGACTAGGGCTAGCAGAGAAAGCAGCGTGAAACACGACCAGAGTAGCAGCAGAAACTGTGCAGGTGAACAGGACTAAAGAAAGGGGCAAAGGGCAGTAAAGCAAACAAGACATGAAAGAGTCTGTCTAGTGGAGTGGATCCTACCCAGGGCCAGGCACATAAACTGAGGTTGCTTGTTCCAAACCTTACAAGCATTCTCTTGTACAGCTTATTCAGAGGATGAGACCATACTGTTCCTGATCTGCTGCTACTCAAACCACAGAAACAAAACATCTTAGGTATGAAACTCGGTCTGCAGTTCAGACGCTGTCGCTGGCTCTCCTACAGGCTATACCTTGAGCATTTAGATTTTAACTACCGTTCCTACTTTTTCACCCCACAGCTTCACTATCTCATTTCAGCAGTTATGGGAAGTCTGGAAATCCAAAAACATTAGACCCATAGATTTTGCATCAACGGCAAGATTTATGACTGCAGAATAGTCAAGTCTAATGACTCTAAGCAACAAGTTAATGTAATTTTATGTATGCATCCTGCATGTCCCTGCCATTTTGTTACCCGTGTGATACAAACACTAGTGCTATGCAAGAGGTATATATGCAAACCTGAAAGTATAGACAGGAACGGTTCTAGCTGTGTATTCAAAAGATGTGCCACTTGAAATCACGATTACTAAACACGGTTATTAATGAATACATTGCCTAAAATTCTTCTCTCTTCTTAGTCCATCAATAAGAAGTACAATCACACAGTATTCACTACTAAATTGCTGACTGAATTAGCAGGAAATAGATTTTTATTATGAAATAAAAAACAAGCTAGTGTAGTCTTTCATTGCATAGAGGAGACTTCCAAAAGTCTGTGTTTTCTCCTACAGTAATTCTTTGATAACCGTAACAAGCTGAACCACTCAGAATGCTACAGGACCCACAAAAGTATTGTGAAATGAATATGATGGAAAACGTCATGCAAGAAGAAATAATTGTTTGCTTTTATATCATTAAGACAAACACAATTTACAATTTTTTTTTTTTAACATAACATTAGGAAATTTCATTTTGCAATAAAAATTAACATGTAAAACCTAACAAGGTGGTATCTACCCAACCAGGGAGAAGGAGCTAGGGGAATCCCAGCATAGTATAGAAAGATGCACTATATAAAATGTCCAAAAGTACCAGGCCTATATTTTTCCTGCAAAAATGGAAGCAAATAATTTAATTCTGACTCCAAAAAGTAAATCCTATGAAAATTTCACTATTAATCCCATATATTGTATTATACTTATAAGACAAAGTTTTCTGCAGAAAAGTTGACCTTTGTTTTCTGAATCGAAATGCCAACCTTCAGATTCCTTTATATGCAAACCCATTTAAAATTACGTGAGGAAAATATCTGTACACGGCATTTCTAGTCCAAGGAGAACAGAACACAATTCACCTACCTACTTGGAAAAAAAAAGGGGAAAAAAAAGCGGGACACATGTATACATTAAGAACACTAAAAGATCATACTACAAGTCAGCTGGAATATATTTTATCCTTTATATTAGCTTTCAGTTTGTTAGTTCTAACACTTGCACTTCAATGCCTTTTTTTCATCTGCAGAAGTCTTCAAAAAAGCAGCAGAAAGTAGGTCTTCCTTCTCAAATCTGACAATCTTTTATCTACACCTCAAGCCAAACACTTTCAATTTTTATTTCTAACATTTAGTCCAACCTAGATGAAGAATTTATTTTAAAAGTGACAGTAAAATGCTTTTTAAAGTTAAGATTGTAGACTTCTGCTATGATAGAAACTTAAAAAGTTTTATTTATAACACACTTTGAAACCTTTAGAAAATACAATGAACGGATCACTAGAAAATTACATGGCTTTAAATTGTACACTGATCAAACTGAGTAGTGACTTGTCCAGTTATTGATCAAAATCCAGTCTCACTTCAGTGAAGACTAAAGCAAAGAGCATATGATGATACACAAATAATGCTGTTTAGGTGAAATTGTCTAAATTTAAGTGAAAATCATCACTGAAACGATCGCTGTGAACAGTAAAAGACAAGCTTATTACAGTAAATCGACATTCCTAAAGTCATTATGGCTATCTAAATCTTCAGGGTATTCCTCCTCAGAATACCATTGCAATTTAGGTTACCGAGGCCCAGGGAGTGGAAAGAGCATGCCAAAGACTCCAGCGAAAGACAAAGGGAAGGCAATAAACCTGTTCCAAAGCAGTTCACCTGAAAGCGCATTTGACCTTTAAGTGTATAAGTCTAACGATAAAAATATACATTTGCTAATTGTTACACAAACATATTTTCTGCGATATCAAAAGGCTAAAAAAGCAGGAATTGCAAAAAAAAAAAAAATCTTATCATTTCCAGATGTTTTCTGTAAGTCTAAATGACTACTTCTTGGAAGCAAGTAGCGATATGGAAATGAATTCTCTTAAGACTGATATATTCCTGAAACTCCATTATGTATCATGCTTAATGTCTATAAACTAATAAGAAAAAACGAATTATGTTGCATCTCAGTACTAATGAGATTTTTAGTTATGAGATTTGTAAAATGTTCTAACTGCCGAAATCAAATACTCTGGGTATATTACTCCTATGAAAACAAAAGTCCAGGAGGCTGACTGACAAGAAGGGGTAGAGACAGAAGAAAGTGGCGTTCAGAGGCATTACACGTAGCCAACAGTTAGTAACGACTCTTTTATGTATCAGTCATACTTAAGTAAAAAGCACCATTAACTTCGTCCAGCAACAGCGCATCTCTAGGCACAATCCTTGCTTTATAAAATTGCTAGCAATAATCCCTGCTAAGATAATCCCTGATTAACAGTAAATAGAAGAGGACTAATAATCTCGGTGAAGCTTCAGCTTTCACACATTCACCCTTATCACTGCCGATATAAAGGAAAAGAAAAAAAAAAGTCCGACCAACTGTAGGTTTCAGAATACCGTCTGCTCAAAAGTGTTACAGTTTGGTGGTCTGATCCTGAGTCCCGGTGAAAGAGAAACGCTAGTCACCCTCACCCCTGAAAGGGAAAAGATGTAACTAGAATCAGCCCTGGATCCCAGGGAAAGAATTGCCATCCTTCAGCTCTCCTCTACCAGAGCCCAAAACCAAAGGGACAAATGAGTGTGCTGAGCTGGCAGCTGGAGCTGCCAGGAGATTTACTACTCTGTTCAGCAAAGCATTTGAGACTAGAAGAGTTTCTCCCTAACAAAATGAGGAGGAAAACAGTGGAGAGGTAATTCTGCAGCCTATCAGCCTATCAGGATTGATGGGCTTCTCTAGAATCAGAATGCATTTTTCTTCCCCCATCTTAAAGGAAAACAATGTAAAAGCCTTGATGCAGTGAACCTCCCAACTGACCTAGTGAACCTTCCAAAACCACTTTAAAACTTGCAACACTTACTGAAAACGTAGCCTTGACCTAATAGAAACTTTTATATTGTGGACCTGATCTAGTTGAAGATGCCCCCGCTCATTGCAAGGGGTGGGACTAGATGGCCTTAAAAGTCCCTTCCAACCCACACTGTTCTATGATTCTATGACTTTGTGACATCTAAAATCTGACTGGGGGTGGGGGGAGAGAAGTGGAAGAGATTTTGAATTGGTGAATTTTTGTTTTGTAACATGGGATGCACTTAATTGATGTACCTATGTAGTAGGTTTATTCCTTTCTAAAAAAGTCATTGAGTATATTAAGCCAACCTGGCTTAGCCATCCCCCTGTACCTGATAATCACACTCCCTCCTTCTCACCGTGTGCCCTCTCTCCTTATCTCTTTCTCACATATAAACTGCATCTCAGCATACTCAAACTTAATCCTCAAAGAGAACATGCAAATCTAATCCTTCAAATATATCCTAAAAAAAATCCCGTTTCATTCTATTTACCATAATCCTGCACACAGACAGTACAAGAAATAATCACCTAACAGTGATAATGATTTGCACAGCTTGAAGAGTTCTTTTGACACTCAAAATTATCTAACTAGTTAAACAATTACGCTTTAATACATCACTGTCTAATTACTCTTTACAGGACTGCTAGGGCACTACAAGTTATTGGCATACACAATCATTTTAGGAAAGAAAGGACATATAACTGCTTTTAAATAATCTTCTTCCCCATCACATAACCTGAAGTTGACAACTTGTCACCTCAATAACATTATGATGTCAAAATTGTAAGATAATATTGTTTGAAAGAAAAAGTCTCATCTAGAAATGGGGAACAGCAATAAGGTGGCTAAAGGTAGACTTGCTATTCCCAGTACAGTATTTATAGTTAAATGGAGTTCCGTCAGCTTTAAGTGCACTTTGTTATCAGAAAATGATCTGATTAATAACTCAGATTATTAAAAAGACCCCATATATTCCCACAAACGCTCAGACCTCTGTAGGATTCTTGTGGCAGCTACCACAGATTCATAGTGATTTGTTATTTTTTTTTAAACCTGAATTCCTTATTCATCTTGACTTGCAATCACAGAAATCAATTGAGAGATGGTAGATGTTGACAGCACTCGCCCAGCTCCACTGAGGTGTTTTCAAGACTGATCAGCAGGGTGTTCCTCCCAGAACTAAAGTAGTAATAACACTCATTTTTCAAAGCTTTTTATCAACAAAATGTTGTAAACTGAAATGCTACTTACACATAACTATTTCTAATCCTGGATTAGAAATGCACTCAAGTGGATACAAAACACTCGAAATAGGTAACAAGTAAAACAACTTGCCTTCAATCCAGGGATATTCTTAATAAATTCAGTAATCTATCATTCCATATTAGTAGTGTTTACTTTACTAAATAAGCTTCAGAGATCTGATTTTTTTCCCCCAGATGTTGTGTTGAAGGTCACCTGTTTTATTCCTGAAGTAATAGAAGCCATCATACATTTTGCTCTGAGATAAAGTGAGGCAGAATGGTCATTATTTAGCCAAAAAAGAAACGAGTGGTTTCCTGTATACGTAATCAGAGATCTCATGAAACAGACTTTACCCCAAAAGTCAGAAGAGTAGAAATTAGCGGGAGGCAAGAAAAGGTCTCATCAGCTTTGAGGAAAGTACAAATTACAGAGAGGAAAAAGATCCTCTAGATTTTATAAATCAGGTGCAATCTAAAAGTGCATTTACTATGGATATTTGTAATATCCTGGAATCTGGAGGTGACGTAGTAGGACAGTTTTTCCTGTTTTACTTACACAACTGACAATTTGAGGAACTGACTTCACAGATGCAGAATATTGCACCATAGCCACAAAAATCTATACATAGGTATTTGATGCAGACCGTATTAACACAATGTTCTTCTTATAAATATCTACATATTACAGAGCTGATGTTGCGCTCATAGCCAGCATTACTGAGGTGCACCTACACAACTTCCCCTCCACTATTTTATTCCAGGACTAGTATCCAATACATCCCTTTGACAAGTAACAATAACTCCTGCGCATGGTGGCCGTACTCAGGATGAGCCTAGTGCCGCACGAAGCACACGACCTGCCCTTGCTTTTCAGCTCTGAACAAAGTCTGCCAGCGTGACATGGATTGCCACATTGGGATCTACATAGTAGGTCCTTGATTTTAAGAAAAGCATTTCCATTCCATTCAAGACTCTTGCTTTATGAAGATATACTTCAAATATTCACACAATGTTGCTAAAGTGAATTTTTTGGACGTCTTCATAGGAACAAACCATAGGAACAAACCCAGGTATGACATTAGAAACAAAATATTAACACTGTCTTAGTGAAAAAGGACAGCAAAAAAAACCAAACCAAAAGAAACAAACCTTCTCAAACCCTGAAGAACTCTCTAAAATGAAAAAATCAGTAAATCAAGCAGGCTGAACTATGCTTATGTTGTTTCAGAGGCCTCAGCCAAAGCCTGTTTGACTTTAAGCTTTATAAAACCATCTCCACAAACTGGCTAGCTCAACTACACTCTTACAGAAACAAGACAAAGGATCTAACTTCATCCACACAAAAAACACGCCCACATCTCGAGTACTGTGGGCAGTTCTGGTATCACAGCAAAACTAGGTTGTACTTCATTTACCAGTTGAATAGGAATTTATGTTAAAAAGATAAATAATTTTAAGAAAAATGAAGGGGGAGATTTTCTTAAGTCAATGTGCACATTAGCGATGTTGATATCAGGACAGATTCTAATTACTTGCAAAAATTCACGTATGTGTATTATTGAATCTGAATTTCTGGTGGGAGAAAAGTCTTCCCCTTCCCACAGCCATAGTTTAAATGGTGTGAGAAAAGGATCTCCTTTACATGTGGGCTGCTTTTTCAACTGATAATTAGGAAGGCCAGGATTCAGGATTTTCCCAGACCAAGTGTCTCCTGTTGTTTTCAAGGCTTGTTGAGGCTACTAAGATCTATCTTACAGTATTTCCTCTCCCTCCCAAAAGGGCTTCATATACGCCTCAGTGCTGCAAGTATTGCACAGCAGGAAGAAGGACAACATGATAAGATTTTTTCATTTTCCTGTGTATAGTAGTATTCAGGGTTTAGGGTTTATTTTGTTGTTTTGCTGTAGATATGTAACAGTAAATCAACTCAGAAACAAGAATAATTTCTGACCAGGAATCCAGGAGGCGATTCAAATTCCTCCTTACATTGCTAATAACTAAACTTCAATGTCATAGATGGAAAAAATTGTCTTTATTTCCCTCTGAGGATCTACCCTTCTATAAAAGAACAGAATTTTCCTATTTATACTCTTCATACCTTTGAGGTGTGACTATTATTAAGGTAAGAGGCACAGTTTTCTTGCATGGTCTGAATACATGCTCGAATCTTCATTTACCGTCGCATGCATGCAACTATTTGGAAACAGAATTTGTCTAAAGATTTATTCACCTATGCAATTTGTAGTTGCAGCTAGGCACAAAGAACCCCGGAATCTGATTTCTTCGCTTATCAAAAGCAAGGCTATGGACACTGGGAAGCCCAAAATTATGCCTTTGATCACCAAAGATTTCAAAGACATTCATCAAGATAATAGTAGGCGACTCTGTGTTATTTCTGCTCAGTTGAGCACAGTAGTGATAAGATTATATCACACTCCAATCTATTTTATAGTTTCACACAGTAAAAACTTATGTTGCTTTCTTACATGTTTTTCTAAAGTTTTCTGTACCAGTTATTTATTTGCAGAATTATTTTCCCACTGCATAATATCTTGCATGATCATTAAGTACCTATTAGTATTGCGTATTTTACTTTGGCATTTATGTTTCATATAAAAAGATTAAAGAAGCAACAACCGCTCTCTTTTCATTTAATTATTTCTAATTCATGAACTATATCTCCAGGAAATTATGTGAAGTGATGAAATGTTATTATGTTTAAAAAACCATATTTATTACTGGTGGATGAGACTATAAAAAATAACATGTAACTGTTTATGTTAGACAACTGCAATACAGGCGGTACCTTTGCCACACACAACCAATCTCTGATCCTATATGATGGATTAAAAGGCGCATGAGACCCACCCTGAAGAGAGCTTTTCCTATGGCATGACACAGATATCTATCACAAGTTTAAGGAACTCAACTAAATATTCCCCTAATATATACATTTTCCCTTCCCTAACTATTTCCTGTACATTTTAATCATTTTTAACTTGTAATATCACAACAGTTGCAGTATTTTTCAAATGAGAAACCATGTATTCTTTTCCTAGGTCCCTGCTTGTAGCTGAAGAAAATAGGAAACTGTAGATTCTACTCACAGACTTAGAAAAATCAGATCTTAAATTATTGAAAAAAAAAAAAAAAAAAAAGATTTTTTATTCCAGAAGATGATGCCTGCAGGAATTCAGACCCTGCTGATGCAGAACCAGCAGTACAAGAGCTGTAGCCTGATAATCAGGCAACAGTCACTCCAAATCTGTCAAAATCTTGGCAAGGAAACAATTCTGGTTTATAGTTCAATTATGCCATATTGTTCATATTTTATAAACCCCACAAATAAACAGTATAGTAATCTATAGAGGATTAGGAAGGATCCTACTTAATAACTCACTGTTCATTTACTCCTACTGAGTGTTTTACAGGACACAACAGTTTCCTCTTCCATGATTTATCATCCAGGTACCATCTATACCTGGGTGAAAACAAAAAAACAATCCCCCTCACACACCCCCACACATAAACTATTGAAAACTGCAGCAACACCCAGGCAGACAGCGGCTTAAGAACCCAAAGCTAATGTGAATTTTCACTTTTATACCAGCCACATGGTCTCCCTTTAACATCTCCCTCAGACATCATCCAGTCAGTCATCCTTTGGTATCTTTTTCAGTAACATCCAGGCAATATTTGTATTTTTGGCACATTTTTCTCCCCACATCCTACATCTGGCCAAACGCGTAGGAGAAGGACAAGTCAGGTCCACTGCCAACCTTCCCCGAACATTATCAGAACCTCCCTTCAGCCTGCTCATACCTGATCTTCCCATGTCTCCACCAACACTGTTTAAGCAGCTTAAGCAAGTTATCAGAGCTTTTTGCCTTGAACGCCCACATCTTCTGCGTTACATGAAAATAAGCAACTCCTTTGGCTTTATTTTAAGATATCTATTTTATGAGTGCACTCCTTTCATGCAGAGGAGGAGTGATTGTAGCCTACTTGAAAGGGACTGGGAGTGAAGCAAGCACACAGTGGGATGAAGGCAATATGAATTATATTTAACACGTTTAGAACACACGCTGGTTTATACCAGTAAAGCTTTGGCTTATTTTATTTTTTAAATGAGTGCATTTTTGTGTTATTAGTTTTCAAACAGTTTGCATACTGCTGGGGACACAAATCTATCACGTAGGTAAGATTTTTAAAAAGTATCTGTTCTCGCCCTTAGCAACCAAGAGGACTGAATCAGAGAGGTCCCTCACACTGCTGATGACGAGAACTAGCCTGAAGGAAACAATCTGTTTGATAGATACTACAGCATCATCGATACGAACCCATGACAGACCACCTTTGCCACAGGCTGAAAGCAAAACAGATAGAAGCACTCATTTCTGCTACTGAGCTGAGACCACATACAAAGGATTTAGCCACCGGGAAGCATACAAGAGGAGACGCTGTTCAGCAGCACAGGCCATTTACTTGGGAGAGAAGAACACTGATTTCTGGTCTAAGGATTATCCTACAAAAATCTGGATGAAAATACTGGGCAATGTGTGAATGGCAGAGCTTCCTTTATGTGTGTGAAGCAAGAAAAAAAAAACTCAAGTTCTAGCTACACAGACAAGTTTTTTTGAGAACAAGTCTGTGAGAAGAGCATAAAGATCTGGAGAGTAGATGGGAGCGAGAGCAAGAGACAGACAGTAGGGCCCCGGAAAGACAGCTGCTGCTGGAAACCAGTAAGGCATAAGCACCTTTGGGCCAGATGAAGCAATAAACTACAGATATGGGAAGAGCTACAGGAAACATACTGCTTGGTCAGAAGAATGCCAAGCAATGAGGCATTAGAACTGTTACAATTATGTCTAGGAAGAATTTCTCTTCAGAGAAGAATATAAAATAGTACTCAGGAATTAAGCTCAAATATTGATCAATTAGGAAGAAAAACATGAAAACACCTATTTTTTTTTCATTTGTACAGCATAGCTCCTCAAATACATTTAGAGACTTATTACCACGATTTTACAGAACAGCTCAAGATAGAAAAACGAAACCCTCAACAGCTAGGAGGATTCTAAATAAAGGATGCAAGCTATACTGACTTTTGATGACACAGAAATATTTAATAAACATTTTACTTCATTCAAATCCCAGTCCCTTATGGTCACACTGCTCCTTCTTTGGCTTAAGAGGACTGCCACCTACTGAGTTACCCTCACATATGAAGTAACCCTTCATATGTTATTAGGAAAGAGATTAACATTACCTTCAAATACTGAGAATTTTGATAACAGCTTTTACTTTTTCTTATTTGTACATAAAGACACAGATAGGTGTCTAAATTTGTAAAGTTTAGAGTGTTAAATATAATTTTATTTGCTGCAGAAGTTGGTTTGGTATTGAACTGGAAATTCTTGCTAGTAACTGGTTCAAAGCTACAAGGTTGTTAGGTTGGGATGTGGGCGTGCTGGAGACTGGCACAGAGAAAGCCAACGAATTAATAATCTGATATCTGAAACAAGCTGGATACCCCAAATCTCATCAGTTACACCGAAAAATTCAGGTAGCGCTGACAGCATGAAAACCAGAGTGTTCTACCTGAGCGAGCCCTTTTCTCAGGGCCGCTGAGGCAATAAAAAACAACCGGCAAACAAGTCCAGAGAGCGCTGTCTGCAATAAACAGCTGTTACTCAACGGCACTCGCAGCACAGTGTTTATAGCCACTCGAGATACTTCAGCTCTTATTTTGAATTAGAACAAAATAGATGAGTCAGATCTGAAACACAGCTAAGAAATCAATGATGATGCTTTTATTCATCCTAAAATGTGGCACTGACTGAGGTAAGGCAACTGCCATGTAGCCAGTTAGTAATTACAGCTTCTACTAGAGCAATATACTTTTAATTATTCCATACGTTCTGCAGTAATGTGATAGTTTTACCACAGGTTTTATCAAGAAATGGTCCTCAGGTCTAAAGGGAATTTCTGATGGGCTTCTGAGAGGCAGGTTATGATAGTATTACACACACGCCTTGTCCCAGCCCTAAAAGAGACACTGAGTAAGGAACTGCGCTCATCCTCGGGTTGCCAGAGCTTGCCTGCAGTCCTGCTCCACAAAGACAGCTTGCGCTGGTGATTAGTTGCTTTCAATTTTAAGTGCTTTGAAGATGTGATCTTATCTAGAACGTTTCATAGTGAGTGATTATCGTCTCTAAGGAGTGCAAGCAAAACACAACAGATTCATAGATCTGGATTAATCTATAATCTAAAAACATATTTCCATATATACTAACTAGAAAAGTATTCAAAAATATTTACACAAGATTATTAGAGTCCAAGATCAACTACACCACTTAGAAAGTGCAGCCTCTGAAATAACAAAATACAGTAAAACACTTCCTTCTCCCCTCTCTCCTACTGCCCTAACACGTCCTTTCTTAAGTTTTTATATTCAGGCAGAAATAATAGTGGACTGAAATGCAGCTGCATACAAATTAAACATTACAGATTATTTTCCCCTTAAATTCCGTACCCAAAGAATGCCATCTAGTGACCATCTACTGAACACAAGAACTGGCAACAATAACACATCTCAATTCAACTGTTAAGATAACATATTACACATTAACTGTGATGCGCCTGTTCATTTTGTTACACTTCGTGTGTGTGTGCGTGTGTGTGTATGAGAAACAGAAAAGGTAAGTTCTTAACCAGTTATTCAAGGACATCCAATAGCCCTCGGCAAATTTGTCACTTCCTCTGTGCTTCAACAACTCCATCCAGAAGGTGGCTTCTGCCTTACAGAACATTTTAGGATAATTGTCTCTGTATGAGTCTACAAACAGCTAAACAGGCATTGATGGTTTCCCAGCACTTTCTAGACAGGAAAGGTCCCATTCTCTCTTGCTACCCGGCTTCTCTTTTTTTCCTTAGGAAGAAAAATCGAGATAACTTCTGTATCAGTTTAAAAATAAATAAATAAATACAACACTTTATCTAAGCTATTTTGTGTTGCGCAAATCTCTCTTACACAGCACATTTTATTATAAAAGAGCAATGGGATGACGTCTTGCCTGCACTGAAACTTGCAACACAGTTGAACACAAACTGGATTTTACAAAGATCCTGAAGGCAAGACTTTCCAACAAGCCCTCAGACCATGTAATGAATATTATAAAACGTTTTGCTCTCCCAGAACAAGACTTAGTCTCACATACTAAGCTAAAAGAAACATATTAGCATCCCAGTCACTTATTGTCTGATAAGGGCATATTTTGTGACATGGTACTGAAGACTGTAATATTTCAGCAGTTTGACACTTCCCTTGCTAATCTTTACTTCCCTCCTTTGAAGAGTGGGAGTATGTCCTGCTGCGTGGCTAATGCTCAGAATAATATCATAAAGTGTAATATACAAAATTTTGCTGCATGCTGATAAATAAGAAGTTCAGAAGAACAGAACAAATTAATCTGAATAATATTACGAGATGTTTCCTATTTCAAAAAATATTCCTATTTTTTGCCATTGCTTTTCTAACAGATCTGGCTTTTGATTAACAGGCTAATTCTTACAATACTCTTTTTCAGATAAATTTTGCCTTTACTTCAAAAAAGTAATCTTTGGATGGCAGATAACAGGAGCAGAGATGAGCAGCGCTCAGAATACAGGCTGGGCCAGTATGATGCTAACCACAAACTTTGTAAGCGTAGAATGTAGAATTGAGTCATTCAGTTGATCACAAGAAAACCAAACCTCACGAGGGATATCTCATTAGAAAACTTGACTGAGATCATGTTCTATACAGAGTTCGATAGCAAAGACAAACTCTTTAAGAGCCCTCACACTCCTGATTAAATTGCCTATTAGGAAATACAAGAAAAGGCTTTTGCACAATATCAGGTGGAAAATTGCAAACTATGCCAATTTATAATTAATAATTACCATTAAAAGCTCTGCATTGAAGTCAGATAGATCCACCAGAACATGTACGGACAGAACTATAATACCAGATAGGTTTAAGAAATAGTGGTGTTCCCATCCTTTTTCGTTACCAGGTAGTGGATTAAGATAAACCCCTCATACAAAATATGACTATCTACACAGGGATTTACCTGATAAACCACCAGGAAAAAAAAAAAAAAAATGTACCAAACCCTTCTGCATTCATTCATTTTGTTACTATCTCTCCATTCATAGAAATTCACAATACTGTGGGTTTACTGCTTTGTAAGCTAATCAATAGAGCAAATCAAACACAAACAGCTGCAGTACTCTCTGGATAACAGTTGTAAGGGTTGATACAAGAGGTCTCAGAGAAAGAAGCATCTCTTTGTGCCTACCTTTTTGGAATAAGGCAGCGCACTGGTGACCTTATCTGAAGCCCAAAGAGAATTGAAACAAGGGGCACAGAAGAGATGTACACGCGTGGCATCCAGAAGTTAAACTGGAGACTGAAATTCAAGCTTTGATTGTATCTTTTTAAAATTCTGCTACTGTAGGTAAGAGTAATTGATTTTCTGTAAGGAAAAGATGCAATCAGCAAGTTAAGAATGTAGGAAGGCTTTTGAATATTGATATTCTAGATAAAGATACCAGAACAGACAGATTTATTGAGAAATAAATTCCTAAACAGATGCTTGAGATTTTAATATACTAATGAAGTAGCTGATTTGTGTAATACAAGATTTGAACTTCAAGAAGCCTTGACTTTCATGCTCATCAAATGCATATAACAATTCAAAATATGTTCTTGTTTCTGAGATGTTGAAACACCCATGAAGAAGATACAGTAATGAGCACTAGGTCATATATGGGTTTTGAAATGGTTGCTGAAAGTCAAACCATAAATCTGCCACTTAGCGACAAGTTGCATCATCCAGAGCCTGCACCGTCAAAGGTTTTTCCAAGGTTAATCTGAAAGTTCTGGTTTAAAAAACAAAACAATCGCTGTCCTCCCAAACGCTTCCCAGAACAAGATTCCAGCAATCAGAGATAAATGATATTTTAAGCCTACCGATTTCAGTATCCAGGTAATCTGTTTGAGCTAACTGAAACACGAGGATTAAGGGAAAGTCCTTGTCAGAGGTGAATCTTATTAGAAAGCCCAGATCCTCTTCCCTGTGTACAAGAGACTACCTGTGACACTGCTAGCAACTATTTTCTTTCTAATCGACCATCATCTTGGCCAAAGAATGGATGGTATCAGCCTATCGCACACAGGAGTCTGAGACACTAACTCATTAGTGAGTTTTAAACTGGAGTTCAAATAGTCTGCCTTATGTAAGGGAAATACATTTCACTGAATTAACTCAAAGCAAGTAGTGGTAGCTTAAAAAGGTAAAAAAATTAAAAATCTGTATGCAGCTTTCCATAAAAATTACTTGTTGGCCTAGTTGCTCTGACTGTATGACACAGTTTGTTAATCTTGCACCACTTTTAATGTATCTCGTGAATTGTGCAAGGCTGGAGTAAATGTGTGAACCAAATTGCTGGCAGAGGCCCTCAGAGCAGTCCCCCAGAACCATGTAACGCATCAGGAAAGACTCCGATTACTATACCAGAAAGCAGCTTTTTGTGTGCAGCTCCCCCGTTCCCCCCTGTATATTCTTACCTCAAATACACAGAGCTGACTGGAATTTCAGTGAATACAAGTTTCCTCCATTGCCCGCTCCAGAGCCACATGATGGTGGCACAGAAAGAAGGAGACTTGGACACAGAGCCACTGGCAGGAGAGGAGAGCACTCAGCCTAGCTTAGCCTAGAAAGGTGTTAGTCCCAGCCAGTTACTGTGGGCGTTGGACAACAGTGGCAGTGGATTCAATAGTAACGCAAATTGACCTGGCCACTGAATCAGGAAAATGCCTTCCAGAGAGATACTTCTAGAGCCAAAACTCTTTATTTCCCCATATCCTTTTTTCAAACTAGCACAGTGCCACCACAAGGTGACAACCTGTTCTCAACCGCATTTATGTTGGCTGGAGGAACATCTATCAGGACCATCACTCAATACTTGTGTTAGCCCATCATTCACGTAAGCTTACAGCATGCACGCTCTCAAGCTGACATCACTTGCCTCTTTGCATGTTCTATTTTAATGACTTCTTTAAAACATCCTGCTTCCTTGTGTGGTTTAGGAGAATATTCTTCGTTTGCTCATCCACATTACTGCTTCAGTAGTTCTAACAACCTCTGCAGTCTGCCTTCTGACTTCTTGTCAGTCTTCCTTCTAACGACTTCTACAGTCGTTATCTTTGGATGGAGCATTTTGGATGCAACATCTCGGTGTGGATGCAGCATTTGGCCTGTTGGTAAACATCATTCTCCCCAGAATTAACAACGAAGCGCCCAGTTACGGTAAGCGTCAGGGACTGGAGTCCCTTCCTCCTCACCACCCCATCCAAGCTTCACTCACGCTTTCAGCTCTGTACAAACAGCCTCAGCTGCTGCCAAAACCAACATGAGGGCACATTTCTCTCCTTACTTCCCTGTTTCCTCACCACATAGTCTTTGAAAGCTTCCTTTCTTTCAGATGTGGGCTTTGGAGAGGTATCCCACCACCAGACAAGGCCCATGACCACCAACCCCTCACACATCTCACCGCCGCTGCACCGCCGCTCCGGCCTCCGGCTGCCCCTCCCCTTCCACATCGTCCTCACTCCCCTCTTCCTGGGGCAGAAGCAATCCTCAGCCCACATGTCCCTCAAGCCATTTTCATCCAACTATCCTTCCAGACACCGTGCCTGGGAAGAGGGAGGCCGGAGAAGCAGCCCGGTTTCCCACCAAACAGCCAGCCTCCTCCCTCACGTGCCTTCGCCGGCTCCTCAGGGCACCATCAGCACAGGCCCTCACGCCATGCCAAGGGATCCGTCAACCCTTTTATCGCCCTTCAGCTTTCCAGTTTATTTATCAAGTACTAGAGCCCACTCCCAAATGAGAAAATATGGTACAATGCTTCCTCAGGAAGAACACCTGTGCTTTCTCACACTGGTATAACCTATAGGTCGCTAAAAGAAGCGCGAAGGCCTATGATCTCAAGTGTGATCGGAACTTTTTTTTCTTTTTGAAACATCAATTTTCAGCCCGAAGGCAATTAACAGATTACAGTTAGAAAAATAAAAATAAATCCCCACATCACACATTCCGGAGAAGTGAATATTTCCTCTACAAAAATTAAAAAAGGTTAAAAGTGGCAGCAGATGAAGAGAAACTACACTTTTGCACATTCACCTTCAACAAAACAACTAGAAAAGCCAGAACACAAACATCACTTTTTAGAATAAAAAGGTACCACAAGTCAAAGAGTAAAAATATAAGGAAATATGTCTACATGTACCTTTACAACTTGGACCCTCTTTCAAGTTTGTCTCTCACAAATAACTTTACAACTTGAAATGTACCCACGTTTACAGATATACTGAAAAACACCGGGAGATCCCAAAGTATTTGTGCTGAATGACACTCTAACTAGTTCTTCAATATTGTTCTCATATAGTACAACCTAAGCAACCAGATGCTGTTTTTAAAGGAAAATTCTTAATATCTTTCAATTCTAAGTGGATCTGATGGTAACTTTTACACACTGCCTTATTTGTTATTCTGATCAATCTAGAAGAAGGATAATCAACCATTTACTGATTCTTTACTTTAAAAAGATTCAGTAATAGATCAGACCAAACCAGCAGGAAGATTCTCACACTGGAGTCACTACTTAATAAGTGATTTTTTTTAAAAAAATTTTTTTAGATTATTTTTCATAAGTCTAACAATTTTCAAGCAATACCCCAAAAGTAGCTACTTAGATGTGATAAAACAGGTATGGCAGCCATAAACCTGTGTACTGTTATGACATAAGAACATAGCTATGCAAGACTTCAAGACTACTGCCAACGTTCATTTCCCAGTCAACTGGGACCAGAAACTAAATTAACTTCATGCTGCAAAGCAGCAGTTTCTGACATGTTAGAAATATGCATGAGACATACCTATGCTAGGCCTCTATTTTACAGACAGCAGTCAAGCTCAGTGCGGATCAAAAAAACCCCATATATGATAAATTTCTTACCTCATCGATCAAAACAGCTTTGCAAGAAGTCTCTTAAATGATTGGCTGACACTTTAAAACCCATTAACTTAAGCACTTCCAATTAACTTTCAAATGTGATGTACAAGTTGCAACATCCTAAAAAGTAAGTTCAGGACTTCAAGAAATTCTGAAGACTTACTTTTGAAGAAGAGTCTAATAGAGAAGAGTTTAAGAAGAGAATAATACGTTTCAATCTTCCAACTCTATCTACGTGGTGAAATCTCACTGAATCCCAAAATCCAGCAACTATGGTGTAGCTCGCATAAATGATTATAATTCACCTTTAGGTTTAAGTATTTTATATTGTCAGAACTGAACTCTAAAACATCTATTAAAAGTAATACTTAAAAACATCCTGTTACAGATGAAGCTTCTAATTAAATAATTAGCATTATTTATTATATAACTAATAAAATATATGCTAATACACTTAACTCTTGTTTAATAAGGAAAAGAAATTCAGTAACATTACATAGTTCTCTTTCCATCCCAGTAGAAGCATGACTAAGCACAAAGTCAGTTTCAAGATTACTTAAACATCAGACGCATGGGTCATTATTTTAGGAATAATTTACACAGAGTTTTACACATAACCTAACATAAAACCAATATATATCTATTTCACGGGTTAGCGCCACTACTCAACATACGGTTAAATAGACACATAAACCAGAAGGGTAGCTGGAGGTAGTGGTGCACCGAAATATATAGAACTAACAGCAATCACAACCATGTCAGCTATTTTGCTTCCCAGGTATATGTTTTTCCCTACTTATCAGTCTTATAAACACTTCCCACCCCAAGGTACTTAGAGTCATTAAGCCCTTGTGTCAAGGTCTGGGACTGTGTCTACATGTACTACTGAGCATCTGTACTTTTTCGCAATATTGCAATATGTTTTGGGGGAGTGGGGACCTGAGGACATCCATTCCTAAGAATAGCATCTTCTATACTGCAGCAGAGAAGGCATCCTCAGGAGAGGAGAGATGCTGCAGAGAGAAAATGAGCCCTAGGCTGCTCAGCAGGAATAGCATTTCCCAACTCTGTTAGACTACCTCATAGGCATAAATTAGAAAACACAAAACCCGGGGATTACCTATTTTTAATTGCAGAGCAAGAATGCATGACCATTCTGGCAATCACTTCCACCTTCCTGTTTTCCTATGGACTCTACCATTGCCCCCATTAAACAAGACATTTGCAAGAAATTTAAAATTTTCCTCTTCCATCAGTTCATCTGCTGCCCAGAAAACAGGTAATACCTCACCATGGCAGCAGCACGCACCATGAAAATTACATTCACTTATGATGAAAGAATTAAATGTAATAAGTATAATAGAAAGATTTTAAATGTTCATAAGAAAACAAACTATACCCTTAAAACTTGTTTTCTAAAAATGAAGCGAGAATGAGAGAACAAATAACAGCTCACCAGATTTACCTGTTGTCCTAACTTATTACCAATAAGGAATTTCTATTTCATTGAAATTGCCTTGCAGTGCAAACTTCAAATACAGTATGTCCTGTCAAAACTCCTCCCAGTAACTCAGCCGTGGGGACTGCTTCATTTCTAGAAGATTTTTCACTTTATTTTCTTATTTGTGTAAGCAAATAAAAGCAAAAAAAAAAAAAAATGGAAAGAATATGTGATTTTGTGTCCTCCTACCTGGAATGATGATGCCTGGATGTTTGGTAACTAGATCAAAATACGTGAACAATTGTAAAGCTCAGGTGTGTCGTGTCAGAGGTTAAGTGTCAGTCCTGAGCTAGTTCACAGGGTGGAGGCAAAGAAGGGGTCCCAGTTCTCTGCTGTTTTCACAAGAAAAGAGCAAAGCTCAGGAGAAGACACTGGAGAAAGCTGAGCTCGGTGGAGATCGCGGCACCAGAGGGAGGAAGGCCCACAACTGCCCCAGAGCTACAGAAGCCTTGCTCATTTAAAAAAAAAAAGAAAAAAAATTTACTTCACAGCCCCATACTGCTGAAGAGAAATGTCTGAAGATACAGAGTTTTAAGTGTTTAAAATTAGACTAGACATTGAGATGTTATCGCCAAAGAAATACAGCGACACTGCAAGCCCCTTTTCCAGCCAAAGGAGTTCCAATCTCGAGACTCACTGTTTCAGTTTTTAGCCAGATTTTCCTTCTGTCTGCGAGCAGCATTTTATCAGCAGCTAACAGCCCACGTCTAGGATCATAACAGTACTTACCGGTAAACGGAAACATTCAAAGGATTACATTTGTCTTCCAATTTTGCCATGTACCTCTCCTCTGATTTTATCTAAGCTTTTCTTTCTGCAGAACTAGTCAGTGCACTTATCTCCAATTTGTCCTTCTGTTTTCTGGGGCAAGCACTTAGCAAAAATCACCATTCTTTCTATTATATTTTAAACATCCTCTGGTTCTTGAAAATAAACAAACCCTGACATTGTTTCTTCTCATAGTCTTTTGTTCACCGCATGTAACTGTACCCTGTCTTTGGATGACAACATCTTAACAAGATAGATTTGTGACTTTTGTGAAAGTGCCTTGGACATTCATATATATATATGTGTGTGTAAATATATATATATATGCATTTCCTCTCAACCAGTGGCCTGCTAAGGCTTCAAAGTCTTATATGAGACCAAATCAAAGCAAAAGTTTTATCCTGGCAAATGAAAGGAAAAGTATAATCTATAGGGATTTACAGTGAGGAATAGAACTGTTTGTTTTCTTTTTTAAGTGTTAACTAACAAATGCTAATATAACATAAAAGATAGTTTTCTACCTTCTCTGAGGAGCAAAACATTTAGAATGCAAAAAGTAACTGCAATTCAAAAAGGTTTTTTTCTCAATTTTTTCTTTAGAAATCTTTTATCATGGAGTTTAATTCTGATATAAATAAAGAACATCCTGAAGATTCCCATCCTTCCTCCTGCCTGCTCATTTCAATTTGTTAAATCTGAATAGCAAAGGATTGGCTTGCATCCCTACATTTATGGGGTCAGCTAAATGTTCAAAGCGCTCAGACATACAAAAAAGGCAGAAAAGTATCTGAAGGTGACTAGTTCAAGGGGAAATGTTAATACCAAAGACATTTATCTAGTTAGGTGACATGAGTCTTTCGCCACTGCAGCTTTGCTGTCTACATTCAACCAGGTAAACTGTGCTCATGCTACAAAAGCATCACGGAAATAATTAATTGGTTTTAAGTGCCTTATAACTGCCACCAGCAACTGCCACCATTACTGCAAAGTAGAGGGTTCTTGCTGGCTCCTGCTCTTTGATAATTGCTGTGCTACCGGACAGCTGACTCAGGCTGTAGTTGTATGCAGCATCAACTGATGGGACTCTTGTCCTTTCCATTAATCACTGATCATTTTTCCAACTGATACTGCTTACAGAACGGCCTTAAAAACTAACAACTTCTTTTTTGTTAAAAGCAGTATGTTTTTTCCCCTTTCAATTCAAAGTGCAGCCACACAAAGCTTTGTGCCAGTACAACTGCGGAGCAGAAATCGGGAGAGGAAAAAAAAAATTAAAAAAAAAAATGTATTGACAAATAAAACACTATTGCACAAAATTTTCACCCAAAAAGGATGCGATTACACAGACAACACTGTACAAGACTGAGATACTACTATTAACTTTCTAGTTCACTTAGCAACCGATAAAGTGACACCTCTGTCTTTTACATAGCCATGTAAAAGCATCTGTAAGCGCTAACTTTAACTCTATTCAAAACTTTACAGACATGCTGAGTTA